>OY986985.1:17472586-18072586 GCA_963920545.1 Lepidium didymum | reverse complement strand
CGCCTTTCTTGGGATCCACGGCAGTAGCATAAACAGTGTAAACTAATCCAAACGTCATTACAATCTCCAAAACGACTGCGTTCCATGGAGTAATTCCATAAGATAGCGATAAAGCCCCGGTTTCCATACCGCCTGTACTTACCCTAAGCAACAAGCAAGCTACAACTGCTCCAAGTAATTGAGCAATCCAGTAAAGAATAGCTCTCAATAACGTTATGTTTCCGCATATAAACGCACCGAATGTAACCGCTGGATTCACATGTCCGCCTGAAATGTTTGCTCCAACGGAAACCGCTACAAACAACGCAAACGCATGAGACAAAGACGCGATTACAAGTCCTGCAGGTGTAGGTATGCTTCCGTAAGCCATTCCGGCTCCTTGACCTGCGAAAATGAATATAACCATCGAGAAAAACTCCGCGAAAGCCGCTCGAATCGCGTCCGGTCGACTAGCTTCTCCTGGCGATCCAATCGCGATTCTGCTTATAGCCATTGTTACAATAGTTTTGGCTTCCTTTTTTGCGTTTGTGTGAACATTCCTCACTAAGGTTATATAGTTAAAACAGAGAGTGCCACGTGTGTGTTGTAGAATTATTCAAAGAGACTGAGATTAGTGTTTTACGGTGGGCCCTAAATTTTAACTAATCACTTAATTACGTAATTAAACAAAGCTTAATCCGTTTTTATCGCGTTCTATAAATAACGTTTATAGCTAGCAATTGAACAACACGCGCTTCACTTGTTTCTTTTCTTCGTCAACCTTTCTTCTGCTATACTTTCCGCAAAATTGTTCTGTTCTTTCTCGTTACGATTCCAAAGGTACGACTTTTATTTTCTTCTTCTTCTTAATTTGTTCTTAGATCTCAAATTTTGATGTGTGTTGATGTTTGATCCTCTTGATTTTGCTTCAAAACCTGAAGTTTGTAAAGAAAATGATCAAATTTGATACAGTATTGATACAGGGTTTTGTTGTAGTGGAATCTGATTTAAATGTTAAACCTTTTGAGTGAAATCGATGGAGAGATTGTAACATTTGGTTAGTTTGTTGGTTTGTTATTAGATGAGTGAAGAAGAAGTGAACGGGAATCACTCTGAGAGGAGGCTTCAGAGACCAACTCCACGTTTAAACGAGAGGATTCTTTCATCTTTGTCTAAGAGATCTGTTGCTGCACATCCATGGCATGATCTTGAAATCGGTACAAATCATTGTTGTTTGAGTCTTATTAGCTGCTGATTAGAGTCTTATACTGAATTGTTCTTTGTCTTTAGGACCTGGAGCTCCAACTATTTTCAATGTGGTAAGTCTTTATATAAGCTTGATGATGGAATTTTGTTACTAAACGATTACACAGAAGAGAATTTGAAATCTTATTGAATGATGATACAATCAGGTTATTGAGATCTCAAAGGGGAGTAAAGTCAAATATGAACTTGACAAAAAGACAGGACTCATCAAGGTAAGAAAAGAAAAAGTTCAAACCTTGAGAATGATTGATCTTGTTGGGAATTCAATCTAAAATGCTTTGATTTGTCTTTCAGGTTGATCGGATTCTGTATTCATCAGTTGTGTATCCACATAACTACGGTTTCATTCCTCGCACATTATGTGAAGATAATGATCCTTTAGATGTTTTAGTTATCATGCAGGTTTGAATCTTACCTTAGACCACAAAACAGAAACAAAAAACAAATCCTTATCGATGAAACAATTCTTAATCAATTCTTTTTGTACAGGAACCTGTGCTTCCAGGTTGTTTTCTGCGTGCTAGAGCTATTGGTTTAATGCCAATGATTGATCAGGTAAACATATAAGGCTCTCTGGTTTTACTTGGTTGATGTTATAAGTATTGTATTGTAGCTAACTCTGAGTATTTGTTTTTGAACTAAAGGGTGAAAAAGATGACAAGATCATTGCAGTTTGTGTTGATGATCCTGAATATAAGCATATTACTGACATCAAAGAACTTCCACCTCATCGTTTATCTGAAATCAGACGATTCTTTGAAGATTGTATCCTTAATTACTTCAATCTTCAATTTTAATTCTTCATTAGGAAACAAATTGTTGCTTTTCCTTTGCTTCCTTGACCAAATTTAAACAGACAAGAAGAATGAGAACAAGGAAGTTGCAGTGAATGATTTTCTACCACCTGTTCCTGCTATTGAAGCCATTCAGTACTCAATGTAAAGTTTCTTCTTTTACTTCAAAGTTTTGAGAAAAAAATTCATCTATTTAACAATTCTTTGGTTTTTAATTATCACAGGGACCTTTACGCTGAGTATATTCTTCACAGCCTGAGAAGATAAACAAATTTGGCATTCTTCAAGAACATTCTTGACAATTTTTGCTCTGCAATGTCAGAATTTGTTGCAGGGAACAAAAAAAACAAGAACTTTTGGGTTTTGAATAAGCACGTGTCTGATAATTGGCTTTAACGCTTCTAATGTTTTGTTGTTGTTTTCTTCTGTGGATTATTTTGTCTGAACTTTTTTCTCACTTTGTATTGTAATTTTGAAACAGTGAATTTGGATCTTTTTGTCTGTCGTAATTTGAAGCTATGATTTCGTTCCAATGAAACCAGACTCTTTAAGATTATATGTCACTGTCAATTTAAGAAGAGTCCCCAATCTAATTTGTATTCCTCTGAAATTCAGATCCTAATTAGATTTGCAGAATCAGAGATAAGAAATTGACAGGTGGTGAAGAACTTTTTTCTTCTTCGTTTGTCAGATAGTTGGATCTGCTGTCCACCCAAGTGTCAATATTATCTATTTATCTTCAATACAAATAAATAAAAATTATAGAGAAGTGTTTTTGATCGAGTGATTAATTTTATTCCCGCGATTTTTTTCTATCGATTATGTTTTACATTCATCCCAAAATTTTTATATTTTATAGGAATGTGAACTTTCATTTTCTTATATTTGTTTAGATTCAAAAATTACGTTAAACAATTGAACATGATCGGAAATATCCTAAATTATAATTGGGTATTTGTCTATATTAAAAATAAAATAAAACATATTAAATATTTATATCTAATATGCTTCAACTAATTAAAATCAAATCCACAACAATTTTTGAACTAAATTTTCACAAATTCACCAGTACTTAGATGAATCTAGACTATGTAGCCTATAAATAATAATATTTTTGGTAAAATGTGGTAGTATTGACCATTCAATTACAAATCCTATGTAATCATATAATCATGCGTTACATTTTCCATTTTATCTTCTCACATATAAACTTAATTTAGTTCCATGTAAAGTTTAGATTCTTCTAAAAAAATTCGTAATTTATTTGATCAAGTAGTTAACTGTTTGTATCTATATATTTTTCTATTCGTGAATCTTGTTTTATATGATTTTAGGTTTGAATTATAAACTGAATTTTATCTATTTGAAAACAGTATAATACAAAAAACTTTTCGATCGTATGCAAATGAGCTACATTTGGTCCTATGATGATACGATCCATTCTCCATCTCCATACATGAATAATGAATAATGTATGTATATTATAAATGCACATATCCATACGCACTCATTTCAATATCAATTTATCATTGACTATGCTTACATTAATTAGTTTCTTTGTTCCCATAATTTAATTGGACCGGCTACTAACTAATACAACCTATTATTTCTGCTATGGTCTGCATCTTAACAAATGAGTACACACATATTATAACAATACACACAAAATGATATTAACAATACATCTATATATAATACACACAACATAAACATATTATGGCATTTTTTCTTATTTATTAAAACGTACCACGAAAAATTCATAATAGTTGCTACCTAAAGGGGACCAAACTTATTCCCTAACAATATTTTCCATGCTTGTGAAAAAGGTTGAGATAATTATGAAAAATTTGAAGATATGTAATAACAAAAAAAGTTGAAGAAATGTAATAAATTATATATATAATAGTTGTGTGTGTGAAGGAAAAGCGTGGGAAGCTCTTTTGCGACAAACCCTATATGGAAGATTGGTCCACTGGTCCTCACCCTAATCGTTCGTTGATATATTTTCATGTTATCAATTCCAAAACTTTGTAAAGTATATATATTTATAAATTCAGAATGCTTTTTAGTGTTTTGATGTTATAAATGTAAAAAAATTTAGGTACTACAAAACATGGTCCCAAACTTACTTTCCACTTGAGACTTGATTTATAATCAGAAGAGAATTGGACAAAGTTACTTAGGTACTTCAACTATGCATTTCATCTCCAAAAATACATGTTAATTATGTAAAGTAATAAATATTATACAATATAGCTCATAGTCACCATTATCAAATTTATGAAATTATATTGTATAATATATCAAATCAAGTTAAACCTTGTTCAAGTCTATTCTTAAAAATTTGAATATCTAATATATGTGACCGTAAAAATCATTAAAACATGTATTAAGATTAAATTGGATATTATTTATGATTTTACATTAATTACTTACATTTTAAAAAATAAGATAAATTTTAAAATACTGCAACTTCAAAAATTGTTTTTTCCAAAATCCCTAAATAATTGCTATTTTGCTTATCTAATTTTTCTCTATTAATTTAGGCATGAATATTTACTCTGTTCTGACAGGTAAAGCTAATTATGGAAAAAGTCACAAGAATACAACTATTTCATAATTCATATGAAATAACTAATTAAGATGATGAAAGAAAATTATGACACGTGTATACATTTTTGACAAATTAAGACAAGTACACATCTATAGTTCTAACTGAGACACTAGATTGAATTCCATGTGTTAACATTAAAGATACTAAACCAATCACCAAATGAAAATGACTGTTGTAAATATCCTGTTTAAAATAATTAATGTCTAGAAGACTTTATTGTCTTACATGTAGATCCCAAAAAAATTGTTATCATCTGGAAACTATTTAGAAATTTGTACAAAAGTTACATCGGTCGGAACCTTTTAGTTAATAAAAAGATTTTTTCATTATACTTTACCAAGTAATTTTAAAGTTGCAGATTTTCAAGATCTAAGTATATTTAAATATAAAATCGAGAAATTTTTAATATTTACAAATTGTAAATTTTCCGAAAAACGAATAAAATCTAAATAAAAAAGCTTATACATCGTCTATTTTGATAAAGAGAGAATATTTTCACAAAATTTGAGATTCTATATCATTTTTGTTGAGATACATTTTGATGATTTCCTATAAAAAAATATCTCTGGTCTAATGTTATCAAGTAATGCATTATTAATCGCTATGGTATTTGTTACATATTATTTTTATACAAGTATGGATAAAAATATTAAATATATAATCTAATGTTTATCATGTAATCTATTTATAAATTAGTTCATGTTCTTCTTACATATGTGGAGCAATATCTTAGTAAATTTATATACTTAATATACTTTTGACCGGTTTTCTTTTTTTGGTGCACACAGATTAGATATAATATATGAAAATTTAATTCAATTAGCTAAAAATAACTAGTAGGAAGAAGCAAACAAAATGAAATTATAAATACAAAAGATCTGATATACATAAAGATGAAATTGAAAAAGATATCAAAATAGTCTCACAAAACATTGACACACTTAATGTCTTAAACCAATACACAAGACATGTAAGTATAGATGTATATAAATAGGTAGAGTTATCCCAAGTCTATAGCTAAGTGAAAAGGACAAGAAAGCTCTCACATGACTCGAACCACATCATTAATGGGTCCCTTTACTCTTCTCTAATTTGTGATCTTCATCTTTATCATCGAAGAAAAATCTCTCAAAGAGCCACTATTTTTCTTCATCCTTTAAAGTCTTTTTGAGAGAAAAAAAGAGCTTCAAAATTAATCATTGATTTCACATTTGTTTATTTGATCTTTTAGAGTCAACGAAAAAGATCAGAAGAAGAATCAAACATAAACAGTACGTCTGTCTTCTTCTTCTGGATTCTAGGGTTTTGTTTGTTCTTCACTAATTCTTTTTTGGTAAATTTATTGCTATGTTTTTAACTCTTTTTTTTAGTATTATTCTGTTTGATTTTTAATAATATTATCTCATTTGTGTTGAAGGATTTCGTCAAAGAATACTCATCAGATCCGTAAAACGAATTTCAGACGACTTTCAGATGTATTCCAGATCGATTCTTCTATCTGAAAACGCGTGATTTTTGTAAGTTGAAAACTTTTTAGAAAATCTTGAATTGATTTATCTTCTTTTCATGAACCCATATATGAAAATTTGGGTACTAACAAGATCTTGACTTGAGAAATCAATCTTCTCCAACTTTTTTCAAAGATCTAAATTGGAGAATGTCAATGAGGAATTCTAACCAAGAATTCACCGAGATGAGAGCTAATGGTTCCAACAACAACAACTACTTCTACAACTCGGAGATGAGAGAACACATGTTTGACAAAGTGTTGACACCAAGTGACGTTGGGAAACTAAACCGGTTAGTGATTCCAAAGCAACATGCAGAGAACTACTTCTCTTTAGACGATGAGAATCAAAACGAAACCGTATTGGATTTTCAAGACAAAAACGGCAAGATGTGGAGGTTTCGTTATTGTTATTGGAATAGTAGTCAAAGCTATGTGATCACTAGAGGTTGGAACCGTTTTGTTAAAGAGAAGAAACTCATTGCTGGAGATATTGCTTCTTTTCACCGTGGCTACATTACCGATGAATCGGAGCAAAGAAGGAAGATAATGTTCATTGATTGGAGGCATAGAGTTGATATAAACAACATTAATCAACATAATTACATTTTTGGATCTCCAGCGTATTTAACGGACTATTCCATGCCAAGTTACCGGAGTTTTCCACCGTTTTATCAAGGAAGAGAGTTTTTAGGGTATGGTTATGGTAGAATTGTGAATGGAGGACGTTTCTATGCAGGATCACCATTGGATCATCATCGTCTTAATAGATCTGAGCCGTTAGTTTATGATTCGGTTCCGGTTTTTCCAATGCCAACTCAACCATCAACGGTGAAGAAGCTGAGGTTGTTTGGGGTTGATGTGGAGGAGTCTTCTTTTTCAGGGGAGACACGTGTCGAAATGGGGGTGGTAGGGAACTCTTTGCCGTCTCCGGTTGTGATCAGAGACGATGATCAATCATCTTGGAGATCACCACTTGGTGAAATGGGAGCTTCTTCTTCTTCGGTTATGCAGCTAAGTGATGATGAAGAATATAAAAGGAAAGGGAAGTCTTCAATGTTTTGAAGGCAGCTAGAAAGTAATATATATATATATCTATTTACCATTTTCTTTCATTAATCTTCCATTAGGCAATTGGGAATTGGATTGTAGTAAGGAAATTAACTAGCCTGGCTTATATCTATATTGGTTTTAAAATGTTTGGTTTGAAAGTTTGTTTCATTGTATTGATCCTTAAACCCTAGCTAGTTACCATGTTGAAAAGAAAAAACCATATTTTTCAATATTATATTAAGCTTATATATACATAATCATCTTTATATAATCTCCATTTCTTTAACATACTGATTCACATTGAGATGTATATAAATACAAGAAAATCAATTAAAATTGATGAGATTTGATATAGGTGGTGCTTGTCGAGAATTTTGGACTGGATTTAGCGAGTATTCCTTTCTATTTTCTATCAAACAATTACATCGATAACTCACCATCCATAATTTAAACCCCAAACAATATAACATAGAACTATATAACTCTTTAGAATCAAAATCCGATAGAAAAAAAACTGAGATATTTAGCTAGAAAATCCGCAAGTGTTCATCTTTATATCTTCACTTTTTTGCTTTAGTTTGAAATGTATAATTGGGAAGGAGAAAAAGCTTATAAATTTTACGAATTGTACTCTCTGCGTGCCTATATCTCTAGCTAAGCTGACAAAGTTTCATGGTACATTCTTATGGGCAGTGTCAAATTAAAGTCTCTCTATCTCTCTAACCTATGGTCCAATATTAGTTTGTTTGGTTACTATTGTCTTTTCTTGGTGTAAAGAGATTTGTAGGTTATGGACATAAAACAAAGAAGAGAAGCTATCTAGAAGGACATTTTCAGTTTTTAATAACAATTTAGAAAAAGAAATACAATAATTTTTATATGTTCTGTTTTTTTTTTTACTTTATTCTAAAAAGATTTTTTCTTCTAATTTTTCTTACTCACTTTGTTAGTTATCTTGTTTTGATTGATTGCTTGTAAGTTTGTAACCGTACTTTGTCTTGTGTAAGAGAATGTATTTATATCCGATTTGTTTGGTTATACACTACATAGTTCAGAATTGGTGTCATGTTTTGTCTTTAAGACTTGTTTGGTTATATACTATATAGTTCATCTCTTGTCTCAATTACAAAATTTGAGATCTTCCTTGGAAACGAAATCTTTACAAAATCTATGCCTCCTAACTTCAATTAAAAAATTTGAGATAATTTAACAAAACAAAATTATTATTAAAAAGTGAACATATTAATGAATATTAACTAATTTAATAACTTATAATATATAAATAAAAGTAGGGAGATATGTTTCTCCAAATGTGTAGTAAGGATATCATTTCATATCCACAATATATTATTTTTTACCATGAATGAAATCAATTCCTATATATTGAATTACATATTCACAGAAGTAACATTGTTATCTGTATAAAATCTCTTATAAATATTCATATAATCACTTTAATAATCATAAATACAAAACACATCTGATATGTTACTATATTTTTGTTAGGCACATGGGATTTCGAATCTCACCCAATTTCAATTAGAGAATTTTGGCTAAGGATCAGATTTTGTCGATCCAATGGTTACTTGTTGGAAAAAAAAAATGTTAATACATTTTTGCTATTATAAAATCTTAAAAATGTATGTAAATTACAAACAAAATTCTCAAAAATTTATATATATTATATACGTAGTAAATTGGGCTTAAGCCGAGAGTACAAATCAAACAAAGGCCCATTGGGCTCAATTTGATACCTGAATAAAGATCCGATCTCGTACCCGGAGACAGATCCGAAAACGAGACTGCCACTGAAGTAGAGAGCGAGATGCCGAGAGAGAAGAGATGTGTGGAGTGTGGCCATAAAGTTAAATCCTTGATCATTCAATACTCTCCTGGATATTTTCGTCTCATCAAATGCGTAAGCTTTTTTTAACCTAATTTAATTAGGGCTCTTAATTTTCTACTGCTAATTTCGCAAATTTCACATCTTTTTTGTAAAATTTTGGTAGGAAAATTGCGAGGAAGTAGCAGACGAATTTGTTGAATGTGAGCTAATGGTATGTATTTATATCTATAAAGTTCTATGCTTCATTCGTAAATTTTTGCTTATTTGCATTTTTTTAAAAATTAGATTGTTTTTTTCGACTTGATTCTTCACAAAACAAAGGCATATAGACACATTCTCTACAATGTAGTCAATCAAGAAACTGAAAATGTTCAGGTAAAACCAAATATTTGATTCTGAAATTGTTATTTCTGTGTGATCTCTTTTACTATAATTGTAGTTTTGATGCTCAAACTGTCTCAAGTTTGCATCTACAGTAATCTGATCTTCAGAAGATTTCACAATTTGGCAGCATCTATTATGGAAATTGGTCTTTGCTTATCTTCTTCTAGATACTTGTATCCTTTCATTATTATATGCTTATACTATACAATACTTATTTTGGAGAGCCTTTAACAATTCCAAAAGATAGAAGCTTGCTGCTGAGTAGAACCAATGATGAATCATTGAGCTTTGTTGTTAAATCTCTAGAGGTTTGTTTCTTCTTTGTCTTGAAAACTGCAGAACTTTTGGTTATGAGAATGTTAGTAACTGAAACATTAACTTGTTTATGCATTTAACAGGTTCTGGTTAATGTTCTATCTATGAATTTGGCATTTGCTTTATCATTTTCACTTGCTGTTAAGGGTATGCTCGTTATGTCAATCCGAGCTTCCAGGTATATAGATATATATACATGTTTTCTCGATATTCGATCTTTATGTGCCATGAATAAGCTTTAATATGAATTGCAGAGGAAAAGAGATTCTTTTGGGGATCTTGATCTCGAGTTATGTCAAAGTCTTTCTATTTGCTATGACGGTATGTATCATAAGAATTTATGAGAATCTTGCTTTTAAGCAATGATTCCAAAGAAGATAGAGGTTTGTGAAATGCTTAAATGTGATGTCTGTGATACTACTCGTTACAGGTTTGGGAATTGCCAGTTTCTATGATCGTCATCGTAGATATGCTTGTTTTAACATCAAATGTAGTTGCTTTCAAAGGTTAGAACTTGATTCTGAGTTTCCTCGTACAGAGACTTCATTGATCTTACTTCTGACATGTTGTTTTGTTTCTTTTTCTTAATGGTTCTTACTAGTGATGACTGAATCTTCAACGACCAGAAGCTTAGCCGTGTGTTCTATTGCTCACTCTATTCGATTCTTGGTGGATCAAATCTCTGGGTCAAGGTCTCTCATGTACAATCTACCTTCTCTTATGAGGAACTTAATTATGATCTTATAATCTTCTTTAGTGTCTTTAGACTCTTTTGTCTTATAAAACCTATGATCATATGTTCATCAAGTTTAATTTATGATCTTCAATACACATTTCTTTAACCCGACTTGATTTGAATGATTCAGCAACTTTCTTACAGTAAAAGGACACATTAACAATGAACTGACTCCCACTAGTCATCACTCTATTAACTTATTTTATAACAAACCAAGTCATATATGTGACTTGTTAAATTTCTGAAAACGACACAGTTTACTCTTCAAAAGTGTCTCCGACCTCACCTTTATACTTCACTTGACAGAGAATATGAGTTATCTGTAAAAGTTAAATTCCAATCAAACAAATTGAAACTCTTTACACTACATCCACAACAGAACCTTATATTGAGCTTTAGAGGTAGAATAACAAGGGAACTAACATTACTAAAGAACTTAAAAGATATCGATATCGGAAGTTAAGATCATTCTAATCTAATATATATGATCTAAGGGTCAATCCACTCATTGCCAATTAGTTTTGAGTTGTAAATCCGTAATTCATCATAATATACGTCTCTTGTGATACTGGGATCATTCTAATCTAATATCCATTATCTAGAGATCAATATTCTACTCATTGCCAATTGGTAACACGTAATCTATCAGAAACTGTGAAATCTGAAAAATCTTTTACCAGATGAGGAGGCAAGCAAGTGATGTGATACTCGTGCATAACCCAAGGAGTTCGGACTCCATTAGCAACCTTACCTTTATGGTACACAAGTGTCTTCTTAATCCCAATCTTTCTTCCTCTCTTATCTTTGATTAAACGATATTTAAGTGTAGGTTTCCAAAAGCCACAACCTTTAGTCCTCTTCATTGTTATCTTCTTCGCATTTGTATACACTTTCGGTGAGAAGAAGTACCATACAAGATCGTCGGATTGAATCTTCGATAACGCTGCAGAACAAATTCCCATATTACACACAAACAGAAATAGAAATGATCAACAAAGAGAGATAGAGATAAAGAGAAACTTACAAGGTAAAAATATGGGTTCGTAGCTATAGACATTGACCTCGCTAATTGCATCATCTACAAGCCATGACTTGCCAAGAATTTTGTTCTTCAAGTAATAGTTTATCAATTCCTCTCTCGTCGGAGAAAATCTATAACCTACATGATCATTCACCATGTTTACTCACAGAAATTCACCTCTAAAATAAACTTGCTCTCTTTTTGTGAATTGAGTTGTGATTGAAGAAAGGGTACTACTCCAACTATATATAAGGTAAAATGAATGTTAATTTAGTTTCCATAAAATAGATTAACTAATGTTTTGTCTATGACTATGAATAAGACTATTATTTTGTCGTCACAAGAAGTTGACAAAATCTAATCGTAAGTCTCAAGTTAATGGAACCGTGTCGTGTTATGGATGGTTGATTATAAAATAGTGTCGGAACTTCTAACTTAAGTTTCAGATTTTTTATTTATTTCCAAAGATTTTTGCGGCAGTTATAGTGACAGCCACATTACATGACAAAGACATAAAGTAATATTTTCTGCAATATATTACTGCATTATATTAATTCTGTCCATTTTCTAATAATATATCACACCTAATCAAAACTAGAAATGATCAACAACGAGAGACTTACCAGGCAAACCCTTGGGTTCGTAGCTACAGATCTTGATCAATTCCTCTTCCGTCGGAGCAAATCTATAACCAACCAGATCTTTCTCCATTTTCTCACAGAAACAGATCTGCAAATCTGTTTCACAAAGGATTTTGCTCTGCAACCACAGTGGCCTATTGTTAGCAATGTACGATTGAAATAATGGAAATACTGGAAAATAATTTCCTGGACTTCGTATACTTTTCTCAATATCCAAAAGTTACAATAGTTATCAAATGAAATATGAAAGCAATAAAATTAGTAATTATTTGTCACTACCACTCCGAATCTTAATTGTGGTTAATAGAAAAGCAAAATCAATTATTATATGTTTGTCATTAACGGAAATGATAACATGTTTGGACTATGTTTAGTCTCTAGTGGTTTTGATATTCAATCCCGAGGTATCAGATTTTTGAGTTTATTTATATCCGTGTAATAGTCAAGTCCTTTCCGCGTTCTATTTTTTTTTTGTTTGGACCTTAGTTTCCGAATTTTTTTTTATTATGCGTCGGCTTTTGGTGTTTACATTTGTGTTTGGTCATAGCTTTCTTCTTTGACTTATTGTGGAAATTGATACACACTTTGAAAATAAAAAATATGCCTGAGAATTCTCGACCAAATATGAAAATCTGTCTGGCCAAAATTCTCGACCCAAGTTCTCGAACACATGTCTGAGAATTTTAACTTCAAACTTTCCGCTTCATTTTTCTCGGATATAATTCTCGAGTAAGGGCTTCTTCATGTGACTTTCTGATTCATTTTTCGGGCATTTTTCTCGAGCATATGCCCGAGAATTCTTCTTGGAACTCTTCTCTTCACTCCTTGATGCTTCTTTGCTTGTACAATTGGTTTTTTAGCTTCCATACCTCCAAGAGTAGGTTCTGTATGATCCTAAGACTGTAATGCATAAAATATACAAAATGTTATCTAAAACGAGATCAAATGCAACCTATATGAATGAGAATGATGCAAAATATCAATAATTAGCCTAATATTCACATATGTCGGAAATCTTCCATAAAAAAAACATTTTTTGATTAAAAAAAAGAAAAGAAAACATGTTTGGTAACTGAGAAGCTCTACTACACAAATGAGGTTACGAACTCTAAAAAACACACAACAAATTAAAAAGACTTGTATAAGATATACAGGTCTAGAACAATCAAATTTCGTCTTTTGTTCAGACACAAACATCTATACAGTATTCGAACATTCAGAAGAAAGCAGAATCAAAAGAATCCAAATTAACAAACAGATGCTCTAAGTAACCGACCTGCTGTTGCTTCTCTCATGATCAAAACTTCACCAAGAGAATGAAGCCTATGATCATGTTCATGAGATAGATATACATTGGCTTGTGGTTTCTCTCCATTGCTCCTCTAGAATAAACCAGCCCTTCTTCTTTGTCTTCACCATTGATGTCTCCTTGTCTCTTGATCTCTGTGTTCCTTTCTTCTCTCTTTCTCTGAGTTAAGAGTGGTTGTGGGTGAAGGAAGAGAAGACGCTGTTCTTACTCCAACTATTTATACAAATTTTGGTACTTACATTTACATAGGAAGTCTGCGAGAATGACGTGGCAAGTTTTAAGTGGGCAACGAACACATATCATTTACTATTAAAAAACGAAATGACATACATTAAATAAGAAAATAGTAATATGTATATACTATTATAACTAAGGGTCCTTAATTGCAATTTAAGTTTTTTTAATCCTGACCGTATGAAAACTAAAAACCAAATCATCTTTGACTTGAATGTAAGTTCACAGTAATTCTGTGTGTTTTGATTTTTAGTTTGGCATCGATTTATTACAACATTTGGTTTAAATAAAAAGTAGATTGGTTAACTAAATTAATTAAGGTCAGGATTAAAACTTTTAAAATTGCAATTAAAGACCCTTAGTTATAATCCAGTCCAAAATGTAAAATTCAACAAAACATATATAAGTTTGTGTATGCGTATATACATTGTTAATAATTCGTGTAAAAAATAATTTATTGATATCACTAAAGAAAATTATAGTAGTGGCTGCTGTGTGTTGAGCTGGTGTTGAATTATTAGATAGAATAAAAAAAGTATTATGTGAAATATTAAAAAACAGAAAAATTGTGGAAGTGAATTTAGTTAAGTGGTTAAATGTTTAGTGCTGTAATTTTTTTATTGGAGTTCAATTCCAAATAATTATATGATTTTACATAATTATATATGTAAAAGCATAGCAAGTTTCTCTCCAGCTCACACATCAGCTTTTTGGAGAATTCTGATGAAGCTGACACATCACCTCAACTTTTAATACTCAACACCAATCAGATTAATTGATTAATACACATTATCAATGTAATTTATCAAGAAAAAACTGAAAACATAGAAATTTAGAGTATTAATTAAAAAGTATCTTTACATGTCTTAATGTACATAGAGGTATATATGTAAATCAAATGTATAACTGTAATGAGGGAGCTATATTAATTTCAAAGTAAAAAATATGTATTATTGATTGGAATCAAGTTAGGTATACACATGTATAATAAAATGTGAGTGGCCGATGTAAATAATGATGAACAGTTCTAATGCTAAATCACAATAAAGCTATATAAGTTCCCAAATCAAATACCCTATAGATTTTACTACCACTAAGAACATGCTCAAAACATGAAATACATGTATACATAAATAATACATTAGCCATCAATTTAAAACAATAATTCTAAGATTGAAAAGATATTTAATTAGTGAGTTTTTCTTGAAGTAGACTTCAAATTTTATTCATTTGGCTTAAGAGATGTTTTATTTTATCAAAAACTTCACTTATCTATGTTATTTTGAACGTGTAATTTTATGTGTTACAATAAATTGTATAAATAAAGTTAGAAAGAAATATTTACCTTGAAACGAATTAGGTTTATATAAAAATATTATAAATCGTTGCAACAAAATTAAATCAACCATTAGAGTATCTGCATTGGTAAGAACCATATATAGTCTCTCAAAAATTTAAAAAATAATATTTTAATGTAATTAAATATTAGAATTAAATTTTAATTTTAAATATAAAATTTAACTAATCATATAGGCACATGTGGCATGAGATTCTCTCAAAGTTCTCAAAGTCTCTCATCTCTCTTACTTTTTTATTAATTTTATTTTTCTAATGGTGAAAAACTCATTGAGAGAATCCTACTAAAATAGTTTTATAAATTAATATATTTGCTTATATATGAATATCTCAAAATTTGAATAAGCTAAAAAATCAAATTGAACACTCGTAATTGCAAAGTTAATAAACTTTTAATATATGTATATATATTAAAATCAAATACTATATAAATTTATTTACAAGCATTTTAAAAATAAAATAAAATAAATCTATTTTGTAAATATTGTCTCGCGCAATAGCGCAGATACAATCTAGTAAAATATAAACTTTTGAGTTATAAATTTGAGTATGTCATTAATAATTTTTTATGCTTGCAATAAATTATTAGTCTTACCACTTTTGAGGATATTCAAATGTGGTTCTCTAATAAGGCTATTTTATAGAAAAACATAACAACTTGTCAACTTGTCTCTGTTAGATAGTGAAATCTAATAATTTTCAAACCCTAAATCTATTATAAGAATGAGATTACAAACTCTAAAATATACACAACTAAAAAAAGACATGTAAGATGTACAGGTATAGAACAATCAAGTTTCGTCTCTTGTTCAGACACAAACATCTATACATTATTCTACACTCAGCAGAAAGCAGAATCAGAAAACTCCAAACTCACACAACAGAGTGCTGATCTGACTAATCTGTTTTTGCTTCTCTCATGATCAAAACTTCACAGGCGGTTTCAAAGTCTGATGTTGCCAATGAAACCCATCAAGATAATGAAGCCTGTGATCATGTTCATGAGATAGATATACCATGGCTTGTGGTTTGTCTCCATTGCTTCCTCTAGAATAAACCAGCCCTTCTTCTCTGTCTTCCCAATTGATGTCTCCTTGTCTCTTGATGTAGCACGTTTCAACTGTACATAAAAAATCACATAATCATCCTCTTTAGAATCCAGCACAATGTTTGAGATTATGAGATACAAGTAACCACAAAAACAGCATAAAAACAATTCAAGACCTCTTGTTTCGATGGTACATTGCACGGTGTTGGTTGATGTTCTCGGGACAGTCTACCGACAGAAAGATACTCAGAAGTTTGTGGAGCGTTGTAAGAGTCAGTGCATGAGCAACATTGCAAGTCTTTAAATGAACTAGCATCACTATCATGTGGACTTGATGTTCCTTGGTAACTCTGTCATGTTAAAAAATCGAAAGCTGAGAATAGACATCATTACTCCATAGAAGTATTGATAAAGAAAAATGAGTAATGTGCTTTACCGTTGCATATATTGATTCAGCACAGTCATCACTATCACTGCCACAATCAACAATGATGCCTGACAAAGCCTTCCTTGGCATGTAAACATTGCGGTTCTCTTGCATAATGACTTGATCACATATCATATCAAAATTCCCTTCGTTAAAAGTCAACAAGTTGTCAAAGTAACCATCACCATAAGGTGTTTGTTGCAGCAGGTTAGGATTGTCGTAGTTAAAAATCATGTTTGGATGAATTGCATCTTGTGGAAGGAGGTCCTCATGTTCAGTCACTGGCCTTCCCAAATCATCCAGAGACATGCCATCTTCATGTGGCTGCTCGATCTGAACCTGTAAGCAACGAGTAAAGAAACAGGTGAGGTCGATATGAATGGATGTTGAAACTTTGCTGAAACTGGACTCACCTCAGGTGTTTGTTGCAGCAGGTTAGGGTTAATTGCAGCCACCGGAAGGTCCTCTTGTACGTTCAATGGAATGTTCAATTCATTCAAATAAAAACCATCTTCAACTGGCTGGTTCACCTCAACCTGTAAACGAAACAGGTCAAATCGATACAAATCAATATCGAATGAAAAACTTTGCAGAAATTTGAGTCACCTCAGGCACTGTGTTAATCTCTCTGACAGTATTCGGATGTGAGACCACCGAGCCACTACCACCAGCATATGAAGTGTCTCCGTGGTCACCCTTATTCTTCACTTGGCAGAGAACATAAGTCGTCTGAAAAAGTTTCCAATCAAACAACTCAACTCACAAAATACAGAACTTCAAACTGAGCTTAGATCAGGTAAAGACTAACATCAAAGTAGAATTCAAATGGAAACAAAAAGCTATAAAACTGTGAAAAAGTGTTTACCAGATGAGGAGGCAAGCAAGTGATGTGATACTCGTGCATCACCCAAGGAGTTCGAACACCATTAGCACCTTTACCTTCATGATACACAAGCGTCTTCTTTATCCCGATCTCACCTTTATGTCCTCTCGTATCTTTGATTATAAGATCCTTACCAGTAGGTTTCCAAAACCCAGAAACTGTAGTCCTCTTCATCATCGTCTTCTTCGCATTTGCGTACACGATCGGTGAGAAGAAGTACCAAACAAGATCATCTGAATTGATCTTTGCCATAGCTGCAACACAAATCCCCAAAATCAAACCACAAACAAATTTAGAAATGGTCAACGACGTGATCGAGGAAAAGATCACGAGAAAGATAAACTTACATGGCAAATCCTTGGGTTCGAAGCTACAGATGTTGATCTCACCAATCGCATTATCAACACGCCATATGTAGCCCAGATTTTTGTTTTCCAGATAATAGTTGACCAATTCCTCCGCAGTTGGAGAAAATCGATAACCAATCAGATCTACCAACATCTTTCTTTCTTCAGAGAATCAGATCTTAAAAACTAAATTTTTCGAATTTGAAATCAAACTGTTTTGCGTTTGTGTGAAGAGTTTGCTCTCTTCCTCTGTCAGTTTATATACACCTTTGTTTATTTATTTACCGCGTTTTTTCAAAAAAATATTAACAGTAAAACGTTTTAAGTAAATGATGAGTTCATTTTTTGGCAATTTCTCAGGAAAACGTGAGAATGACGTGGCGAATTTTAAGTGGGCAACGAAGCAGTCGCGGCTAAACCGCGTCAAATTCTCTTTTAAGATCTCTAGGGAAAAAAAAAAGCACATTATCTGAAAATTTAGTTTGTTATATATCTTGTTTGAAATTGTTTTTAGCAGTCTAATCATTTTTTTTTCCTTCGCAGTCTAATAACTTCTAAGCCGACAAATTTTTGTGTTATCAGCCTAATTTTTTTCCACATTTTGGATGATTTAACTCCAAATTTACAATATGATCATGTTATCAAGACAAAGAAATGTGACCAAAGATTTATTTGCCTAGTAGTTAAACGCACATTTAGCCAGAAAAATCTTATAAAATAGAACATAGAGAATAGTACAATAAATTATATTGGAAAATAAGTATTACATCCGTTTTATTAAGGGTTTTAGAAAAAAAAACAAATTCGATGTTTTAAATATTTGTATGTAAAATTAAATGTATTTCATTGTGGCTATTAATATTCTGCAATCTTTTATTTGATTATTAAATTTTAATAACTTAAATATAAAAAAGTTAGTTAATTAAATTTTAAATTTCTAAATTTTTGTATTTTGAAGTAAAAAAATTTATATTTGAGATATAAGTAATATTATTTAGGTTAATAGCTCCTGATAAAGTTGAGATCCAATAATTAGGTTGTTTTAATGAATATCTAATGTTAATATTTGAGGATAAAGATAAGGATACATAAATTTTATAATGTTTTTTTTTCTCTAAACAGTTGGTAAATGAGCGAAAAGTCTTTTATAACCCTGGATTACAACTGTGAAAGATACGTGGCAGTTTATTAACGCCTGATACGATCTTGTGCGAACTTCTAACATACGTTAAAGCTTCTGTGTTTGGTCATAACATACGTTCCAACTGAATGCTCAGTGCGTCATCACTTTCTGTACTTTCAATAAGTACTAATTTTGTCTTTGTTTTGTTTTGTTCATAACATAATTTTGTCCATATTCTCCAATGTGGTTCAATTATAGGATTTGTAATAGAAAAACATAACATTTTTGTGTTTTTTTTGGTAATATTATATATAAAAACATATTCCATCTGTTTTAAATTGTATGATGTTTTAAAGAAAAAAATTTATTCCAAATTATTTTATTTTTCTATATTTAATACAATATTAATCGTATCTTTATCTATTTTGACTATTTGAATTCTGCAAATTAAAATCTAATTGGTTAAATGATTATTATCTAGAATTAAAATAATAGTTTTCACTAAAATAATTAAGAATTAAATGATTTTTTAGTCTACGTGCAAAAACTTTAAACATCATATAATATAATTTGAAATGAATGGAGTAATAAATTATTTTCGAAAAAGTATTTATTATTCCAACAAATTCTAACAAAATTGAAATGGAGAGCCAAAAGAGTTAGCAATTGTTCTCAAAAAAAAAGTAAGAGATAGGAATTTTTCATACGTATTAAGAAACAATTTAAAATTATATTTTTACCTTTAGCTTATTTTAATAATTTCAATTAATGAGTTTTTTTTAATCAAAGTTCTCTAAGATTAGTTGGACTTCAGTCCAAGTTACCGAATTACCAAAAACATAAATTAAGACTCTAAACAAAGAATCTCAAGAAGAAACTGAGAAACAATCTTACCAGATTAGGAGGCAAGCAAGTGATGTGATACTCATGCATAATCTAAGGAGTCCTAACTCTTTTAGGAACCCTTCCTTCATAATAAACAAGCGTCTTCTTAACTCCAATCTCTCCTTTATTTCCTCTCTTATCTTTGATTATCCGATCAACACCAGTAACTTTCCAATAACCAGCAGTTGTAGTTCTCTTCGTTACTTTCTTCTTCTCAGATGTATACTCTTTAGGTGAAAAGAATAACCATACAAGATCCTCCGATACAAATTAAAAAAATTTAGTTTTAGTATAGTCTCAATATCATTAATTTATAGAGATGTTACTGTATATAACAATATCAGAAACCAATTTAACGAGTTAAATAAGTCTCACCAACCAACCAAACACTCAATACATCACTGATTGGTGCTAAAAAGGATTTTTTTTCCTGCTCTATTTATCATATTGTTCACCATTCATATAAAAAGATATTCAAAAAAATTTATCAAGAAAAAGAAAAGAAATATATTTTGTTCCACTTATCTTATATTAACATATTAACCATGTGTTATCATCTTTTATGATACATTTTAAGTAAACTTTGAACCCACTTTGAGTTAAACAGCCAAAGGGTCTCAATTATATGCAAATATACATATAGTTACAAAGATTTGATTGATTAATAACAAGAAGACAAGACTAATCCATGTAAGGTATGTAATCTTTGTCTTAGTTCTAGATTTATATTTAACTTAAGGCACAAGATATTCAAAGGTTAAGAACAATTGACTTCCATTTGCATCTCTACTTCATAAACAGACACACAAAAGTAATTATATAACATTCCAAAATCCAAAAGAAAGCAAAACCAGTTAAAGAAGAAGTGCTTTAATCAATCTGCTTTCTCTCTCGCGATCAATCTTCAAATTTTGAAGCTTAGTAAAACAGATATGATGTTGCCAATGAGACCAAGCAAGAGAATAAAGCCTAAATGTGGGATCTTGATAAACTCTTAATTAATCTTACTACTCTGATATGATTGAGAAGCTCTATTACACAAATGAGATTACAAACTCTAAAATACAAACATAAAAAAGCATGTAAGATGTATAGGTCTAGAATAATCAAGTTTCGTCTCTTGTTCAGACACTAACATCTATACATTACTCGAACATTCAGAAGAAATCAGAATCAAATAAATGCAAACTAACAAAGAGAGTACTCTGGTCGATCTACGTTTGCTTCTCTCATGATCAAAACTTAAGCACTGGTGGTTTCAAGGTTTGATGTAGCCAATAAAACCCACCAAGAGAATGAAACCTACGATCATGTTCCTGAGAGAGAAATGTTGTGGCTTCTTGCAGTAAAACTCTATTGCTTTCTTTATAATAAAACAGCTATTCTTCTCTGTTTTCACCATTGATGTCTCATTCTCTCTTGATCTAGCTCGTCTCGCCTGTAAATGAAATTTACATAATCATCATTATCATAATGTTTGAGATTATAAAATACAACTATCTACAAATCAGCATAAGAACAACTCAACACCTTTTTTTTCGATTTTGGTTTCACCTGTAAATGAAATTCACATAATCATCATCTTTGAATTTCAACATAATGTTTTGAGATTTGTATCCAACAAAATCAGCATAAGAAATATTCAAGACCTCTTTTTTCGATTCTACGGTGGGCTGTGTGAGTTGCCGTTCCGGCATCTTTTGACTGACTGAAACATATGGAGAAATTTGTAGATCGTTCCAAGAATCAGTGCTTGAGCAACGTGGGAAATGTTTATTCGAACTACCAACACTATCATGTGGACTTGATGTTCCTTGGTAACTCTGTCATGTTAAAAAATCGAAAGTTGAGAATAGACATCATTACTCCATAGAAGTATTGATAAAGAATAATGAGTAATGTGCTCACCATTACAGATATTGATTCAGCACAGTCATCACTATCACTGCTACAATCAACAATGATGCCTGACAAAGCCTCCTTTGGCATGTAAACATTGCGATTCTCTTGCACAATTACTTGATCAGGTATCACATCATCCAAATTCCTTATGTCATTAGGAAAGTAAGCATTCCAGTAATTATCAGCGTAACGAGTTTGTGGCGGCAGGTTTAAAAACGTGTTTGGATCAAAATCATCCGGCGGAGGGAGATCATCTTGTTCGTTCTCTGGCATTTCCTGATCATCCAGAGACAAACCTTCTAGAACTGGCGCTTCGACCTGAACCTGTTTAAAAAGGAGACAACGAGTAAAGAAAAGTGTCAGATCGATACGAATGGATATTGAAAGTTTGCAGAAACTGGACTCACATCAGGTGTTTGTTGCAACAGGTTAGGGTTGTCGTAGTTGAAAAACGTGTTTGGATCAATTGCATCCAGCGGACGGAGGTCTTCTTGTACGTTCAATGGATAACTCAATTCATCCAGATTCAAACCATCTTCAACTGGCTGGACGACCTGAACCTGTAACAAAAGAGAACGAGTAAAGAAACAGGTCAGATCGATATGAACGGATGCTGAAAGTTTGCAAAAACTGGACACACCTCAAGTGTTTGTTGCTGCAGGTTAGGGTTAATCGCATCCAATGTACGGAGGTCCTCTTGTACGTTCAATGGATAACTCAATTCATCCAGATTCAAACCATCTTCAACTGGCTGGACGACCTGAACCTGTAACAAAAGAGAACGAGTAAAGAAACAAGTCAGATCGATATGAACGGATGCTGAAAGTTTGCAAAAACTGGACACACCTCAAGTGTTTGTTGCTGCAGGTTAGGGTTAATCGCATCCAATGTACGGAGGTCCTCTTGTACGTTCAATGGATAATTCAATTCATCCAGATTCAAACCATCTTCAACTGGCTGTTCCATCTGAACCTGTAATAAAAGACAACGAGTAACAAAACAGGTCAGACCGATATGAACGGATGCTGAAAGTTTGCAAAAACTGGACACACCTCAAGTGTTTGTTGTTGCAGGTTAGGGTTAATCGCATCCAATGTACGGAGGTCCTCTTGTACGTTCAATGGATAACTCAATTCATCCAGATTCAAACCATCTTCAACTGGCTGTTCCATCTGGACCTGTAATAAAAGACAACGAGTAACAAAACAGGTCAGATCTATATGAATGGATACTGAAAGTTTGCAGAAACTAGACTCACTGCTTCAGGCACTGTGTTAATCTCTCTGCCAATATCCGAATGAGAGACCACCGAGTCATTACCACCATATGAAATATCTCTGTAGTCACCCTTATACTTCAGATGGCAGAGAACATAAGTCGGCTGAAAAAGTTGAATTCCGATCATACAACTCATATCAAAAACAAACCGAGACTCTTCACATCACACCAACAACAGAACTAGGTCAAGTAAAAGACTAACATTAAAGCAAAATTCAAATGGAAACAAAAAGCTACGAAATTTTATTTGGGGAAAACCATTTTAAGAAACTCAGAAATTTTGTTTACCTCTTTACGAGGCAAGTAGATGTGATACTCGTGTATAACCCAAGGAGTTCGAACTCCATTATCACCCTTACCTTCATGATACACAAGTGTCTTCTTAAACCCGATCTTACTTCCTCTCTTATCTTTGATTGTCTTATCAGGAGCAGTGACTTTCCAAAATCCATTAACTGCAGTCCTCTTCATTGTCTTCTTCTTTTTATTTGCCCACATTATCAGTGCGAAGAAGTACCATTCAAGATCGTACGATTTGATCTTCGATAACGCTGCAGAACAAATCCCAGATCACAGACAAACAGAATTAGAAATGATCGATGATGAAAGAGAGAGATCATGATTCTGAAAAAGAGAGATAAACTTACCAGGCAAATCCTTTGGTTTCCAGCTACAGATGTTGACCTCGCTGATCACATGGTCGACAAGCCATGGCTTGTCAAGGATTTTGTTTTTCAGGTAATAGTTGAGCAATTCCTCTTTAGTCGGAGAAAATCTAAAACCTGGTGGATCATTCATCATTTTGCTCACAGAAACAGATTGAAAAAAAAACAAAACTTTCCGAATCTCAACTCAAAAGGTTTGAGTGAAGAGTTTTATCTCTCTCTCTCTCTGTTTCTTTCTTCTCTATAAGTTTGTGTGTTATTTTTTTTCTGAGTAAAGTGATGGATGCAAGGGGCTTTACTTATTATAAACCCTTTTTACCTCTCTTTTTTTGAATAGGTAAATAGTTATAAAGTAAATTTTGCCATATCGACGTGGTGAGTTTTAAGACCGAAACGAAGCAGCTAACCGCTTTTTTTCCTTAAGGTTTCTAGAAGAAGAAAGAAAAAACATTTGTCCACACTTCTATTCTAAGCCTACAAAATTTTGTTGATCAAATTACATATAACGATCAGAATTATTATTAGTCTAATAATTGGGAAATGATTATAATCTCAACAAATAAAATCTAGTTATTTTGGACTATGGTTTTTAATGGTAAATGCAAATCAAAAAATTCAAATCACGCAGATTATACAGATCATGAATATCATGTATATCATGCAGAACATATAAAACAAAAATTAAAATGGATTTTTTTTATTTTTCCACAAAAAATTTTTGTAATATTTTATTTTATGCTTGTCATTCAAAATTTAATATGTTTTTTTCTTTGTTATTATAACCAATGTCATTTTTCATTTAAAAAATAATAACAAAATATAATTCTCTTAGAAGACTTTAAAGCAAATAAATTTACTTTACAAATGTTTATAGTATGATCTCATTCTATTATAGGTTTTTCTTTTACAGAAAGGCATAACAAATCTTGCTCTCCTTTTCCTTTTATGGTAAATATAAAAAAAAAACATAACAAATTCTTTTCGAATCGAGAGAACAAGTACTTTGGATTTCGAATTTATGTTCATATCTTTTGATTTTGTTTTTTTTACTCTTTCGGTTATACTTTTTCTATGTTGTTTCTATTTTATGAAATAAAAACAGTACTCCTTTGCTTTCATTTAGTTGATATTTTAGAATTTTTTTTGTTTTATTTTAATTGATGTTTTAAGATTTCTATGCAAAATTTAATGTGCTTTTGATTATTTAAATTCTACACATTAATTTGTGATTGGTTAAATTATTTTGAAATTTGTGATAAAATATATTTTGTTTAAGAAAAATAGAATAATTAATGGTTTTTAATTTGTGTGAAAAAACTAAAAAATCAACTATAAAACACACAGAGAGTAGAGAGTAGTTACAAAGAAAGAATGTCGACTCCAAATATAGCAAAGCTAAACTTTCTTCGTATTTTCTGAAAGTCTACACTAAGGTAAAATAAAAAATAAATAAAAATATCTCCCAATCAGGAAAACGTATTTGTCACGGAAAAAAGAATTTAAAAGAGCGGTTTCCAAACACATGTGCTATAGTATCAACTTGTTGTGAAAAGTCGGGACACATAGAAAAGCAAAAACAATTTAATAATATATATAATAAAAAATTAATCAATAAACACGTAATTACATATTAGTGAATCAAAAGTGTTAATAACTTATTAATTAGTACATCAATCTGCGTTTTACGCTGCATAATTCATGGTTTCTGCACATCTTTCTTAATTTCAAATTATCTCATTTTTCAGATGAAGAAAAGTTATATTTTTGGTTTTTGGTTATTAAAATTTTGATGCATTACATTGTATATAATTTTGTTTACTTGTGCTAAGCTTTTAGATCCGTGTCATTAAATTTTTCTGATTCGTATTCATTTATATTTTTAGATCTGTGTTTATTTAACATTTTATAGATCTACATTCATTTAGATTTTTAAACTCATATTCATTTTGAGTTTTAGATTTGTTATCATCAACTCATTATAATCAACCCGTTATTATAAATATGTTATCATAAACTCGTTATCATCAAATAATGTTATTGTTTGATATATATTATAAATTATTTGTTATTAAATTAAATACCAAAAAAAAATTTTAGAATTTAAAATATAAATAAATTCGTTCGATAAAATGATGAAATATTTTTTGCCAAAAAAAAAATAATTTTTATAATTTGTGCTTATTGTAAATTAATAATAATAAGTTCAGAAACTTTGTTTTAATATATTAAGTACAAATATAATTCGTATATATTTTAAGTAATATTATGAAATAACAAAAATCCTAAAATAAAAGTCATAAAAAATGTTATTTATACGAATAATCCGAGAGACAAGTATTAAAAATATTGCAATATGTGTATATTAGTAATTCTGAAAACTAATTTAGAATATAAAAAATATTAATTTATATAAATTAAATATTATATGTTTTAAATTCATTACCACAAACATATTAAAGGAATATTTTAGAATTAGTAAATTTCAAATTATACTAAGATTTTTAGAATCCATGATAATGCCATAATTAGAGTTTATTTTAGAATGTCGAAAATAATCTTATTAAATCTCTAAACAAAAAACTAATTTTCAATGACATAGGATGTAATATCTCCATAATACTAAGATTATCTATTTAAAAAGTTATTTTTTATTATATAGAGGATTTGTTTTTTGCCAATTGACAATCTAATCTATAACTCAAATTCATCCCTAAAATTTTATATTAACAATCATATATAGTAGATTGACTTAACATGTCTAAATCATTAAATGGGATGTTTAACCATCAAAAATTCCAGTTATATATATAACTAAAATTGAAAATTCGATTCAACCAGTCTGACCAACTACTCAATAACGTCACTGAGTTAGTCAATTTAATGCAAATATAGTTATAGTTGGGAAGTTATCTGCTTTTCAAACACACAATAACTTATTAAAGAATGAGAATCCCACTTTGAGTTAAACAGCCAAAGGCCAAAGGACAATTATATGCAAATATACAAATAGTTGCAAAAATTTGACTGATTAATAACAAGACAAGACCAATCTTTGTCCTAGTTCGAAACCCGCCAAATTTTTCAGAAACCTTATCACGTCTAACCAAACTGGTTTCTGTCAAATACTGAAATTTTGTAATTTTCAAACTCCAACTTCCATTAAACTTAAGGTTCAAGATATACAGTCATACAGAGGTTGAGAACAATTGATTTGCATCTCTAGTTCATAAACAGACTCACAAACTAAATTATATAACATTCCAAAATATATAAATAAAAAAGCATAATTAGATAAACAAGAAGTGCTTTGATTGATCTGCTTTGTCCCTCTTGCAATAAAACTTCAAATTTTGACGCTAAATAAAACCGATATGATGTTGCCAATGAGACAAAGCAAGAGAATGAAGCCTATCATCGTGTTCATAAGATAGATACACTGTGGATTCTTGCGGTTTCTCTCCATTACTGCTGTTATAAACCAACCCCTCTTCTCTGTCTTCACCATATATGACTTTTTCTCCATTGATATAGCAACGGCCCTTGATGTCTCTTGTTTTACCTGTGAACCATTATCTTCATTAGAAATTGTAAGATACAAATATCCACAAGATCAACATAAGATTAAACAGCTCAAAAACCTTTTGTGTGTTTGTCTTTGAACTGATTGAAATTTCTCCATAAGTTTGTCGATCATTGCAAGATTTTGTGTTTGATAATGGACTCTCATCTCCATCAGTCTGAAGAAAGTGTCTATTCGAATTACGAATGCTATCATCACCTGGACTCGATGTTCCTTGATAACTCTGTCAACATATTAGAATGAAACATGTAAGACTAATACAAATTACTTCATTGAGAGTAAAGATAAAGACAACAAGTGATATGGATTTACCAGTTCAGATGTTGATTCAGCATCATCAGCATCATCATCACTATCACTGCTATAATCAACAATAAATCCTGAGAGAGGTTGCTTTGGCATGTAATGGTTGCAATTCTCTATCATAAAGATGGTTGGTGTAGATATGAAATCTTCATCGGAAAACAAATGCTCAACTTGACCTCTGTCAACATGTCTCAATTCACCAAGAAACTCATCATCATTTGGAGCTAAGTGAGAAGCTTCTCGCTGCATAATAGGACTATTGATGTTGTTGTCAATGAACTTGTTTGGATCCAATACATCCCATAGAGAAACAGGTTCTTGTTCATTCATTGGATTCATCAATTCATCCACAGATAAACCATCAAAGTTTTCTTGACCTAGCTGCTCAAACTTGAAAATGTAAAAGAAGATTTGATGAGTAAGGAAACAGATCGATCATATAGTAATGAATAAAGAAATATCTCAGGGTTTCTTAATAAGGCTAACTACTGATCCGAATTTTCTAATTAGATCTAAGACATGGTCCATCTTCGTTTGCTACTGTTTCACCATGTCTTACGACCTCATTAGAAAACGCGAAGTTAGGCTAGTCGTAGTCGTCGGTACTATCTCCTGTGGATTAGTGGGATTTCGGTCTAGAGTCTCCCGGTTACCAAAAACAAAAACATCTCAGAAAATGGACTTACTTCAGGCCTTGTGTTGATCGCTCTGACTGTATCCAAATCAGAGACCAAAGATTGACTTGGTTCACTCTGATTATTACCACCAAATGGAATGTCTCCATCTTCACCTTTATACATCACTTGGCAAATAACATAGGTCCTCTGACACAAATCCAAAAGAAACAAAACACATAAGTTCTTTGCCACCAAAACAAAAGAAACAGAACACACAAAAGACTCCAATAACTCAAAACTCTAACACGGATTAAGACTCTAAACACAGAACCTCAAGAAGAAACTGAGAAACAATCTTACCAGATTAGGAGGCAAGCAAGTGATGTGATACTCATGCATAACCCAAGGAGTCCTAACTCCTTTAGGAACCCTTCCTTCATAATAAACAAGCGTCTTCTTAACTCCAATCTCTCCTTTATTTCCTCTCTTATCTTTGATTATCCGATCAACACCAGTAGCTTTCCAATAACCAGAAGATGTAGTTCTCTTCGTTACTTTCTTCTTCTCAGATGTATACTCTTTAGGTGAAAAGAATAACCATACAGGATCCTCTGATTGGATCTTCGCTAACGCTGCAAAACAAATCCCCAAATCACACACAAAACACAAACAGAGACAGAGAGAGATCATGATTTTGCCAAAGAGACCAACTTACAAGGCAAACAGATTGGATCATAACTACAGATGTTGATCTCGTTTATAGCTTCATCAACGAGCCACGTTTTGCCAAGATTTTTGTTCATCAAGTAATGATTGATCAATTCTTCTCCTGTTGGAGCAAATCTATAACCAACCAGATCTTTCATCATTTTTACTCACAAATTTCAGAATCTTTTCTTAAAAAGTTTTTAGGGTTTCGAGTGAAAGATTTTCTTTTTGTCTCTGTTTCTTTCTTTTCCTCTCACTCTGTTTTTGGTTTTTTTTTTCTCTGAAGAGAAAGTGTTGTAGCAAGACTGGAGAAGAAGCTAAGCATTATAAAAGGTAATATTGTGTAATAATGACATTTTTGACAAATAAAATATTTCCCGAAGTTTCTTAGAAATTAGAAAAAATAGTACGCGTTTATAAAAATGCACATTTATCTCTTCCAATCACAGCTAAACAGTATCTATGTTTTTTTATGTCTCTGCAAAAATTATGTTTATATTTAAATATTTTTAGCCTAATAATTTTCCCATATTCAAGATTATTAAACTCCAAAATTTAGAAATTTTGAATCCAATATGCTCTTCAAATATAAGTTAAAATGAATATTATATTCTTTGTTGATAAATGTTTTGTCAGAAAAAGTTGACAAAATCTAATTTTAAAGTGAATGTGATGTTATTGAGGTTCATTACGAAAGAGTACAGTGTCCGAACTTCGAACATAAGTTTCAGATTTTTTATTTATTTATTTATTTATTTCGGTAGAACTTTTCGGCAGTTATAGTTATGGCCGACTTATCTGACGAAGACATTAATTTCTGCAATATATTACTATTACAGTATTTATATTGTCTGTTTTCTAATATGATTCCATTATAATCTTATTATAGTTCTTTTTTTTTTTTTTGAAACTCAATCCTCTTTTGTTTCTAATCAAGAATCAGAGGTAACAATTTATAAATTCAAGTAAAAAGCCTTTCACATAGAAAAAGAAATTTATAAATTGAAATGATATTAACAAAAAAAAAATCCTTAAATGGTTTTAGACTTTGTAGTGTCTGGAAAGATTGGTAAATTAGGTTTTTTTGCCAATTTTGAAACCTTGATTTTATTTGAGAGGTATATTTTATTTATTATAGGCGAATTCGTTAATTTCTAAATTTTTTTTTGCTAATTCTATTTTGTAGTATCAATTTTCGTTGATGGTTAAATTGTTTTGTTTCGTTTTTGTGAGTTTCTCCTATCTTCGACTTTGTTTTACGGTAATTTTTTTGTTGGTTTATGTATTCTGATATTATGTCTTGTTTCTATAAATATATCCATATGATAGAAAAAATTAAAGGAACAACATTTATAAGATATACATTATCAGAAAAGAGACATTAAAAACCATAGTCACAAGACATATGATTGACTTGTGTATCTAGATTACACACACATAATTATATATCACTCAAAATTCTAAAGAAGCAGAATTAGATAAAAGTAAATTTTAAAATGGAGTGCTTTGATGGATCTGATTTGTGTGTCTCTCTCAATCAAAGTTCAACCTAAAGCCGATATAACGTTGCCAAAGAAACCAAGCAAGAGAATGAAGCTTATCATCGTGTTCATGAGATAGATATATCTTGGATTCTTGTGGTTTGTCTCCATTGCTTCCTTTGCAATAAACCTACTACTCTTCTTCTCTGTCTTCACCATAGATTGCTTTTTGTATATAGGTAATAAATATCGTGTAATAATTATATTCATATATTTTTTATGTATGAAAAGTATATATATATATAGATGTTTTTAGCCTAATAATTTTCTCACATTCATAATGACTGAAATCTAATCATTAAAATTGATCAGATTTGTCTTTTTAGAAATACTATTATTTTTTGCAAGTTACTTTTAGTGATGTTAAGTCTACTAAGACATGCACATTTGTATAATCAGGGATCAAGTCTCACTATCTACATTATATAGGAATTTGATTAATGGACTGACCAGTTGTGACCCAATATTGACAAAAAAAAAAATACTATTATTTTTGTTTTAGTTCAGACTTACTACATAAGTGTTTGTATAAATGTTTTGGCCAAAAGAGTAGTCAAATTGTATTTGTGTTGCGAAATGGAGACGTGTCACATTATTGACGGTTCATTATGAGATTGTCGGAACTGTGAACCTAAGTTACGACTTTTCTAAATCTTTATCAAATTATTACAAACTTTTTTATTATTAGTTACATCAACGGTTGCTACTATTGCAGTATGATTCCACTCTAAGTCATGATTGGCTAATCAATGTTAACTTGTAATTGTCTTTTTATTAGTACATTTTTTTTTCGTACCATCAAAAGAAATGAATTATCACCAAAACCACGTAATAGATGGTAATTAATCAACCTTTTTCGTTGAAATAAGTCAGACAATTCAATTGTATGATTCGATGACTATATTGAAAAGTGAGGAGTTCAAACACATTTTAAGCTACAAATTTGGTCGATGATTCAGAAATATTCAAAATTTTGACAATAAATAAACAAAAAAGAAAACGAAGACAGACAACACTTATAAGAAAAACCTCCTCCTGCTCGTGTCCATTTCAGGCTGTAATGAAACACACACAAAAAAAATCAGAAAACACATTACATAATCATCCAATCATCAAACTCTAGAGACAGTAATTGAAGGTTGTTACCTTGTGAACCCATTCAAATTCTCCACCTTTGGTGTCAAAAGTTCCATGTTGTAAAGTAACTAGCTTCAACGTGAATCGAGGACCACATTCCTGCATTTGAAATCCAAAGTTTAATGATACAAAAACTCATAATGTTGATAGATTTATAGACAAAGATCAATCATAGATAAACTGACCTGAAGACGAGGTTTAATTTGCTCTTGAGGAGCACCATCTTTACCTTTATCTTTCTGTTTGACTTCCTTTGTCTCAAATATGTAGCTGTACAGAGTTGAATTCTTTCAATAAAAAGTTGAATTGAGCAAATGAAACTCAAAAGAATCAAAAGGTGATATATGTACCGATGATGTCTGAAAAATATAAAGTCACGCTGGTTGTGGAATGTTACAATTCTTCTACCGCGGAAATTAGGATCTGGAGGGAAGAGTGATTGAATAAATCTGAAAAAATCAGTAAAAGATATAACATCAGCGATGAATCAAAGCGATCAGAAGATAAAACAGAAGTTTAACACTTGGAGAAAACTACAGTTACCTCCCAACACGATTCCCTAAACGTGTTGTAAAGTTATTCAAAACCAGTTCTGGTTCATGGCTTGTGGGATTTCCATGATTCTGCAATTCAAGTTTCACGTCTATTTCAGTAAGCACTAATCTACATTTGACTATGAAGAAGAGTAATGTGCTTTCTTAATACCTTAATGTCCTTCCTTAGAACAAGATTTGACAATTTGAAATGAGCAGTAGGACCATTTGGCAAACCAATGATGAGAAGCGCATCTACATATAAAATAGCAAAAGCATCATGAAGCAAACAATATAAAGATGACATTAAAGGACAAAAAAAGTTGGAAGTCAGGAGCAAAAACTAACCAGGTTCTCTGCGATTTGTATGAACAACAATGAGAGATGTGAACTCTTTCTTTTTGGCGTATTCTACAATCTGAAGAACAAGATCTCAAACGTTTACAGCTGCAAAAAGAGACTAACTTTGTATGAAAACAAGGAATCAATGAAACTAAAAGCAACACCTTTTTCAAATCATACGTTCCTCTTTTGTGATAATGAGAGTTTGGAATCACAGAAAGCAACTCAGATATAAATGCAGGTCCTCTCTGCAATCCAACAACATAACTTGAATCATAAACACCACAAAACTGTAGAATCTCTTATGAGACAATAACAGGTTCCAATTTTATAGCTTGTGAGCATGAAGTAAGCCTTACAGTAGAATTGAAACGACATGTTGTGATCAGTATCTTAGGCGCAACCTCACGTCTCAGGACTGGATTAAACTCATCAGCATCAATATCCGCAAACAACTGCAAATTCAATTCCACTAAATTAGCTACAAGACAATGAATTGAAATGAATTTAACATTAAACATGAAATTCAAAACAAAGTCTGAACATACTTCTTCGTCGTCGGGTCTGCAAACGGTTTCATCAGCTTCCCTAGTATTCTCAATCGTCTTCGGAATCATCTTTTGTGGCGGCTACAGAGGATGAAGATAAACCAAAATTCAGACCACAAAACTCATAATTTATTTTAAAAAATCTTCAAAGCATTCCAGATCCTTTTACCTCTTCTCCAAGCTCTAGAGCTCGTTTCTCAGCAGCATCACGAGCCCTAATCTTCTTCTGCTTCTCCATTTTCTTCTCCTGTTTCTGTTTTGCATACACTTTAGATCTCTTATCTTTGTTCTTTATCATTGAAGGAAGTATCACATGCCTCTTCTCTCCTCCATTAAAATTAGACTTTCCACGACCTTCTGCTTCCATTTCCTCACCTTCACCATCGCCCTTCTTCCTCTTGAAACCCATTTTTACGACCGAAGATGAACAAATCGATGGAAAACGGCAAGCGGAGAATGAAGACGACGGAGAGAAGAGAAATCAGGGGTTATCGACTGAAAATTAAAAACCCTATATCAGAGAAATAATATTTGGGCTTAAATTTGGGCCTAAGAATAAATATAGTAACGACGTCAGAGCAGTTTATATACAGGCCTAGTAATGGCCCTTGATCTGTTGTTGGGTCCAGGAAGTAATAGGTACTAAACGACGTCGTGTTAAGTTATGTTTTGGTTTGCTTCTCAGTCGTCAAACTTTTTCTGAGTGATTCGCTATGCGATGCGCCATGGAAGAGCAAAAGCTGTATCAGCTACAGTCGCCGGTTTATTTCCGGCGAAAACGTCACCGTTTCCACAGCTTTGCAATGTCCTTCTAGTTGCGTCTCTATCCAAGACATTGTCTCAATCAGGAACTCGGAACCTCGACGCGAATTCGATACCAATTTCAGAACCAGTTGTTCTCCAGATTCTGCGTCGAAGCTCTTTAGATCCATCGAAGAAGCTAGATTTTTTCAGATGGTGTTTTTCTCTTCGTCCTGGATACAAACATTCCGCATCAGCGTATTCTCAGATATTTCGTACTGTTTGCCGAACAGGGCTTCTCGGAGAAATTCCCGATCTGCTTGGTTCAATGAAGAACGACGGAGTTAATTTGGACCAGACAATGGCCAAGGTGCTTTTAGATTCTCTAATCCGTTCCGGTAAGTTCGATTCAGCGCTAGAAGTTTTGGATAACATAGAAGGATTAGGAGATTGCTTAAATCCTAGTTTATATGATTCTGTTCTTGTTGCTCTGGTGAAGAAAAATGAATTGCGTCTTGCTCTTTCCATTTTCCTTAAGCTTCTAGAAGCTTCTGGTGGCCATTGTGATGAAACAAGTGGGGTTACTGTTAGTTATATTCCTGGAATGGTTGCTGTTAATGAGCTCTTGGTAGGTCTAAGAAGAGCCGATATGAGATTAGAATTCAAACGGGTTTTTGAAAAGTTGAAAGGAATGAAAAGATTCAAGTTTGATACATGGGGTTTTAATATATGTATTCATGGATTTGGTTGTTGGGGAGACTTGGATGCTGCATTGAGTTTGTTCAAGGAGATGAAGGAGCAGAGTTCAGTCTCTGGATCTTCAATTAGTCCTGATATATGCACATATAACAGCCTGATTCACGTGTTGTGCTTATTTGGAAAAGCAAAAGATGCTTTGATTGTATGGGACGAGCTGAAAGTATCTGGCCATGAGCCTGATAATTCGACATATCGTATATTGATCCAAGGATGTTGTAAATCTTACCGGATGGATGATGCAATGAGAATTTTTGGTGAGATGCAGTATAACGGGTTTGTCCCTGATACTATTGTTTATAACTCTCTTTTAGATGGGACGCTTAAGGCAAGAAAAGTCACTGAGGCTTGTCAGCTGTTTGAGAAGATGGTCCAAGAAGGAGTTAGAGCTTCCTGCTGGACGTACAACATTCTAATTGATGGGTTATTTAGGAATGGAAGGGCTGAGGCTGGGTTTACTCTGTTCTGTGACTTGAAGAAGAAGGGTCAGTTTGTTGATGCCATTACTTTTAGCATTGTTGTGTTGCAGCTTTGCAGGGAAGGGAAGCTAGAGGGAGCAATGAAGTTGGTAGAGGAGATGGAAACTAGAGGTTTCTCTGTGGATATGGTTACAATTACTTCACTCTTGATTGGATTTCACAAACAAGGGAGATGGGATTGGAAAGAGAAGCTGATGAAGCACATACGGGAAGGAAATTTGGTTCCTAATGTTCTGAGATGGAATGCTGGAGTGGAAGCTTCACTGAAACATCCACAGAGCAAAGATAAGGATTACACCCCCATGTTTCCAAGTAAAGGAAGCTTCCTGGATATCATGAGCATGGTGGGTTCAGAAGACGATGGAGCTAGGGGTGAGGAAGTCTCAGCTATAGAAGATGACCCTTGGTCATCATCTCCATACATGGACCAATTAGCCCACCAGAGAAATGAACCTAAGCCCTTGTTTGGCTTAGCCAGAGGGCAGAGAGTTGAAGCAAAGCCAGATTCTTTTGACGTAGACATGATGAACACCTTTCTATCTATTTATCTGTCCAAAGGTGATCTCAGCTTAGCCTGCAAATTGTTTGAAATATTCAACGGAATGGGTGTTACAGATCTCACAAGTTACACCTACAACTCAATGATGAGCTCGTTTGTCAAGAAAGGTCACTTCAAAATCGCCCGTGGAGTGCTTGACCAAATGGGTGAGAACTTTACCGCCACAGACATAGCAACATACAATGTAATAATCCAAGGATTGGGAAAAATGGGAAGGGCCGACTTAGCAAGCGCAGTTCTCGAGAGACTCACAAAACAAGGAGGATACTTAGACATTGTAATGTACAACACATTGATCAACACGCTCGGAAAAGCAAATAGGTTAGATGAAGCAACTCGACTGTTTGAGCACATGAAGAGCAATGGAATAAATCCAGACGTTGTGAGTTACAACACAATGATTGAAGTGAGTAGCAAAGCAGGGAAATTGAAAGAAGCTTACAAGTACTTGAAAGTTATGCTAAATGCAGGTTGTTTACCTAATCATGTAACAGATACAATCTTAGATTATCTTGGGAAAGAGATGGAGAAATCCAGATTCAAAAAAGCATCTTTTGTAAGGAAGAAAGAAACCAAATAATGAATACATTCCTCTCAGTTTTTTGTGATTCAAATACAGAGCAATAAAAGAATAAAAAACAAGACTTTTGTATTGACATGAATGAATTATAAACAAAAGTATCATCGGACTACAGTCACAAAATCTATTCAAAAGAGGCCAAAGAGAATAGAAAACCCAAGAAGCATTAGCCAAACAATGTGAATCAATTGCAGAGCTTGTCCAGGAACAGACAAACCAACACCATTACCAACATCACAAGGTCCTTGTTTAGCAACTCGAACACCATGACACAAAGCATCTGAACAACCGCACCAGTAAGTAACACCATCTTCGCCACAAACCGGATCTGCCCGGAAACACTTAACCGGACATGAAGACGGTTTAACCGTTCCTTCACAGAATTCACCTCTGGTTTTTTTACCGTTGATTTTCTCCGATGGTAATCGAATCTCTCCTTCCTTATCGATCTCAGTTGAAGGATTAGCGGAAACCATTGATAGATTCAGTAGAATCAGAAAAAGAAGAGAAATTGCGGCCAATGACGCCGAAATCGTCGACATTGCCGAGATTTGGATCTTGAATTTCAACGAAGAATCTGTCAGAAACCCTAAAATCTGAATGCAATTTTCAGTTTTTATCTTCTGGGGTTTTCCTTAAGAAAGGGAAAGAATCTGAGAAATCCAGGAAGTTGTTTCCTCTCTTTTCAAAAGGAAACAACAAATTGAGAAAAAACTGGAAAAAGAAAAAACTTTGACAGTATATAATGGCACCAAAAAAATCTTTAAAAAAAAACAGAACAAATAAAAATGAATGTTTTTGAGCCTAAAGAAAAAAAGAATGTTTTTGAGCCAAAAATAAATTAAAAAAATGAATGTTTTAAAATTAAAATATTTGGTTGGAAAAAGAAATTAAAATATTTGATGTATGAGTAGGAAAGAGTTGGTTTAACGGCTACGAACATAAAAACAGCGCGCATGCTTATACTTTTACAGTTGGCTTCCCACGTGTGGATTCCAACTCAGGAAAAGAGAACAAAACTTCGTGTTGTTATTGCGTTACATTTATGAACTACCTGCTGTATATAGTTAAGATAAAAAATAAAAACAATAAAAGATATCTTTACTGAGTTATTGTGACCCCACTCAATCGGCGCGTGTATTGTAGCACAAAATAAGATGGGCCTGATTTTCTGGGCCGGTTTTAAATGTGTTAGTGGATCCGATGAGGTTTGTTAACCAAAGCCCAAGATGATTTTTTTCCAACTAAACAAATGGATCTATAACCCAAACATGTGAACAAAGTAATTTGAAAAAAATATAATTAAACTTACTGTAAAATACTAGTTTAACATTGACTTATGGAAACATCTGACTAGACATTCAATTAATGGTTGATTTCAGAAAAATTCTAAATTTTGAGTTGCCTCGACTATTTAAACTCGTCACTAAATTTATTAACGGAATTAATAAATTTGAGTTGACTCAATATTCATTGTTTTTTCCGAAGTCAACTATTAATCAAATGTTAATCAGATATTTTGATAGTTCCATATTAAATTAGAGTTTTCTACATTTATAAAAATTAACTGTCACTTCACTTTAACTATTTTAAAGGTTTAATCAAATAAGCAGGAGTTAGTCCTAATCCTACAAAGTATAGACTTTCTTTTCTCTAGCTCCTGTCTTCCCCTCTCTGTACTCAATCTAATCATCTATCTTTTCGTATCACTAGAGATACAGCTAAAGAAAATCCGATCTTTGAGTCCCTCCAAAATTTGAAATTTCAAAATCATTTACTCAGATTTTTAAGTATATTATATAACTAAGAAATGAATTTATAAATATTATTATCTTCTCATATGTGTTTTCTCTGCACTCCTTGATTCTTTTATTTGTTTTTCCCTTTGCTTGCTTCATTTTTCTCTGCTTCCTTCTTTGACATGTGTGTCTTTGATTCTCTTCCTTGGTTTCTTTTGGTGCTTGTTTGTTTTCTCACAATTCTTCTTTGGATCCATGCTTATTTCTTTCCTTTGTTCCTTGTGTGTTTGCTTCTTTTCTCATGTTTCTTCTTTGGTTTCATGTTTGGCTACTTTACTTGCTTCCTTGTGTGTTTCTTTGCTACTTTACTTTGCTTCCTTGTGTGCTTGTTTGGTTTCTTCTTTGGCTCCATGTTTGCTACTTTACTTGCTTCCTTGTGTGCTTGTTTGTTTATTTACTTGTTTCCTTGTGTGCTTTTTTGGGTTCTTCTTTGGTTCTATGCTTGCTACTTTACTTCTTCCCTGTGTGATTTGTTTGTTTATTTACTTGCTTTCTTGTGTGCTTCTTTGTTTTCTTCTTTCATGCTTGCTTCCTTGGGTGCTTGTTTGTTTATTACTTGCTTCCTTGTGTGCTTGTTTGTTTATTACTTGCTTCCTTGTGTGCTTGTTTGATTTCTGCTTTGGATCTATGCCTTTTTCTTTCTTTGGTTCGTTGCATACTTTTGTTTCCTTGTGTGATTGTTTGACTTTTTGCTTGTTTCTTTGGTTCCTTACATTCAATGCTATGTGATTCCCAATACTTCTTTGATTCGTTTTTTTTGGCACTTAACTTGTTTAGTCTCTTTTGAAGAATTATATTAATAGAACGATTATTAAATATAAGATATGCATACTTACTTGCATAGCTTTTTGCTGGCGTCTGTTGTAGAACTGCAGGATGAAGAACAAGCTCACTCTTGGGGATGGAAGACTAAGAATATCTGAAGAGTTACAAGGAGCAAATGATGAAGCTGTCTTGTTACAAGGTAACATTTTATCTCTAAACCCTTCAATAAGAACTTTGTGATCATTACAAGAACCAATATGTTGATTAATGTAACATTTTCTAGGAACAAATACGTCAAGCAACAACATGGAGATTTGCAGGTCTTAACAAAGAGAGTTGTACCAAACCAGATGAGGTAAAAACTCAGTTTTACTTTATCAGTTTGTAGTCTTTGCTTTTGTTGTTTTGTTTCTCAGGTTTGGGTTCTTCAACACTTCCACACCACTAATCAATGAAGAGTGTTTGGGTCAAGTGTATAGATGCAAGGCAAGTTCTTGCTCAAAATTAGTATTGTTTTGTTTGAGTCTCTTTTCAAATTTCTGTGTTTACTCTCACACTATTTCTAAACTAGTTACTCACACTATCACAGGATTATGAAGTACAATGGAGCATAGCATTGGAAATGTGGAGGAGAGCAACAAGCATTCCGAGATGTCTCAGGACAAAACTGGGTTTTTTCAGTTTTTTTTACATAGTTTTATATATGTTATTAACTAAGATTTCCATTTTCTAATGAACTTGATAATTGTTTACTATGTGTTTTACATGTTAGGCACAAATAGGTACAACATTTGAAGGTGGAGCTAAAGAAGGGCAAGAGCAAGATTGGGCAAACACCATTTGAGTTATCTTCTTTTTTTCAGGTTTTGACAATTGATTCTTAATCTCTGTTGCAGTACATTAAAAATAGTTTTTAAAGGCTTAGAACAATTAGAACAAAAATTTCAGTTCATAGAAACTTTAAGAATGAGGGTTCACTTGAATGCAGACTTAGTCACATCTTCAGTTTCTTAATGAGTGGTTTGATTTTCTTTCAATTTAGGTGATGATGAAGTCATTTATGGAGTTTTCCATAAGGGTGAGTGCTTTGTAAGAAAACTCTTATGTAATTCAGAGCAGGTAACACTCACTGTAATATCATTCTTTACATTATTACATCTTCCAATCTATCTATGGTCCTCAATTTTGATGTTTGGACATGTAATTCAGGATCGATGAAGATCGCTGTGTATTAAACCAGGCTATTTGGATGCAATCAACAAAGGAGTACACTTTCATTTTTCAGTAATTATACTTTGTAAAGGAGTACACTTTGTAAGTTGTTATTGATGATTATCTCATTATATCAGCTTGAAGAACAAGACAACTTAAGGAAAGAGGAACCAGAGCAAGCAATAGAGTTTTGGAATGAAGGTAAATTCAATAGACAAAGAGCAACATCTTCAATTTTAAGCTTTATCATGTTTTCTTAACATTTAGGAAAATTTGCTTATTTTCAGATTGGAATGCTTGAAACAAACCTCTGGAGTTCCATTGTGTTAGTCTCAGGTATAAATTTTTCAGTCTCTTGCTACAAAGAAAACATGATTACTACTTGTTTATACACATAAGCATTTATCTATATATGCTTCTTCTATCTTTCCTTCTTTTGATTGTTTGCTTTTTGATTGCTTCCTTAAATGCTTAGTTTTGTTTTCTTGGTTTCATTGTTTGTCTCTTGGATTTACTTGCTTGTTGCATTGTCTGTATTTTTTATTTTTCTACTTTGCCTATTTCTTGTTTTTTTTGCTAAATGGTCTACTTCTTCCCTTTACGAACTTGAATTTTCTAGATTTATACATGTTTGTTTTTCTTCTAATATGTACTACTTTCAATTTTTAGTTATTTTAGTGGGGTTAATAATATTCTATTAACTTTTTTTGGTGAAAAATAATATACTACTCCATTCCTTTTTGAAAGAGTCTCATTTTAGCAACAGAAAATAGTTACACAAAGAATATCATTCTAATTTTCTAATGCAAATTTTTAAGTAATTCTAATTAACTTCCATAATAATTAAAAGAACTTTTACTTTTAGTTTTTAATTTGGGTGAAAATACCTAAAATTACACTCTTTAAGAATTAGATAGAGTATTAACTTAATCTAACCCTATCTGTCTAATATGAATTTTCATTATGTTTATTGGGATTGTTGTTATTAATGTTATGTTTTTAATATTTATTTCTTTTTTTTATTATGATCGTCAACAGAATTATGTAATTGGGACTTCAGAGAACAATTACTTTCTTTTATATATATATATTAATAAAACGAGATTTAATAAATCAAAATACTTTGAAAATTGTAAAAAAATGAATTTCGCTTAGTTTGAGTAAAGCCATGATGCCGAGGGACAAACTCAAACCTGAAACTACAAAACAATTAATTTATGTGCCTTAATTAATTGACTAATAAAACTTAGTGAGTGAAATTTTCCTAATTAAAATTCATAATCATTGATTTCAATGTCTTAAAATTAAAATATTTGATGTATGTGGGAAAGAGTTGGTTTAACGGCTACCAACAAAAAACAGCGCGCATGCTTTTACTTTTACATTTGGCTTCCCACGTGCGAACTCCAACTCATAGAAAGAGAACAAAACTTTCTGTCGTTATTACTTTACAGCTATTAACTACTTGCTGTCTACAAAACCGTATTTGACCCACTCAATAACCGGGTAATCACATTAACCAATCTTAATTTAGGAGATGGGTAAAATAGTCATAAACCGGACCCATTATAAACCCTAGAGAACAGAGTGAATAAAAAGGGCAACGCCACTCTTCTCTTTGTAGACTCATCCATCTTCTTCATCACTCTGTTTGGTTTTTTGATTTGTTCATGTTTTGTTTTACTTTGGTGATAAATTGCCTCCTTAAGTAGCTTCATGAACCCTAAGTTCTTAGGCAGTTTCATATTTTGGCTTACTTAGGAGGCAAAAATCAATGTTGATCATCAATTCAGTTCTGTATTGTGACCTGTGGCTTTTTGTTTCCAGTAGAAGCTTCTATTTCTTTGAGCTTCTTCCCAAAAATTTTCCGACATCAATTTTCAGAATATGTGAATGTATATGTGTATAGCCTCCGAATAACGAGAAGGTGAAATATTGGAACACCTTCTGGTTCAGACAGAGGCTTATATCAAAACTTGAATCATGTTTGTGAGTTTAAAGGCTCTTCCTTTTTGCTCTTAAAACCTGTCTTCCTTTAATGGTTGGATTCAAATATCTGATGGTTGGTTTATCTGAGCTTCTTTTTGTTATGGTTATGGTCGATGAGGATTAACGTTAAGGCTTGTTTCTCAAAACATTCGCAGTGGCCGCCTAAAGCTTTCGCCTTTCGCCGGGCTTGAGAGCTTATGATGTTCTTATCCTTCCTTGGATGTCTGAGACTGAACCAATGATTTAAATTTTGAAGTTTGTACGTTTTTGGGTTCAATAGAGATCAGTGATGATAATCTTAAGGTTTGTTTCTCAAAACATTCGCAGTGACCGTCTAAAGCTTTCGCCTTTCGCCGGGCTTGAGAGCTAATGCTGGTATTATCCTTCCTTGGATGTCTGAGATCTTTTTATTCACACGGTTATTGATCGAATTTGCCTGATTTGGTTTTCTTATGCTTTTATATTATCATCTTCTGTTTTTCTCTATGATGAAATAATGCAGGTGTGTATGGGATACAAGGGTAGAAGAAGCTAAGAAATTTTTCCGTCGCTAGTTGTGATCACATCTTACAAAGAACAGGGACTTGGATGAAACCACAGACAATTCTGGCTTTTGAATCACAATAAGTAAAGATTCCTAATTTGAATGAAATGAAACGAAAGGTGGAGACTTTAGCTTCAATTAGCCACATAGAATTCATGTTCACGGGAATTAAGATATGATAACAAATGGATAAAAATCGATAAATAGGAAGTAGCTTCAGTTGGTCAGGCAGAAGACACCAAATTTTGGAAATTCTGAACAAGCGACTCGAAAGTTGACAACAAATGGAAAAAAACAGCTCTTGCAGTTTGGCACAGTCCCAAATTCTTGTACCAACATTGAAGAGCTCATAGTTAAAGTCTTAAAGATGTGCACTAGGCCCTATAGTTGCTGATGAGGAGAGTAAATGGAAGCCATTTGTCATTCCAAGCAGCTCTTTGACACGCTTCATCCAAGAGCTCAAGTTGGACACAACACTCCAATGCTCCAATCTCTAATGTTAACATTCATTCAGTCCATCCCAAAAACTGTTTCAGCTTGATGTTGATTAGAAGTTCAAATACGTGGTATCTTGGTTGTAGACTGTATTAGTGTACAAAAAATAAAGATCTAAACATTATTTTATTAATGGGTTCAATCACACTGAAGCACAACATCCTAAACATCCCACAAGATTGATTTAGTAGAATGCAAGAACCAAGGAAACAAAACAGATAAAATACCAATATGATCCTATCCTAAGAGCTTAGACCTTCAAGGTTGATCTTCTCTTGTCTGCAAAACTTGATTCTTTTGGGAAAAGATGAAGAAGAAGCTTAGTACACATCTTCAACTATTGACAAGAAAAGAGAGAAACAACGTTAGTAAGAATTAGTTTTACAGAAAATACAAAAAACAAATATGATGCTTACATTCACCATCATCTGCCTGATTATAATCGTCATCATCATCATCAAAGTCTTGATTCTACAAAACAATCAACATAACTTGAGAAGAAGAATCGCAAGGCTACAATTCATCATTGATTTGGAAAATAAGCAAAACCTGATCATAATCTCCATTATCAGATTCTTCTCCTTGTGATTCCTCAACTTCTTCATCATCTTCACCTTCTTCTTTCTCTTCCTTACCTTCAGCCTAACCAAACAGTAATCCAAATAGTAACTTTTATTGGTCTTATTATATGAAAAGGAAAATCGTTGAGCTGCAAATTATTCTTGTTATACCTTATACTTAGCTTCAAGCTTCTCAAACACATCTAATTTCTGCAAATCTGCAAAACAAAACATTAACTTGGTATTCTCGTTAAACTTTTGGAAAAACCAGAAAGGTAATAAACAATATACCTGCTTCTTGACTCCATTTTGTTCGCTTCACAGGTCGTTCTCTTCGAGTATCTAAAATTGCACATTCAATTTATAATCAACAATGGCAGTGACTACAAGCTGAATCTAAACAAGACCAAAAACTAGAGTATTAAGATGATGAACCCACAAACCTCCAAGAAGTTCTTTAGGGAAGTTATCAGGTCTAAGAACAAGAAAATCATAGAAAGATCCTTTTTTATTATACTTGTTCTTCGGCTTCAACGAGTCTGAATACCTCTCAATGTCTAAACTCTCATTCTCTGATGATTATAAAGACACAAAACACTTTAGAACAAAAGAGTCAAACTTTAAGAAAATTCGAATTGAGTAACTGCAAATTACCTTTCTGTGAAACACCATCACCTAAATAATAAGGTGAATTTCTCCATAGCCTATTGAAATTAAAGTAGCTTGAAACTAATTGCGAGTCCAATGAGATAGATTTGGGATCAGGTAATGTAATTTCCTGTCACAGAAAAAGGCAAAAACCCTCATGAAATCAACAAAACTAAACACAGAAGAGACTAATTTTGAGGGCAAAACCAAAAACTTACAGGGAAAATCACAAAAGGCTCAGCTTTGGCATACTCAACGCCAAACGCACTTCCTCGTCCTCTTCCTCGGCCTCTACCTCCTCTCCAAGACATCTATGAATACCCAATTTCACCTTCTCCTTCGAAATAGGTACCCAATATGCTTAATCTGCTAGAAATCAGAGAGCAATTGTGGCGGCGAGAGAAAACAATCTACTGAAACAGAAGAGACTGCGAAAATTTGTGATTTTTATTACCTTAAGACTTAAGTTATTAATATTGCACTATAGTCCTTTAGTTTTTTCAAAGTTCTCTTTCTTGTCATTTGATGAACCTTTTATCAATTATTACCTTTTCGCATTGAAATATTTGCTAAATACTTTTTGTTTTTTCTTTTTCTTTAGGAAATAAAATAAAGAGAATATATTCCATCAAACATTTGTAATGATTTGAGTTCAAACGGAAAAGTACGTATATATCATTCAATTAAAATTTTAAAAGATAAATTAAATATTAACATTTTCAAATGTAATCGTATAATCCGACAATAATAGTGTTCAATATTTAAATTACGAATGAAATTTTGTTAATTTATGGTATCGTGATAGATTTATAGTATTTTTGTTAACAATTATTAGGCATGGGCGTTTGGGACCGATCGGCTATTGCTTCGATTATTTCAGATTTTTGGTTTTAAAATTTTAAGGTTTAAAGTCCATTCGGTTCATGTTTGGTTTGGATTCGGTTTCGAATCGGTTATTTCACCTAAAATATATGTTTATAACTAGTTTTTAATCTAAATGTGTTGGATAGCTTCAACTTCGGATATGGATTTTATGCCCTACAACTTTGGTTATATTTCGGGTTGGGTTCGGGTGGTTATTAACCAAACTCAAAATAACTTGTAATCAAAAACCATTCGGTTATTTGGATACATCTGAATTCTAAATAGTTTGGTTGAATGGGTTCAGATTTGGATTTGGATTTCGGTTATATACTTTATGCCAACACTAACAATCATAGTATTACATTGAAAATATTTGATATATAATTCAAACTGCCAAATTTATTTTATTATATAGGGTTTATAATCATTATTCCAGCAAAATAAAGATAGAATAAGAATCTCATTAATTAATTATCATCAAGGGAATAAAAGGTCCCATCGCGTACAAGTTACATACAACCCTCTTTATATATAACCTCATCTATCGTTTTTTCCTTCGCATGCATCATCATCATCGTGATCATTAGGTCATATATATATGAGTACTCCACCATACAAGGCCGTGGACGAGAGATTAATCTCGACGGCTCAGCCTCAGCCGAAAAACAAAGGCCATGGGGGTCGTAATAATAATCCTTACGTCCATATTACTACGCCCACTTCGGCTTCTCATAAAAGTAAGTCTAAGAAATGATAGTTAGTTCGTGTCTTATTTAAGCCTATATATATCTATATATATCTCTGTAATTGAAAATAATAATTGGATCGATCTAGGCTCGAAGCTTAAGGTTCTTGAGGTGTTGAATCGGTGTGGAATTCAAGAAAATGGAGGACGTGAGTCGTAAAGCTGAAGCATTTTCCGGCGGTTTGAAAGACCACCGTATGTTACTTTTTTTTCCTTCTTAAAATAAAGTTAAGTAAAATGTTAGGTTTGGTGAAATATCCATCTCTGCAATTTTTCTATCGGTCTTCCACTCTAGTTTCTTACAAAGTGATGACATATTTACTTCTGCATGTATTGTTTTACTGGAATTCAATTCTAGGTAACTGTATAACTAGTTAAGTTTGTATGATAGGTTTTAGAGTTTGAATTATGAGTCATGTTTTCTTGATCTTTCGGTTATATAAAATATTTCGGTTGATTGTATATGGATTTGAGAAATAATAGTGATTTTGGGTTTATAATTAAAAAACTAGGTCTCGTATCGACAAGAATTTTGGCAATTGAGGGGTTCAATCTCCATACATTACTTCTGAGACTGCGGTCCAAAGCCACTAACTAGATTACAGTGACAAAAAAAAAAACTAGGTGGGTTAGGAATTAGATTCTTTATATACCTAGCTAGCTAATAATATTATTTGAAATAACCTCAAACATTTTTCATAATTTTCTTAACAAATAACATGTGATCTATGAATGAACAGTGAAGTTTAGTCCAAGCATAAGTGATACAGCAATGGATAGGCTTACCCAAGGCACAAAGATGATGGTTGAAGGAGGGCCAGAGAAAGTGTTTAAACGAGAGTTTGGTGTTTTAGCTACAGAGAAACTTATAGATTCGTTTGTTTGCTACATATCGACTACTACAGGACCAGTGACCGGAATGTTATACATTTCCAATAGAAAGATCGCTTTTTGTAGTGACTATGCCATTCGTTTTCCTTCTTCTGCCGGTGGAAATGGTGTAATTCCGGCATACTACAAGGTTGTGATGGAGTTGGAGAAGATAAGAAGCATTAATTCATCATCAAATGTGTTGAAGCCAAGTGAGAGGTATATACATATTGTGATGCAAGATGGGTTTGAGTTTTGGTTCATGGGCTTTGTTTCCTACAACGATGCTTTCAACTGTCTCAACAAATCTCTCCTTAATTCTCATTAATTATGACTATGTCATGTAATCAAATTTGAGTTATGAATTTTTATTGTCACTTATATAAGTCTTTGTTGACTAAATCTTATTTATAAGTCTTGGTGTTAGAAATGTTTATTTATAAATCTATCTAGAAATGTTTCTTTGTAAACTTTTTGTCTTTTTTTTTAGCTTTCAAAATCAATATAAGTTATAAGTTGTTGAAAAAAAGATTTTGGTTGAACTGTATAAATATGAGTTTTGTGCAAAATAATCATTTTCAACGGCTCATCTTTGCAATTATATAAAAAGTGAAAACCAAATTTACAATCTCAAAAATAATACGTAATATAATTCTTATGCGAAATTTTAAAGAACTTTTACTGTTACATATTTAAAAATTTTAATAATAAATTTACTTTTTTGTTACCAGATTTCAATTTAATGTATTATTATTCATAATTTTAAAATTTTATTAATAGTGATGGACAGTTTTATTATTTTATATTTTGCTTAACTGATTTACATTTTTAGAGATGAAAATTTATTTTGTATAAAATTGTGAGTTGAGAAGTTGTTTTACACAAAACTCTATAAATATAGATTTATTTTTAATTAAAATGTGACCACCAAATTATTTAGTTCATAATTTTTGGTTATATAGTCAATCAACAGCTAATTTATAACCAGAAAAGAAAAGAAAATTAAAGAGTCCAACTTTTTCATTGTTAACTTGTAGAATAGTGTGATCATCACAATTTGGAATTGGTTTTAGTTGAAGTTTCATGTTTGATTGATTTATTAATGTGATCCATACGTTGATACTACTGGATGCTCTCACCCGGGTTGTGAACCGGCTTATCCTACACCAAAATGTCTGAGGCAATGCGTTAGTGGAAACAAACTATGGAGCCAATCAAAGCACTACAGTGTTAGTACTTACACTGTTAAATCCAATCCTGAAGACATCATGGCAGAGGTTTATAAGAATGGACCTGTTGAAGTCTCTTTTACCGTTTATGAGGTGATTTGAAACTACAAAAATCTTTAGATTTTTTTGTTTTGATTCAAGTTGATGAAAGATGGATCACTAATGTTGTTGTTTTGGTTAGGATTTTGCTCATTACAAATCTGGAGTGTACAAACACATAACAGGTTCTAACATTGGAGGTCATGCTGTTAAACCTATTGGTTGGGGAACTACTGATGATGGAGACGATTATTGGGTAATCTTAAACGTCTTTTCTGTGAAGATTCTTTGATCTTGAACTGAAGTTTATAACATGTTTGTTTTGTTTTGAATTGTTTATAGTTGTTGGCAAATCAATGGAACAGAAGCTGGGGTGATGTAAGTTTTTGTTTAGTTTAGTAATAAATCTCATAAACAATTTGTAAATTTTGGTTATTTCATGACATATAAAATTTGCAGAATGGTTATTTCATGATAAGGAGAGGAACTAATGAATGTGGAATTGAAGATGAACCAGTGGTTGGTTTGCCTTCAAGCAAGAATGTATTTGAGATTAATACCGGTTTGGATGATCTTTCGGTTGCGTCGGTTTAAGATGGTTTAAGTTGTATCCGGTTCAATATCAAAGATGAAATGTTGTATGTAAGATGCATGTTGTGGTTGTTGTTTCCTGTTTAAGGAGTCCGGTGACCGGAAAAATGTTTTCTGGTTGACTGTGATCATGTTATAGAAATAAATACTCATCTCAAGCAATGTAATATGATAATGAATTTCAATATGTTATTTTTTACAACAAATTGTTGGTTAATCTACAAGTTCTCATATTTCTTTTTGATGGTCACTAAAGAAAACTCGAGAATTTAAGCTTATGGATAACAAAATATTTTCAGAAATAATGTCTAATAGCTTAATAGCTAACGTAAAATAATGAAAAAGTTTTCATCACACTATTAGTCTAAAAACAGTCAAAATTGAAAATTATCCAACTATTCTATAACATATAACCAAGTTTACCTAAAAATAAACAAAAAATAAAGTTTGTACAAATCATCAATTCATGAAATCCAAATATTGGATTACACCATTTATAATCAAGTGGTAATGTATCACTAAATTAAATAGCTAACAAAAAAATCTAGATAAATTGTGAAAAACGATTTGATATGTCATAAATTTGAGACAATTCATAATTTGATATTATGTTGTTGACTTCAGCCACTTAAAATATTTTTCCATGATATTGAGAAATTGTCAAATTGGTAATAGTGTGTTCAACACAAATTTACCAATCTTTTCAAACACATTTTTACTAAGAATCTCAATAAATCTTTCATTTTTTTTGTATTCATTTTGAATGATACCTTGATCAACAAGATTGTCACATGCCTCACCAATATTCGGACGAGTTATACCAATATCATATGTTTCGCAAAGATAAAGACATTTCGTTTGCAACTTACTCAAAATTGGCTTTTTTTAATGTTTGGTGGCGAGTGAAATATAGCCGCCAAAATAATCTTCCATGATTTGATTTGTTAGTATCTTTATATTTTTCTTATCTTGAGTTTCTCCAAACACTTGGTAGGTAAACTCAAAATATTGGTTAACAATGTCTTATCTTCATAGAATATAGATACAAGATTGTCGATGAGAAGTATGCAAAGTCTCTTAAATAATGATTTTGAGAGAAAAACTTCAAACCAATTTTTGTAGCTAATGGAAAATCTCTCAGCAATCTTTTTTTTGTCTCAATTTTATTTTTATAATTAGATCGATAAGATCGATCAATAACCAAACATCATATCCTAAAATTCTTATTTTTTCTTTCTTTTTGCATCGGAGAAGAATCGAACTCTGATACCTAAAGATTTGTAAAATGACTACTACCACTGGGCCATCTATCCTCGGCTCTCAATAATCTTTTTATCTGATTTTTCTGAGAATCCGACATCTTTTAATTCATAAAAAAAACAACTAAAATTAAGAAATTTGCTTATAATCAAGTTTACCCAAAAATGTAAATAAAAGCATTGTTGAATACTTGGACACACATTGTAGAATTAAGTCGTAGATTCCTACAATGCAAGTAGTGGTTACACGATTTATGTAGTAATGTATCATTAAATTAAATAACTAACAAAATAGATAATGTCTGATATATTATCAACGAAACTCTTTTTTTGGATTAAGTTTTCATTTTTATCAACGAAACTTAATCCAAAAGAATTCGAATCATGTTATAACATTTTAAATAATTAATTAGGTCATACGTACATTGGTACGGTGATTGAGATAATACCATTCATTCTTAAGGTCTTATCACAAAATTAAATTATTAATAGAAATATTCTTGATTGATTTATACATATATAGTTTGTCGTAATCTATAAACTTATACGTACTGTACCATATGGTACTTTTATTTTCTTTTTACGTATAATTATGTCAGCATTATTCGAATTGATAATTTATCATTATTAAATTGGGTCAATGTATGATTTTTATCAAATGGAGATCAAACCCATGTGATAAGTACGTGGACATACCATTATTTTTGCCTTAATATTAGGGTTATCCACAATATATATTAGTATATGTTACGTATTTTTGTGTTTATAGTGTTTGACTTCCACCATCTTTGACAATTTTTAGTTAAGGTTGAAGAGCCAAAATAAATATTTTTATAAAAAATTGATATTGAGAATTCAATCTGTGGGTGCCTAATGTGTAGATGAAGAAGAAAAATCAAATTTGCTTTCATCTTTAATTATAGCACCGTCCCATTTTATAATGTATTATGTTTTCTAAAATTGTTCATAGTTTATATTTAATTTATTATATCTAATTATGCAATTTAAAATACCTTGAAGAACTTCATTAATCTTATAAAGGAACAAGAACAATGAAGGGATTTACATCCATTTAATGGACCATAACTATTTGTAATATTTTATATATATAAGAGATTTTATACATATAAAAGAAGTGTCTTTAGTCAATATTGCATCGAAATTTTGATATATATTAGAATTGTGCAATCGCATTATTTGAGGTTCAAGTTTTAAATTAAATTTTATCAATCTAATTATTCACTAATATATATATATATATATATATATATATATATATATTATTTGAGAGTTTTATTCAAAACTAAAAAAATGTAGTTTATTTACATTGTAAAATTTATCAAATTTTATATCAATCCGGCCATATTTCAAATGTTCTAATTTTAAAAAATAAAAACAAAAATTTCTTTATAATCTTTCTTTCAAATGTAGTATGGAAGAATGTGTATTTTTTTAAAAAATAATTTTTTATATAATGTAGTTTTTTTTTATTGTCTAAGATTATTATTGATTAGGTCAATGAAGAACAAGTTACAAATGGATCAGACAAAGAAAAGTAATGGCCCAAAAACACACGGCCCATAAACGAAAAGAGGTGGCACTGACGCCACGTTAGTCGGTATTGAGAATCCACGTGTCGGCACATCTGAGAACTCGGCATGCAACCGCCGGTGAAAGGAAAACCTTTGCCGGAACCGCCGCATAGCTTCTATCCAGATGTTGGTGATGACCTGGTCTTCGAAGGAAACATCACCGGAGACACCTGAATGATGATGAGGACGTCTTTTCTCCAGTGAAAAGCATGACTGGGTCCGTGAAGAAAGAAAATTTTCAGAAGATCTCATCGGAAGTTAACCGGAAACGAATCCCGGAGAATTACCGGCGAAACTCATAGAGAGAAACCCGGAGAGATATATAATGTAGTTTAGGATCAACTTGCAACGTACCACGATGTTTGCGTAAATGCAGGAGCACTTATCAGTTAAATTCCGTACGTTTTCTAAAAAATCAACTTGTCATTTGCTATTGTAGGCTATATGTATATATACTTATATTTTGTATATCAAATAACTAGTTAATACAATGACGACACTTTACGAGACTAGCTTTTTATTGGGTTTAATGATTGGATCCATAAAGTTGAATTTTCAGCCGAAATTTCCTCACACTTACAACAATATCACGTAAACATGATTTAACTCTCTAAAATCAAACTTCTTTCCCGAAAGTAGATGTGAGTTAACAATTTGGTCAGAAATACTGTCCTAAAAGCAATTATAAATTGTATTTAATAATTATAGTAGAATTTTCATAAACTAATATTCGATAAATTAATAATTTCTATAAAATAATAAAATTTTATGTTATCAAATCGGATCAATATAAAATTTAATTAGATTTAATAAATTAATAAGATAATAACTATTTTTAAAACTTCTATATAAAAATATAATCCCAATAATATCACAAATTAATAATCTTCTAAATTTATATATATATATATATATATTAAAATAAGTTGATATATTAAAATATGATTTTTTAAAAAATAATTTTTTCCCTAGAGGTTAAGTCTATAAAATAGTGTCATATTTTTATATTATGATGTTGTAATATAACATGTCATAAAAAATAACCAAAATTACTATAAATTTTTGTAATTTTAAATATGTATTATTTTCATTGTAATAGGATTATAGGCTGTTAAAATGAAAGAGCTAAGGTCATTAATCATAAATTATAAAATTTATAACTTTAAAAGATTAATCTAAAAATGATCTCAGTTTATCCTTTTAAAATAATTTTAACAATTAAAATATTTTAAATTAATACTTATTGTTTTATACTAGAAACTGAAAATATTACTTTACGGATAAGTTAATACTTCTCTAAATTAATAATTTTTTAAATTTTCAACATTATTAATTTATGAAGGTGTTTACTTATATATTTTCTGATTTTTATCAAAGAAAATAACTATATAGAATACTATTATTTTGGCTGGTTAAAGTGGTTGGATACAATTTTTTCTAATAATAGAATATAGTAGAAAAAGAGAAAAAAAAAAATTGAAGTCTATTTTCCCTATGTTATGTACTACAACATATCATTAAACATTGTAATTTATCCGTAATTAACAACATCCATTTCCTATTAAATAAATGAAAATTGTGAGTGCCGAATTTTTTTCGGTCTGGTGGTTAGGATAATTCAACTAATAATTATGACATTTAGAGTTTAATTCTCCCCTCTACCGATTTGGTTGATTAAATATGAATTTTAAGGGTTAGGATAGGTTATGGATCGAGTTTTGTCGATCTATTTATTGACAAAAAAAAATGATAAAAGAGAGTAATAAACGAGAAAGTCTAATTTGGTCAATTGGTTAAGTGTTTTTTTTTAATTCTAATTCTCATTTGATTTGAACTTTAGAGAATCACATTTTCCCTAAATGATATTATTAAGAGTTTGACCGAATTTGAAAATTGATCGGACATTATCTCATGACAAAAAAATTAAGAGTAATTAACACTTCAAAACTTGGTTGACAGGAAACTATAAGCAACTGCCAATAGTCACATGTCTTATAGGATTAACTTAATTATCATACACTTGAAAACTCCGTATTTTTCGCACTCTTATAATCATTCAATCAATCATCACAAATCATGTTATTATTTTCAAAGTTTTAAGCTAATTCCAAGTCATTTATTATTAATTAATACATAAAATTAGTTATATCAACCTCTATGATTTTCACTATATATTGCTGCTGAAGCCTAAGTCATATACATCCAACAATACAATCATCACTTTCTTCTCTAGTCAAAACATTGAAAACAAAAAGGAATGATGAAGATTTTATCTCTTTCGGTCGCACTGATCTTCTCCATAATGTTCTTCATGAATATAAGCTCAGTTTCTGCATCTGGTTGGTTGAGAGCTCATGCAACCTTCTATGGCGGAAGTGATGCTTCTGGTACTATGGGTAAGTCTTCTAAACTAGTAAGGTTTAGGGTTTTAAGAAATCAAGCTTTCTTCATCCTCAAGAAACCTTCTCTAATTAAGAGTTTTCTTCTTCTTCTTCAGGTGGAGCTTGTGGTTATGGAAACCTATACACAGACGGTTACAAAACCAACACTGCTGCTTTAAGCACAGCTCTATTCAACGATGGCAAATCATGTGGTGGATGTTATCAGATTGTCTGCGACTCAAGCAAAGTGCCACAATGGTGTCTTAAAGGAACACATATCACAATCACAGCAACAAACTTTTGTCCACCAAACTTTGCTCAAGCAAGTGACAATGGAGGATGGTGTAATCCACCAAGACCTCATTTCGACATGGCTATGCCTGCATTTCTCACTATAGCTAAGTACAAAGCTGGAATTGTCCCAATTTATTACAGAAGAGTTGGTTGCAGAAGAAGTGGAGGTATGAGATTTACAATGAATGGTAGAGACTATTTCGAACTTGTTCTCATCTCAAATGTTGGAGGAGCTGGTGAGATCTCTAGGGTTTGGATCAAAGGATCTAAGAGTAACAAATGGGAAACAATGTCAAGAAATTGGGGAGTTAATTTTCAGAGTAATACTTATCTTAATGGTCAATCTCTCTCTTTCAAAGTTCAACTCAGTAATGGAAAAACCAAAGTAGCTCTCAATGTTGTTCCTTCGAATTGGCGATTTGGTCAGAGCTTCAAGAGTAACATTAACTTCTGAAATCTTAGAGCTTAAGGCCCCATATATGGTTTTTGCTTTGTTTTCAATTATATATGTTGCATAATCGACTGCTTCAAGCTGCTAGTTTTACACCCTTGTAATAGTCTTGCTTCCAGAGAGTTTATAATCTGGAGAAGACTCAAGCAGTGATGATTGTGTTTGTACATTTAAAGAGGAAGATATTTACTATATAAATATAAACAACATTACTTGTGAAGAGAAACAGAAAGAAAGAAAATTTTGTTTTTTGATATATGTAAATGTAACCAATACAAAGGAAGTAAAGAAAACAGAGGAAGTGGCGAAGTGAAGAAGAATAACAACAGAGGAAGCTCCCAAGTACTTGGTCAGCCACGGAAGATCTTTGTTATCTTTCAATACAAAAGCAAGCATCTTCACTTGGAAACTTCAGCTCAAGTGTCTGAAATCTATCTGTGTGTCCAGGTTCACAGAGAATGATTCTGCATTCACCAAGATCCCAACCGATTTTGAGAAGAATGTTTAACCTGGAAAAGCTTCTCCATAGGTTAGTTAAGCAAAGAGACGACACTGTTGTTGCCGCTATCTCAAAGGAAGCAACTTCTCTCATAAATTCAAAGTGTTAGCTATTCCCAACACAACCAGTTTGGAGTTAGGCTTAGTAGTCAAATCCAGAATCTTGTATAAACTGACTGATTTCTAGTGATTAGAAGTTCGAATTCGTCAATGAGAAGTGAGAAATTAGGCGGGAAATGTTCTCCTCTTCAAAACCCTACCGTGTGGGATAAGGAAATTAAGAGGCCTCTAAATAATATATATACATTCCATTTTTAAATAGTATATATATATATTTGTTAAAGTTCCATTTTTAGATGTTTGATCACGGTGAATGCAATTTTTTTTTTTGAATATATGTATCGATATATAGTAGTATTAGAGGGTCAGCTAATGGTTTATTGTTGTAAACATTTTTTCTTCTTCTTTGGTGTGACATTAATATATTTTGAATTGACACAAAAAAATTGAGTTTCCTTGCAAACCTTCCTATATATTAAAAATATCCAAATAAATCTTAAATTTTTTTATGTGAATTATCTAAATTTCAAAAAAGAACCAAACCCAACTAATTATCCAATGTCTAGACCAACTTTTAGCGTAGGTCTTGCAAAGAAAAAAGAACAGCCAAAATTGAAAACTTCGTTTGTCCAATCATTCACCAACTTAATTATAATCAAGTTTACCTAAAAATGTAAAAAATAAATAAAAGAACTTTTTTGAATAATTGGACAAGCATAGTAGGATTAAATCATAGATTCCTACAATATAAGTAGTGGATTACACGATTTATAATCAACTAGTAATGTACAGTTAAATTAAATAACTAACAAAATGGATAATCTCGGGTATATTAAAGAAACTTAATCCTAAAGAATACAAATTATGTTATAACATTTTAGATAATTAATTAGGTTGTACATTGGTGACGGTGGTTCAGATAATATCATTTATCACTTAAGGTCTATCAAAAACTAGATTATTGATAATAATAGAAAATGAATATATTTTTGCTTGGATTATACACATATATAGTTAATCGTAATCTATAAACTTATACGTACTGTACCATATGGTACTTTTATTTTCTTTGTACGTATAATCAATAGCAGAATTATTCGATTTAATTAAATACTTGAATGTCGAGTTGTTTTCAGTCTGGTGGTTAGAATGATCCAGTTAATAATTTGACACCAAAGATCAATTCTTACCCACTACATTATAATAACTTAAAAAGGATTTTAAAGGTGAACTTTAAACTATGGATCAGGTATTATTATCGATTTAAAAAAAAAATTAAATACTTGAATTCATTATTGGTGAATTGAGAAAGTTGGGTCAATGTGTGAGCTTATCAAATGGAAAAACCACATCAGCCATGTGATAAGTAGGTGGACGTACCATTATTTTTGCCTTAATATTAGGGTAATCCATATATCATTTAAATTATATATGTTACGAACTCTGTGTATTATAATGTTTGACTTCAACTATCTTTGATAATTTAAGTTAAGGTTGAAGAGCCAAATTGAATATTTTTTATAAATATTGACTATTCAATCTGTGGGTGCCAATGTGTAGATGAAGAAAAATCCAAATTTTTTCATCTTATAGCACCGTCCCTTTTTATTTTATTTTATATTTCGTGTTTTCTAAAATGGTTCATAGTTTATATTTAATTTATTATATCTAATTATGCAATTTAAAATACCTTGAAGTTCATTAACCTTTTGAAAGGAACAAGAACAATGAAGGGATTTATATCCATTTAATTTAATGGACCATAACTACCTCTAAACCCTAAGTTTAATATGTATATATATATCATGTACATTGTAAAAATTCCATAAATCTTTTATTTTAGTGAGGCGAATTCAAATGTTCCAATTTAAAAACAAAAACAAAAAAAAAAAAAATCATGCATTTGTGTAGACAGCTTATATAATGTAGTTTAGGATTGAATTCTCTATTTGAAAAAGGAAAAACTCTATGAGAAAATGTACTTTCAATGTTTTCCTTGTCCTGTAATAACTAATTTAACTATAAACTGTCAAAACAATTAACTTCAAAACACATAAACTTAATAGATAATCTAGTTACAACTTGCAATCGTACCACGATGTTTGCGTAAATGCAGGAGCACTTATCATTTGAATTCCGTACGTTTTTTTTAAAAGACAACTTGTCACATTTGCTATTGAAGTGTTCGAATATCTAATTATGAACTTGCTTTTCTATTTTTTTTTATCAAAAAAAATCACTATACGCCGAGTTCTTTTCAGTCTGATAGTTAGAATAATCCAGCTAATGACTATCATATTTAGGGTTTGATTTCTCCCCTCTACAAATTGGTAGATTAAATAAGAATTTTAAAAGTTGGGCTAGACTATGAATCAGGTCTTGCCGATCTAGTGTTGACAAAAAAAAATCATTATATAGAATACTATTCCCTCTGTTCCATAATATATGATGTTTCAACTAAAAAAAACAAATTAAGAAATTATTTAATTTATAATTTTTCTAATTAAAAATATTTTTAAATTTTTAGATAATAATTGTTTAGTCAATTAAAAATCAATCTCCAAAATTCATATAATTAAAATAGATAAAAATATGATAAATCTTGCATTAAAAGTGGAAAAAATCAAATAATTTGGAACAAATTTTTTCCTCTAGAATATCATATATTTTCGAAGAGAGGGAATAGTATTTTGGTTGGTTAAAGTGGTTGAAAAGATTTTTTTTTAATACTAGAATATAGTAAAAATAAAATAAAAAGTCTATATTCCTTATGTTATGTACAACTAAATATTATTTAAAATTATTTACCCATAATTAAAAGAAAAACACCCATTTCCTAATAATAAAGAGTAATAAACACACTTTAAATTAAACTTGGTTGACAAGAAATTATAAGCAACTACCAATTTATAGTCACATGCCTTATAGGATTAACTTAATTATCAAAGGCTTTTAAAACTCCGTATTTTTCGCACTCTTATAAACATTCAATCAATCATCACTAAATCATTTTATTATTTTCAACGTTTTAAGCTAATTCCAAGTCATATATTATTAATTTATACAAAATATAATGGGAACAAGCTTTGTGATTTTTACTATAAATTGCTGCTGAAGCCTAAGTCTTATGCATCCAATTCACAACAATCATCAATAATCTAAAGCTTAGAGACCTAAGAAATCGAGAGCAAAAAATGACGAAGATTTTATCTGTTTCGCTCGCAGTGATCTTCAGCATAATGTTCTTCATAAAAATAAGCTCAGTTTCTGCATCTGGTTGGTTGCAAGCTCATGCAACCTTTTATGGTGAAAGTGATGGTTCTGGTACTATGGGTAAGTCTTTTAAACCTATTGGTTTACTCGGTTCGGTTGAACATTCCAAATTCGTAATTTTTTGGGTTACTTTTTTTTACCAAATTTGGGTTTACTATAACTTTTTTAATTAATAACTAGATTGATAAATTCTAATATATAGCATAACCCCCTATTAACTATCGGGATGGAGTCGAACCCCATATAGTTGAATTATTAGCAGAGACATTTAATCACTAGGTTAAGAAATTCGGTGGTTTAGTAGCGTTTAGAGTTTAAGAAAAAAGCTTTCTTCATCCACAAGAAACCCTCTCTATTAGTTTCTTCTTCCTCAAGAAACCTTCTCTAATTAAGAGTTTTCTTCTTCTCCAGGTGGAGCTTGTGGTTATGGAAACCTATACACTGACGGTTACAAAACCAACACTGCTGCGTTAAGCACGGCATTGTTCAACGACGGTAAATCATGTGGTGGATGTTATCAGATTGTCTGCGACTCGAGCAAAGTGCCACAATGGTGTCTTAAAGGAACACATATCACAATCACAGCAACAAATTTCTGTCCACCAAACTTTGCTCAAGCAAGTGATAATGGAGGATGGTGTAATCCACCAAGACCTCATTTTGACATGGCTCAGCCTGCATTTCTCTCCATTGCTAAGTACAAAGCTGGAATCGTCCCAATTCATTACAGAAGAGTTGGATGCAGAAGAAGTGGTGGTATGAGATTTACAATGAATGGAAGAGACTATTTCGAGTTGGTTCTTATCTCAAATGTTGGAGGAGCTGGTGAGATCTCTAGGGTTTGGATCAAAGGATCTAAGAGCAACAAATGGGAGACAATGTCAAGAAATTGGGGAGTTAATTTTCAGAGTAATACTTACCTAAACGGTCAATCTCTCTCTTTCAAAGTTCAGCTCAGTAATGGAAAAACAAAGGTAGCTCTCAATGTTGTTCCTTCAAATTGGCAGTTTGGTCAGAGCTTCAAGAGCAACATTAACTTCTGATATCAATAATGAATGGTATAAACTTCAAGTAACTGTTTGTATGGTTCTTCCTCCATACTTTGTATTTATTTTCGGTTTTTGTTTCTAATTATGTTGCATCATCATGATCACTGCTTCAAGCTGCTAGTTTTACAGCCTTGTAATAGTCTTGCTTCCAGAGAGTTTATAATCTGGAAAAGACTCATGCAGTGATGATTGTATCTATAGATTTAAGGAGGAAGATGTTTACTATATACATATATATATATATATAAAATAATTTACAAAAATTTACTTTAAGCTCTTTCTATATCAAGTGAAAGATTAACGTACATTTCAAAGCTGTTTCAGTATCTCTACATAATCAGTTGACCAAGGCATTTCCCAATTCACATTTTACTTTAAGCATTTATTGCATATTCTCTAAGCAATTAACCTCAAAATTACGGATAATTTTATTTATCAACGTCGGCAAGTTGCAACGTACCACGGAATTTGCGTAAATGGAAGAGCACTTATCAGATGTCGTACGTTGAATTTTCAACAAAAGCATGTTAATATTCGAATTCTACATTCATTGCCGATTATTTAGACAACTTGTCATTGATCATATGCATGTGATTATTCGTATACTATTATTGTTTAATGCAATAATAAATATATTTATGCTTCATGAGCAGCGTTATAGTTGTACTTACAACAATTATAAAATAATAAAAATAATTGTACTTCTAACTTAAAAATTGATTGAACTGTTTGCTCATTCTTCAAAACTCGTATCACATAAATGCATTTAGATCTATAGCTTTTTCTTTTATTTTTAATACATTTTTGCATGTTGAGCGTTTTGTGTGTTACCAAACGTCTGTTAATCTGTTTCTATATACTTAGAGTTAGGGTTTGATTGGTAGCAATAAAGGGCAATTCTATTACCAGTTGCTTATTTTACTACTAATTATAAGTCTTTTTAAAATAAAGGCATCTGGAAATCAATATTTGAGATTGGTGTATGAAATTATTTACGGACTAAAACAAATATTTGAAACTTAACTTTTGAAATACGCGTGTAAAATTATTTATGAGCTTTCAACCGTTGGTTCCAAACAGATTTATGGATGTTTACTAACCACCCGTTTTCAAATAGCCTTCAATTCAATCATTCATTTTTTTACTCCAATTGAGTCGCTAATTTTTCTTTTACGGATTAATATAACTATATAAGAAACTATTTAGTTCATTTTTGCACTAATAGTTTCATATATGATTCATAACCCATACTATATACTTTATCATGTGATTATGAAATTTTATAGAGTCGAATTCAGGTAAAGAAAAAAATCACTTTGACCAATATTTTTCCTTATACTGCGTATTATTTAACGTTATTTAGTAACGCCGTTTTAAATGTAGTTCAAACCACTCATTCGCTTAAAAACAATCAATAAAGACTTATGAAAACTTAGTTGACAAATTAAGAAGAGGCACTATAAAAAAATCTTAGGATAAGAGAGCAAAAGTTTAATTTATAATATATATGTAAGAAGACTAAAAGCAATTACCAATAGTCACATGGCTTATAGGATTTAAATTAATTATCATATGCTTGAAAACTCCGTATTTTTCGCACTCTTATAATCATTAAATCAATCATTACCAAATCATATTATTTTTTCAACGTTTTGCGCTAAATCCAAGTCATATATAATTAATTTATTCTTAAAATTAATCAAACCAAGCTCTGTGATTTTATTATAAATAGCTGCTCAAACCTATCTAAGTCTCTACATCACTAAAATCATCAACTTCTTCTCTAATCAAAAATTTAGAAATTTTAAAAAATGTCGAAGATTTTATCTCTTTCGATCACAATGATCTTCTCCATAATGTTCTTCATGAAGATAAGCTCAGTTTCTGCTGGTTGGTTGCAAGCTCATGCGACCTTCTATGGCGGAAGTGATGCTTCTGGTACTATGGGTAAGTCTTATAAATTCATTTTTTACAATTCGATTCGGTTTAAGTATATATTTTATGGTTTAAAATTTATTCGATTTCGATAAATTTTTCTATTCGATATATATAAAAAGATTTAAAAAAAATAGTTTAATACATATTTTATTTTTAATTTGTGATTTTTTTTCTTTTATATTGATTTATTTGTAAAGTGTAAATTTTGTTTGTTCGGTATAAAATAAATTAATACTCGATAAATTAATAATTACAATAAATTAATAAAAATTTATGATCTCAAATTAATAATTTTTTTTTCTAATCGCAGTGCTAAATTATTAATTTATAGAAAAATTTGTTTAAGTTTGATTTAGTTGAATTTGGTTGTGCCCTGATGAGAACTCTGAGAAAAGAAAACTTTCTTCACCCTCAAGAAACTCTCTAATAGTTTTCTGCTTCAGGTGGAGCTTGTGGTTATGGAAACTTAAACATAGATGGATACAAAACCAACACTGCTGCATTAAGCACAGCTCTATTCAACGACGGCAAATCATGCGGTGGATGTTACCAGATCACGTGCGATGCAAGCAAAGTACCACAATGGTGTCTTAAAGGCAGATCAATTACAATCACAGCAACAAACTTCTGTCCACCAAACTTTGCTCAGTCAAGTGACAATGGAGGATGGTGTAATCCACCAAGACCTCATTTCGACATGGCTCAGCCTGCGTTTCTCACCATTGCTAAGTACAAAGCTGGAATCGTCCCAATTCTTTACAAAAGAGTTGGATGCAGAAGAAGTGGAGGAATGAGATTTACAATCAATGGTAGAAACTATTTCGAGCTTGTTCTTATTTCAAACGTTGCAGGAGCCGGTGAGATTGCTAAAGTTTGGGTTAAAGGATCTAAGAGCAACACATGGGACTTGATGTCAAGAAACTGGGGAGCTAATTATCAGAGCAATAAGTACCTTAATGGTCAATCTCTTTCATTCAAAGTTCAGCTCAGTAATGGACAAACCAAAGTAGCTCTCAATGTTATTCCTTCAAATTGGGGATTTGGTCAAAGCTTCAAGAGCAACGTTAACTTCTGATCGATCATATAACAGAGTACTTTTGTTTTCCTTTCGTATTTACTTATAATGGGTGCTTTTGTTTTTATCTACTGCATCATCATCGTCTGCTATAAGCTGCTAGTTTTACAGCCTTGTAACAGTCTTGCTTCCAGAGAGTTTATAATCTGGAGAAGACTCGAGCAGCGATGATTCTATTTGTAAATTTAAGGAAGAAGAAGATGTATACTTACTCTATAAATAAAGGATATTTCAAAAAATATTACAGTCTGTCTCCTCTGCTATGTTCTAGACCTTAAAGGAAAGAGATTACTCTGCTTTTGAAACAGAGCAATCTGTTTTTGGTAACAGAACAAAAAGCAATTTGAAACAGAGCACTCTGTTTTATTTTCAAAACTCTGCTGCTAGACAAAACTGAGACATCTTAATCTTACGCTCAAGTTGTTTGTCCATTACTTTGGTTTGGTCAAAGGCTTTAGAATGAGAGAAGATACAAGTGTATGTAAATACAATTTTGACATTGACCAAAACAAAAAAACTATATAGGCTTAGTTGTAGTTGTTGTGTATAATAGTAACTCTACTTCAACTCAAAGATCATGAATAACACCTTCAATGACTTTCTGTGCTGCGTCTCGTATACTCAATAGATTTGTTTTGATCTCTTTGCATAATCTTCCTTCAACTAGCCTCACTGGTAACCACATCTTTGGTTTTACTTCCACTGTGTATGCAAGTGTTGTCCGGAAATCTTTGAACTGTAAATCCATAGCTTCCCCTTGAATCCCTTTGTCCCACTGTGTTAAGATTAAGAAACAAATACAGATGAGATTACGAAGAACAGCGAACTGTATGAATAAGGATATGTTCTTGTTGTTTACTTGTTCGATGGACCATTTGCCTTCAAACAATTGGAAATCTCCTTCCACCATCTTGAAATCGATTTCACGTCTTCTCCCATATGGTAGAATCTCAAGCTCTTTCTCGAAACAATCTAGAACCGCTTTGGCATTGAATTTAAGACCCAATGCTAAGTTTTGTTGTCCCATCTGTTGATAGAAGGACAAAACCAGAAAATGAGACTTGTTCTTGTCCATCATGACAAAGAAACTACTCGATGCTTCATACAAGAAACTCGACCCAAATTCGAAGAGACTAGCAAACATCAATGTGGTATGCAGAAAAATTACAGAAGATTCACATTCAGTCTCAAAGTTCTAAAATTTGAATCCAAACAATAGCTCAACATTTGATAATCCAAGCAATGTATCAACATTTTCAACACGTGTTTTCTTAAGCTGCGTAATTCTCAATCACAAGATACAATAGCCAAGGCATTAACAGATAATCTAACCAGAATTTGAATATAACAGATGCATTGATTAAAAAGATTCACTTTTTGAAAAATCTGAATAATTGGATTGAGAGTAAAAACCTGAAAAAGACGAACACGATTGCCTTCTTTCTCTACCAATTCACTAACAACAAGTCCTGGAATGAAATCAGATAACTTCTCGTAATTAGTCAAGACGCTCCAAACAGAATCGAGACTTGCTTCCATTCCAATCTTCGAACGAATTCGTCGCGAACTCTTCTCGAGTTTCTTCACTTCGATAAGAACTCCATCGTCGCCTATTAATTCATCTGTATTCCCATCTGTCAAGCAATCAACCAAATAATCATCTTCATCGATTTCAATTTCAGTTTCATCTTCGCTACAGTAATTATCCTCGCTCGAATCGAAACGCGAAGAACCGTCTCCAAATCGACAAAAGAAACATCTACGAGAAGTAGAAGAAGCTAATAATGTAGAAGAAAAGGAAGATAGTAATACGCTCGTAGAGTGAAATTTTCTCGCCGGAGAATTAGAATTTGTTACGCCGGAGGTAGTGGCTAAGGCCGCGGCGCGTGGGTAACGAAAGGCGGAGGAGAAGTCTAATAAGATCGGAGAAGCCCGCATTGTTTCTAGATCTGAAAAAGCGTCTAAAGAAGGCTTCCTATGAACTATAGGCTTTTATTTGGGCCTTATATGTATAGTCAAAATGGGCCTATGTTAAGTTATTCTTTTTTTTTTATCGGAATAAGCTATACATATTTTTGTCACAACTATTCATAGAGTATTTAAATAAAATATATATACCATCACTTTCAAAATATTTTATTTACATTTCATAATGTATTTATTTAAGCCTAGTCACCATATTTAATTATTTCCAACCCATAATATTATCACTATTTAGTTTTTTTTTATCAACATATACATTATGAATTACAAAATCAAGTTATATTAGCAAAAACTATTTCATTCATATCTAATTTTAGAATTTTATTCTCTATATTTTAATAAAAATTTGAAAGCTAATACAATTTCATATAAACCATGAATAGCTACTCCATCTTTTCCCTATTATAAGATTATTATAAGAAATTTCTTGTTTGAAAAAGATTTCTATGCATAATGTGTTATATATATATATATATTTAATATCTTATGCCTATTTTTTATCCTGCAAATTCTTATTGGGTGAATTATTTTAAATAATATGTTTATAAAAATTACCGTTTTTAAACCTAAAGATATTATTTGCAAATTGAAAGAAGTATTATTATTATTCATGCGATTTCGGTAAAGTGGTCATATTCGATTTTCCATTTTTTTTTTGTAAATTAAAATATATTTTCATCTTTTAACCCTAGATTGGTCGTAGTATATATATACATTTCGATACACAGTTTTTTCTCTTGAAAGTTTATTGTTTTTTTTGGTTGTAACTTTATAGTATGATAGCATGAAATATCTTTCATTAATTTTTAATATGAAGGATATTGAATATTCCACAGTAGAATATATAATGAAAAAAGGCCAAAATTCTTTACCCACTAAACATTATTATATTTCACGAAACGCTCATTGACTCAATGCATGCCTATTATTAAATTAAAAACAACAACTAATACTTTACTTCTAGATCCAAATCAGCTCTTGGAGAAACCTAATATTAGCTTTATTTTAGGTTTATGATCTTCAAATATTCATGAATTTGAGTTAACTTATGCTAATTGATTTGCTAACACGAATAATCTGTCTCAAAAGAAAAACAAATTAATGATATTCGCTTCATGTTCGAAAGAACATAAAGCATGTTTGGTCAAAATCTTAAGAATGAATTTAGATCTCAAGATCTTAAAAAGATTAGCCAAAAAGCTTAAAAGAAACATATTAATTACAAAGTTACAAGAAATTAATAGATTAAAGAGTAAATATTACCTTCAAGTGTTTGATGTTCTTGAGCTGTTCTAATGGACATTTTTCTGGTTCGTCTTGTTGTCAAAACTCTCTCCGATGTTTTGAAGATCTCAAGACTAAATATTCTTCTTAATTGAAATATGTATAGACAAAATGATGACCACCTGTAGTAAGATGCCAACTATATTATGAAAATATTATAATATTCGATTAATTATATTATTTACCAACCATCCTTAGTTTCCTGACAAGTAAAGAAAAACGTTAAAGTTCTTCTATTTTTTCCTTATTATTGTAATTTGCAAGTTTAAAGCTTGTATCCAAATATAAAAGTTTTGGCATGTTATGTAAGTAACTTATTTTCTGATAAACAAATTTAGAGTTTTTATTTGTGCAAAAAATCCTGGTATTTTTTTTGTAACTTTACCTTCCAAATCTAAAAAATAAAAATCAATAAATCAAAAATAATATATAACTTTTATATTTCATTTTTAAAAAAATATAATCATATATATTAGATTATCAAATTTAAATAGTAGATTTGGATTCTTTGACACGAAAATTTATCTAAATGATGAAAAATTATATTACGTATTATTTTCTATTTCGTGAAATTAATTTGTATTTTTAATATGGAAGGTTTTTCAATTTTATTTTGTTCGTATTATATAATTTATCTTTTCATATTACTTTATGAGTGGAGATCCATTGTACTTAGGCATATAAATTTTAAAATAATCAACGCTGACACATTACAACATTGCTAGCAGAATATTCAATTATTGTTGGTGTTCTACTGTTTATGAAAAAAAGCAGTTATTTAAACAGTGTTTTTATTTAACTTTATTGAGAGAAATCAAAATTATATAACTTAAAAAAACCAACAACAAAAAAATATTAAACATTGTTCTTGAATCCTTCAAAGAAAATTAAAGCCTTATTTTAGTGAATTACAAATGGTTAAGGAAGGAATTGTATAACTCCTTCATAGCCCAATGGGCCTTATATGGTAACTGTGTATAAAAGGCTTATTGGGCCGAAGCCTAAGTTTCTGGTTCTCGTATGCCCACGTAAACCTCGGTTTTCTCGTGTCTCCGACCTTCGTGTTCCAACGCAGGAATACTCATATATAATAAATTTTCTCGGGAAAATTCTCCAATGACGTTTCAAATCAAATTCACGCAAAAGGAAAACGAAGAGAAAGAAGGAAGTCAAATCAACGATTAGAGAAGTTTGCATTTGATTCGCAATGAGTTCGTGGAACAAGAGCTTTAGCAGGCTCGTGAATGGTGTAACGCTTGTAGCGAAAGAGATCTGTAATCAGTCACCGGAGTTGCAAAGAGCGAGGAATGGAGATGTGGAAGGCTTTATCACGTCTTCTGGTAAAAAAGCTTTGGTTGCTGCCACCGACTTAGTCGGACTTACCTCAGGGAAGCGTCGTGAGCTCTCTGTTCGTCGATCTAAGGAACCATCCGTCGTATACTTCGACGAAAGAGATACCAAGGATTCCGTTGTTGCAACGAAGACTGAGATTAGATCTGCTACCACCGAACCTAACTGCGTCACTAGCGAAGAGAAAATCGTTAATTCGGAAATCCTGAGTAGCAAATTTAGCGATGGAGCTGCGAATTCAATTGGAGAAGTCGAGACCAAAGTTTCAAGCGACGAGATTATTGGATTTAAAGATGTAGGAGTATCATCACCGTCGGAGGTAGTAGCACCGGTGAAGAGAAGGAGGCCTAGAGAGCGGAAGGTTCCATCAACTCCAATTGCAAGAGCTTATGGGTATTGGAATCAATCAGCCATTGCTTAGTTAGTTAGGTTAGATAGAATCTTATGATTGAAGTTTTTTTAACAAATTGTGAATTTTTGTTGAAATGTGAAGGTTTTTCAATTTAGGAGCTGCTCTTGCTTGGGGAGCTGTTAAAGAATCTACTTATAGGCTTGTTAATGGAACACCACCTACACAAGGCAATCAACCTGCGCTTTCATCTATAATGTCTGATGAAAATGCAGAAAGATTGGCTCTTGGATTGTGTGAAATGCGTGGAGCTGCTCTTAAAGTTGGGCAAATGTTGAGTATACAGGACGAGAGTCTTGTTCCTGCTCCGGTAATTACAAACATTCCTTAGTTAGCTTTCTCTGTTTGAGTTAGTTTGATATCTTGTTTTGACATAAAGATAGGTTCTTTTGTAGATTTTGAATGCTCTGGAATATGTGCGTCAAGGTGCAGATGTGATGCCAAGAAGCCAACTTAATCCAGTTTTGGATGCTGAATTAGGTCCAAATTGGCAATCGAAGTTGACTAGTTTTGATTATGAACCGATTGCAGCGGCAAGTATTGGTCAGGTACTTAGTTTCTGCGATTGTATAGTTTTGGAAGAATGCATGTGTTGTGAATGTGTTGAATAGATATTTGTAGCCTTTCTCTTATATAATGATGTTTTAGGTGCATCGAGCTGTCACTAAAGATGGATTAGAAGTCGCAATGAAGATCCAGTACCCTGGCGTTGCCAACAGCATTGAAAGTGATATCGAAAATGTCAGACGCTTATTGAATTATACTAATCTAATTCCAAAGGGACTCTTTCTGGACAGAGCTGTAAAGGTATTGTTATCTTACCGATCTCGAGTTAAGCATTCGTTCAGTTTCTGATTGTATGTGTAGGATATAGACAAAACTATTCGATAATTGGAAAACATAGAAGAAAAGATTTGGACAATGTACATCACAAACGATCAAGAATCTGTGTCTCAAGATTCATGACAAACATTTTTTCAGGTTGCCAAAGAAGAGTTGGCGCGGGAGTGTGACTATGAAATCGAAGCAATCAGTCAAAAGCACTTTCGTGATTTGCTTTCAGGCACTCCAGGGTTTTATGTTCCACTTGTGGTAGATGAGATTTCAAGCAAAAAGATTCTAACCACAGAACTTATATCAGGTAAGTACAATTTCATTTACTCTGTTCCAATAATTTGTTGTTATGTTATGATGAACTAATGTATGCTTTTAACATCTTCTCACAGGGATCCCCATTGATAAAGTAGCCTTGTTAGATCAGAAAACACGAGATTACGTTGGTAGGAAGATGCTCGAACTCACTTTAAAGGAGCTCTTCGTGTTCCGCTTTATGCAAACGGATCCAAACTGGGGTAACTTTTTGTACGATGAAGCTACAAAAACTATCAATCTTATCGATTTTGGAGCAGCTCGTGAGTACCCCAAGAAATTCGTCGATGACTATTTACGAATGGTAAATCCATCGACTCACCATCTTCCCTGTAAAGAATTCTAAAAGATTGCATATTCAGAAAAATTTGTTGGAACATCTTCGCAGGTCAGGGCATGTGCGGACAAAGACAGTGAAGGAGTGAAGGAAATGTCAAAGAGACTCGGATTCTTAACCGGAGATGAATCAGACGTAATGGTAGATGCTCACATCCAAGCTGGTTTCATTGTAGGTCTACCTTTTGCAGAACCAAGTGGCTACAATTTCCGAACCAACAACATTACTCAAAGCATCTCCAATTTAGGAGCTACCATGTTAAAACATAGACTCACACCACCACCTGATGAAGCTTATAGCCTTCACCGTAAACTCTCAGGCGCTTTCTTAGCTTGTATTAAGCTTGGAGCCACCGTGCCTTGCCGTGATCTCTTGCTACAAGTTTACAACAAGTACCAATTTGATGATGAGCCAATAGATCCAGTGGTCACTACAAGATCAGTTTCTTCTTAGCTCTTTCATACACGAAGAAATTATAGTAACGATTCATTTTATGAAAAATCGATTCTTTCTTTGGTACAATTTGAGATTAATTTAGAAGAATTTATTTTTTCCAATAATGTAAAATGTTGAATATTACAATGCTTGAGAAACCAATCAACAAACTTTTTTAAGTTATATATATAAATGTAATTCTATATACTTTTAGTTTATACATGACCATGTCAACCACCAAATCTCATTGTCAACTCACAAAAACAAAAGAAGCTTTGTAAAAATTAAGAAAATCAAAAACCCAAAAGAAAAAACGCAATTTGAAAATTGCATATAAGTTTGATTTTTGTTTTTTATTAAAAAAAAGTGATTTTTTGTTTTGTTTTTGAGGTATGGATCATAAAGAATTGGGACTCGGAGGTTGATGATGAGTAGTGGACACAAAGGCCACAGCTTGAGCCCAAGCCTTAAGTCTTGCCTTCACATCTTTTGGATCATCCCCTGCAATATCAAAATTAAATCAAAACTTTAACAAAAAGTGAAAATTAAATTTATATTTTTATCAAAAAATAGAAAATTAAATTTATACTCAAAAGTTAAAAGAGTTTTGGGTACAAAACACTCCTCAATTCCCTTTTTAGTTTTTTTTTTGTTATTTTTTCAAAAATACTAATCAATAAACAAAATATAAATAATACATCATATAAATCTTCTATGCTATTGTCAAATTTTTAAAATTATGATGAGTAGTATATATCAAATCGAAGTATTTATGAAAATGAAATCTAAATCTATTATTAAAATTTTGAAAAATTAATATATGTAATAGGAAAAAATCTTTAAAATTTCGGATAAGAGTTGCATTTCATATATTATCATCGATTTCAGGGATTTTATTTATTTTTATATATAAAGAGTAAAATACAACAACAACAACAACAAAATGATTTGAATTTTTTTTTTGTATATGTGAAAGATATCCTATCCAAAAGGCATTTAAATTTAGATATTTAATTCGTAAAAAGACAAGAAGAAGAAGGTAAGAAAATTGAAGAAAATTTGGAACTATAACAAAAATCCAAAAAAAATAAAAAATTGGTCATTTGGACTAACCAGGACTCGAAATACGGATAGGAGAATTGCCGCCACTACTAGTATCCATGGTTGACCCGGAATATGAAACCCGACCCGGTTCAAGCTCAAACCCTAAATCTTTACAAGCTTTCACTTCTCCTAAATCCATACATAATGCTCTTCCTCCTCCTTTTGGTCTCGTCACAACCACCACTCCTCCTCCGTAACCACCGTGACTACTCTGCTCTTCTCCGCCGTTACTCCTCCGAAAACTATTCACCCACGGTGGATACTCCGGCCACAATCTCCTCCTTCTTCTCTGAATTGGCTTTTGAACTTCGTTTTCACTCGCATATGCTTTATCACTGGAAACCGGAGAATTCACCGATAAATTTCCTCCGCCTCCTCGTCGCCGTCTCCGTCTTGGAGGTGTCGCTGGAAGTGAATGACATCCTGTTGATTCTTTATCGGAATCTGAAAAATATAAGTCTTTCGTAGATTTTTCACCTCCGCCGCCGGAATCTGATGGTTCGTCGTCGGCTTCATCGCCATCGTAGTTTGAACAAACGGAGAGTCGTGATAATGAATAGTGTTGTTCTTCGTCTTCTTTTAAGAAACTAGCCATCTTCATATCTTCATCAAATGCCATAGTAACAGATAAAAATGTTTAATATTGTGTCTATATATATGTTTGATGTGTTTATATATTTTGTTTGAGTTATATAATATATGTTTTTTTTAGCTTCGGATTTTGATTTTGTGTTTGGTTAAATGATTCAATTATTAAAGATAACGACATGGAGACCTTATATATATCTTCTAGCCGTTCATTGAATTTCCAAATTTACCCTAAATCTTAAATTGTTAATATATGGAGAACCAAAAATGGTTAAAAATAATAAATTCAAGAATGTGTAATTAATTATTAGTGGTAATCGTCATTTTTTGTCAAGGTATGTGTTATCGAATTTTATCGTTTAGTATAAAAAAATTCAATAATCACGATCTAGTCATAAAAATATTTGTTATTAAATTACATCTACGAAAAAAACATGAAAATTTACCAAATAACCATAAAAAATTCATCGAATAGTCATTATCTAATTTACCAAATTTTTTAATTATTTTTGAAGAATGTTTGAAAATAACAAATATTTAGAATTGATATCATTCTGGTGGTTAGAATGATCTAGCTAATGACTTGGTACCATGTTTTGATTCATATCCGTTGTATTATAGTATCTTAAAAAAGGATTATAGGGGTGAACTTTATGCTATGGATTGAGTGTTGTCGATCCAATTGTTGACAAAAATAAAATAAAATAATAAATAACAAATATAAATGCTTGAAAGTAAATATATTTCCTCTTTCTTTATTTGAGTTATAAATTTCGTATAAATTAATGAAGCATACAATGTAATGCTAAATTCCACGTGGCAAATGTGTAGAGAGACCGAAATTAGTGGAAGGCTAATATAGTGATTTAGGCATCAAGGCGGATATACGTTTGGTAGGAACTTTGTGATGATTGATTAAAATTAAATTAAGAGAGTTTTAAAGAGTAATTAAAAAAAAAAGATTAGAAAGTGTCTATGCTGATCTAAGTGTGCTTGATCAAACCAACATTCTTCTGACACGTAATTGCTAAGACAAGAGATCGAACCAAGACCAGTTCGCACGACGAGGCTGTCCTAAAACATCTTATCATTTACTTCGATATATATTTTTATCTTATCATTTATATTGTAGTATTTCCACGATAATCTCACTTATTGCCGTTTTGCTTTGATAATTTGTATAACAAGAATAATTTAAGTGAATTCGATTAATCTTTTAGATATAAAAATTCATTAGATATTTTTGTATCAAGTAAAATACATAGATTTGAAGAACTAGAATTTCCGATATGAAACTAAATAAATCTAAAATCGACTAATCTATAAGCAATTTCTTTTTTAATTCTAAGCGAGAATAAAAGCAAAACCGTCGTAAATTTAATTCATAAAATCTACACCATCATCCACCTACTCATACTTGATTTGAATCCATGTTTACACACATGAAAATTTGACTCATATATATATATAGATATATACTTGTTTATTTTTTCGTTCATAATTTCTTTTTATTTTACATGGATAAATGTAAGTGTATATATACATGTTATTTTATTTCTTTAACAAAGTAATGATGCCATGATAACACATGTCATGATATGGGTCAACTTCAAATACTTTATATTAATCATAATCAATTTTAATAAAGCGAGGAGCTAAGTTTCTCTTTTTAGAAAAGAACTAAGTTCTAGAGATTAATACATTTGCCGAGATATCTTTAAAGGACTATCGAGTTATTCTAAGGCCGGCCATTTTCTTTTTTGTGAGGCAAATGGACGGCTTAGATTAGGTCTTCCAAACGTGTCATTATACAAAATATAATGATTAATAATACTTAAATAATAGAATGTGCTGCTGTCCAAATAAATAAATAAAAGTATATATTGAAGTATTCAACAACACAAAATTTTGAAATGGTATATATCATATTGAAAGACAAAAAAAATCAACTAGAACAAATAAGGTTCATATAAATGAAGTTTATTACGCATAACAAACGTCGTGAAATGAGCACACCAATAATTAAATAATTATTAGTCATAAGGTTCGAATTCGATTTTCGCTTTAAATTTGAAATACTAGTTATAGATTAGTCGGTTTTAAATTTATTTGAATATACATATCCTAATTCCGATAGAGTCTTATCTGTGTGATTAGTCCGGATAATCCAATTACAATTAGATATATTGCGTTCATATGAAGTATTTTAATGTATTTTCAACTTATTATACTACATTTACATTTAAATGAAAACTCCACACTAGAATTATAATTGAGTTTTGTGTGGTTGTGATTATGCCAAATATACAGGTTTAAAGGCATTTAAAAGCTGAAGTCTCAACAAACAATTTCCTTCTTTATGGACTTAATTCATAGAATGAAGCACACTATCTTATGTAGACTCTCGTGATAATCAACATTTGTTGCAATATGCAAAGAATTTCATCAATTGATTAATTAATAAATAAAAAGCAATAGTTGGTGAGACCGACCCTAATTAGATTTATATGTAAGGCAAACCAATCAATGCATGCCACGAGAAGGCATTGAGATTTAGTTTTAAATGACTAAGACATATTGACGGCCATTGATAATATTATTTGGAAGCTATACTGGAAAATGATATGTATATAACTAAATATATATTATCGTCCATTTTTCTAAAATAGTATATATGGATTATAAAAAAGGATATAGGAACAATCTAGTTTTTTCCTTGTGAATCCTTATAAGTATTTTTTTTTGTCGATTATTAGATCGTAAAAATTTGATCTATAATCAAAAATATTTTTATAAACCTCTAATAAGTTCAATGACGCAGTGCGCCTCTTGTAGAATTAAATTTGGATAAAATAATAATATAGATGGATATTTAACCACTTAATCAAAAAAAAATCTTATATATATAAAAATTTTCATATATTATATATATTCAATCACTCACTTATTAAAAAGTAAATTTGAAATTGTTTGCCTAACTTGTTCTTAACAATTAACTCGATAAAACTACATCCATAATCCACTCTCTAAACTCTTTTTCAATCTAATTTATGTAGTGAAAAAGAGTCAAATATGAATTCAAAGTTATTAGTTAGATCACTTAACACAAGAAGAATTCTTGTATAAAAATACTCTTAAAAATTGATTAAAAAATTTAGTTAAAATACTTACAAGGATTAAAATCTTGAAAGTTGATGACAAAATCTAGCTATTATTATGACTACTCAAACGTACCATGAACACATTAATTATTCTTAAGATCAAATAAATTTTACAACAACATTATAAAAGATAAACTTGATCAACATTTATTTCAACATGAAAAAAAAAATCTTGAAATGACGAAATCAAATTTATTTCTTGTGATCATATTGTCTATTTTCCTTCTTGATGGTGTTCTTGAAGCCACCAACAAAAAATCTCATCATCAATCTGAAGATTATCAACCAGTTCTCGTAGGACCAAGCATCCCAACTTCAGGACCTAGCCACAAAGGACCATATCCACCGGTTGCAACCAAAGCCAGAATGAATATGTGGTCACCATCACAACGTCTTGTTTTTGGAATGTTACCTAAACATGTTCCGATTCCACCATCAGGACCTAGCAAACCACCAAGGCCTATGTTCTAAGTTTTTTTTCTCTTCACTTGTGGAGTTCAATGTAATAGTTAATACAATAATACTTTTATATCGCCAACACGGTCTTGTGATAGAGTGAAAAAAACTTAAGAAATCAATGAAACGATATATGAGTTCAAATTTTTTTCTTCATAGCAAAATTTAAATAATTTACCCGATCTTTCTAATCTCTAGATATAGTCAAACATAAGACAACGATAATATACTATTTGAGTGATTACTGTCTTTTTTATTTGACTATAGAAAATTGCGTTTGTCCTATATAATATTATTAGAGGCGATTTGAATATCGTTCGGATCTTGCATTTTTGAAAAATTGTTAAAACTCTTCCAAAATACTTTGTCCAAATCCTTTAGAAACTTATCGGGCTTATAATTCCTTGATTAAAGGCCAAGTAATAAGCAATCTCATAATGGGCTTCCATTTATGATAAAACTATAAAAAATAATATCCAGGCATAATTTATACCAAAAATACACACTTGCTAATGCAATTTTAGTTTGATTTTCATCTATAAAGTGAACTAAAAATAGCATAAAACTTGACCATAATATGTAAGAGAAACTCTTACTAGTTGAATAAATAGAACTAAAAGTTACAAGACTAAAGGTCCAATAATTAAAATTTTAAAATTGAAAAAAGACAACTAAAAGTAAAAAATAATAATTCCTTAAGTTGATTGAAATTGAAACTAAAATTAAAGTGAAAAGAAAGATAAAGTAATAAAGTTGTCCCTAAATAAAGATACAATAGCCTCTTTTTAGAAGCTTCACCTAAAATATGTTACAATAGTCAATCGAATAATGCTTTTGTTTATCATTTTATAATAAAGTTTCTAAGACAAAAAAAAGAAAGAACATAATACCATTATTTTCAATCTCATTTGCCAATATTAATCTCATGGATTCTTTAATACTTCTAAGAGAAGAGTTTCGCCGAATTTTGTTGTTATTCCATTCGTTTAAGGTGTATATTTTTCATTTCTCATAGTTGAAATACTAAAATATTTGTTATCCTTTAATTTTATACTGTTTAAAAATATTTCACAATTATACAAACATAATTATAAAATTATACAATTAAATCGATAATACCCATTTATAATAAAAATCTTCCAACATCTAAATAATATAATGTTGAGCTACACGATTCTAGAATCAAATTCTGATGGTATGATAATTGTAAAGGTGGAGATTTAACTTGACCATCAACCTTTTTTTTTTGTCAATATTAGATCAACAAGACCCGATTCGCAGTCAAACTCAATTCTTAAAATTCCTATTTAATTTACCAACTTATAAAGGGGAAGAATCGAACTCTAAATGTCATAATCATTAGTTGGATCATCATAACCACAAGATTGAAAATAACTTCGCCATGGACCCATTTTTATAATGTGTGTGAAATTGTCAAAATGACTTGTATTGAGATTAATAAATAGAGTAAATTATGCTTTGTTATGTTAATTACATAAAATTACGTAAACAAAACATGATATAAGAAGCAAATATCTACAAATATTCATTTATTGAAATAAAAGGAATACCATATCATTTTGAAGCAACATTCTATTATTGTCATTTTGTAATAAATTTGATATAAAGTGTATATAAATGAACATAAATATAAGTAATAAATGTCATTAATCCATGAACAATATAGAAATAAAATCAGAGATTCCAGACTGTGGTTCACAAAGTACATCAAACAAAAAAATGTAAAAAAAAATCAACATTGTTAAATTAAATGATATATAACACAAACTATATATACACAATCCTCTTTTTGAAAAATGAAAAATTCAGAAAAAATAAGAATAAGAAAAAAAAATCACACACCTTATAATATACAAGAAGAGAATTTATATATGACCATATGCATGTTGCTGAGGTTGAAGCTGGTTACAGGGCCATAAACCTACATTTGTAGCTTCTGTACCGAAAAAATTGGTTTCCGGTTTAATATCATTGTATAATGACGAATTTGAATGATTCTGTAATGAATTATTCGATACTGTGAATGGATTTTGATCCCAATTCAGATTCCCAGTCCCGTAGAATATTGGATTGTTGTAGTTACTCTCTTGAAGTTGCTGCTCTGTAAACATTGGACCGGTAGAGAATGAATTTTCCAATTCAATTAAACCGAGATCCGAAGATCTATAACCGGTTAAACCAGAGGAGAACATTGAACCGGGAAGTACCACTGCACTAGGGACGTTTTCATCAACATGATGATGATTTCTTCCGGTTTGAGGAACCCAAATACCGAGGTCTGAATTGGTTGGTATTCTTGAACCGGTTTCTAGACTTAACCGTTGAAAACTGAAATTTCCGGTATAAAGATGATCACTGTTGTTGTTTTGGTTTGTACTGCAAGTGGTGGTACTAGAGGAGCCTTCTGTGTCAACGATGTAAGTTTGTTGACTCTTCTCAACCGGTTTAGATTTGTCATCTGAACCGGTTTCGATTTCGGTTAAGAGCTTGTGAGTAACCGGGTCAATTCCTCTTAGCCTCAATTTCTTCTTCAAACAAGAATTCCATAGATTCTTGATTTCATTGTCGGTTCTACCAGGAAGCTGTGCAGCAATCTGAGACCACCTGAAACCAAACACAACAAATATTAGATATACATACTTAAGAACAACAAAAGTTTAGTGAAAGGAGAGAAATTTAATTGCTAAAGAACCAAAATGTTCTCGATCCTAACTATCTCGTCCTTTGTTGTAGGTTTTTCTTATCCCTTTTCTTTTTATACTTGAAGCGCCTTAATGTCTCGTAATTTCGTCTCTTCGATATGGGAATCATGGCTTGCCATTTTATCTCGGATTCTCATATTATATTTCTCTTACTGCTACGAGTTCGAGCTGTCCGGACTCCTTACAGAACAAGCTCGGGTGGATTTGGTTTTGGGTCTTGAGCTTTAGTACGCACTACTAACAGTATGTTGCATAGAAGAGAAGAACGGTGTGAAGTTCTTTACCTGTTGCCAAGAACGGCATGAAGTTCAACAATGAGATTTTCTTCATCCTGAGAAAATGCTCCTCGCTTTAAATCTGGTCTTAGATAATTAATCCATCTTAATCTACAGCTTTTACCACATCTCTGCAAACCTATAATTATTTATTTATTTTTATTAATTCAATAATCAGAAAAAAAGAGAATTATTTTCTTTAGAAAATTTGGATAAAATAATAAAATAAAAATAAATTACCAGCTTGTTTAGGAACAGAGCTCCAGCAACCATGGCCATACTTAGTGATGTAACGAAGAAGCTTTTCATCTTCTTCAGGAGACCAAAGTCCTTTTCTAAGCTTCTGTTTGTAACAACATGAATGTCTTCCCATCGATTAAATATCTTATAATTAAATAAAAATGGACTGAGATTATATGTTTCTTCTTCAAAAAAGCTTAAGAAGTCAGGTTCAAGAGAAATGTAGAGTTCATAAAATATGAGAGGTGAGAGAGATAGAGAGAGCTTTGAAGTGAGAAGATATGAGAAAAGGAGAGGAGGTTTTGGGGGAATATAAACAACAAAGCTTTTTTTGTTTTGGTACGTTGAATTTTAATCGAGTCAATTTATTTTATTTTCTTGATTTTAATTATTATAATTCTGCATAAAAATATATTATTTCTAATTTTATTAATCCTTTGATTGGTATATATGAGTTTAGAATAGCTAATTAATGAAGAGTGAAATAAACTTAACTGAAAAAATAAAATAATGATAATGATCTTTATTATTTATAATATTTTTTAATTAATATTTTGATCGACAAAACTCAAAGTATAGTTCTCCTAATTAAATATCTGGAATCGAACTTCAGCAGAAAAAAAAAATTTAACCACTTGACCAAATAATAATAATTTATTTATCTAATTATATTTATGACATTTTTAAGTAATAATTTTATCGACAAATTTCAATGCATACTCCAAATCTATTAAGCAAGGTAACTAAGTGTTCATAATCGATTTCTAATGGAAAAACTATAAATATAAATATTTAACTATTTGACAAGATAGTTTTTTATTTTTTGAGATAATTATATTTACAGAATGACAAAATAACTGAATGTAAAATAGTACGATTTTATAAACCTTATCGCGTATTAATTTTTGTGATTTTGTATGTTATCAATAGCAACTCTTATCGTTTTGGATACATATATTTGACATTTTTATAAAGACATATTAATCTCATATATTTTTGATAGTTGATAACTTCGTATGGATATAAAAGTCACACTTTTTCAGTAACTTATGAAAAACGAATATATGTAGAGATATTACCTTTAAAACTATGAAAGGGATGTGACTTTGTAATCTTATATTTTCTTTGAGTTTCAAAATTAATTATTATCTTTTTTTCTTCTTAAAGGTTTGATTTACTAACCACACGCCATCTTTTTGTTTGGGTAAAAACGTATAAATATAGAATATAAACCCAATATATATATATATATATATATTGGGTTTGAAATTTATTTAAAACGTTGTTCACCAGCTTGTATATTTCGCATTTATGATTTATATTAATGTTTGTCGCATCTAATGTTTCTACATAATTATTTTCCCAACTGTTCTTCCACATATATATTTTGAAAAACTATTCAGCGTCAAATATTTATATATGTCCCATTTCTGATTCTGTTTTAGTAAAGCAGTTGAAAAGATGAATGGTTAAATAGAAAATTGTTAAAAACGAGCGGTTAAAATTAATAGTTGGAAAATGTCCACAAATAAATTTGTTTAACCGCTGATTACACACCCAAAAATAAATTTTTTTTGTCAACATTGGACAACAATAGACCGACCCATTAGCTAAGTTCTTACATAATGTAGGCGGTGAGACTCGATCCCTGGTTGTGCAAGTACGCATGTCTTATATGAACTTACCGTCTGCCACTAGACTAAAGCCACTTGCACCCAAAAATAATTTTAAACACTTATTTCAACCACTGATTTTAAACGGAATTGTTATTACTTATTAGTAACAAAATAACAAACTCATTTTAAGAAAGAACAGTTTAATTAGCTTAACCTATCGTCATAGGTTTAATTTGTTGTCACAATTGACAGAAATATATAAATAAACAACATTACATTTCACATGTAAACAACAACAAGCATTTAAATGAGGAAAGAATAGTTAATAAGTTGTTCCAATGATTAAAGTTAACAAAGCACAAGAACTCAGTTTTATATTCGTTTGTCTGAATATTATAATCACTTCTGAAGAGTGTTTAACTTAGTTTAAACCTATATAATATTGTGCCAGGCATAAAACACACAATGATTCGACGACATTATTGGTTATGAGTAGGGTGTAATAATGGGTAATCCGACCCAATCTGATTTATATCCATATGAGTAATAAATTTTATTAGATGGGTTTAATCTGCTCATTCATTTTATAGGTTAAAATATAGATACCCAAACTCAAATTTATTAAATTCACTAGCCTAATAAGTTATATTGGATACTCATATATATAAATTATACACTAAAATCAATAACAAAATAATTTTATGAAAATTGTAGGAACTGTTTATTTATATTTTATACATATTTACAAAATAAAACATTTGTTTTTTAAGTATTTTACATATTTTGCTGTAGTTTATATATTTATACATATTTATAAAAAAAAGTCCGTTTTCTGTAGATATATTAAGTATTTGATTTCTTATCCTTTTTACTGATGAACCTATGGATAACCCAGAATTCTAATGAATTGATTCATTAGAATTATAAACTCATAAGTAGTAACCCATTTATTTATATGAATTAAAAAAATTAACCCAAACCCTATTAAATTAACAAATAAACATGGTTAACTCATGGATAATGACCCATTATGATACTATGAATTAAAAATGAATCCAAACTCTATTAAATTAACAAACGGTCACTCTATAGGTAATGACGCATTATGACACCTTGAGTTAGGAGTAATATTTAATTTACTTATGTATTAAAATATAATTTTAGTACCTAGCTACCTTTAACTTTAATTACTTAACAATAATTAACTAATTAATCTAAATGAGTAAATAGCATTGGTTTATTTGCTTTCTTGTTCATACTCAAACGAATAACTGTCGTTTAAGAATTAGTCAGCAAACTTATTATTATCTTATTCAAGCACTATTAATGGAATATTTATATGTCATGCAGAAACCACATTTAGATGCCTTAATTATTACGTTGAGATAAAAAAAAGAAGCTATTTATATTTTGATTTTGTTAAAGATATACCAACTACGCCGTGTAAAGATTTTATATATTATAACTAGATGATTGGGTAAAAGTTTATGTAATTTAATTATAGAATTTTTTTATTATTTAAATATAATTAATATGTGTATGTTTTGGAATGCAACATAAAACTCTCAATTTTTCTAATACCAAACAATATACGTTAGTTGTCCACTAAATTATTTACGATATATGTGAAGACATTGTGTTTTTTTTTCAACAATAATTGAGTCTAAATGTTTTATTTGGATTGATAAAATTTGAATTCACCACATTATATCAAATTAAACTACGACGAACTAATTAAATAACTTATCTTTTGGCGTGAAGATATTTGTGTCAACAGATTATTTTACTTAACAATCCTTGTAAGCTTTTTATCAAAAAAAACATTCCTTTTAAGCTATGAGCTTATAGAGTATGTAGATTATACATTTTTGTAATACATGATGTGTTTTATTGTTCATATTTTGAAAATAACAAATGTTTTATAAAATAGTATAATTCGAAGAAAAGTAATTCATGGCATTCACATAAAAATATATTTATATTTATGTATATATTATCTATAGAGAGAGGAGAGGAATCTTCATGGAATACAAGGCAAGTCTTTTAGGGGCGGCTTCAATAAATGTAACATCAATTATTGACGTACCATTTATAATTATAGAATAATTTCTCAAAGTATCAAAATAAAAATATAGAAAAACTGCAATTTTTATCAATCGATTTTCTTTTTCTGGCTCATTTATGAATCGATTTTAAAAAATCCAAGATTTCATATTTGAAGTAATATATATATATATATATATATATATATATATATATATATAAATATTACTTAAATCTTTTAACCAAAATAATATATATATATATATATTTATATTTTAACTTGTATACGTAATAAATAACTTTTTAGGAATAATATTACGGAGGTTACCGGAAAGTGAGTGGTTAAAAATGAATATCGATGAAGGTTCACGGGTAACCCAGATCATGCATCGGCAGGTGGTGTGATCCGCAATGATAAGGACGAGTGGTGTAGAGCTTTTGCGGTGAATATTGGTATATGCTCGGCTTCACTTACTGAGTTATGGAGAGTCTATTACAGTTTTGCGATTGCTTGGAATCAAAAGGTGTCAATGCTAGAATTGGAGGTTGATTCGAAATTGGTAGTTGGATTTCCTCTAACAGAGATTAGTGAAGATCATCTCTAGTCATTCCTAATATGTATGTGTTATGGCTTATTATCACGGGACTGGATAGTCCGAATTAATCATGTGTATAAGGAGGTCAATCGTTTAGCTGATGGTATTGCTAATCATACATTTACTCTTCCATTAGGTTTCCATTCTTTTGATTTTATCCCCTAGTTTTTTTGAGTTTGTTTGAAGATGATGTTCGTGATATTTCATGGCCAAGACATGTCATTATTTAAGTTTGTAATTTTCACTTCGAGATAAAGAGTGGCGAGCTTTCCCCCACCAAATTTTTTTTTTAGGAATCAGGACATGTACAATAGAAGGAGCTTGTTGCGAGCCCACTTACAGAGTCAACCAATGATAATAAGTAGGTACATCTGACGGCTGGGTCGATAGATTGAAGGGTAGAGATAGCATAAGTGTACAGTAATTATGATAAATGCGACGCAGAAGATTAGAAAAGGACAGAGGCAAAGGCATGTGAGAGAGGTGGATAACTGATCTCGACTCATCTTTGTAGGACCCTTCTCTGTCTCTAACCCATTCATACACTGCACACGTGTGTAAGGTTTTTTTTTATATATAATTCTTTTATTTTACAAACATATCAAATATATATACTATAAGCAAAATTCTATAAATATTTTCAAAGTAGAATTACTAACCATCTAAATTTTAAACTTTCATAAATATATTTCAAGTAAATACTTTGACCCAAAACTTGATACATATGACACAAAGAGATTGTTGTAACATTATTTTTGTTGTCACGGTATTTAAAAAGACTTAATTTATAACTCAAATTCTCTTCTAAAATCTTAAAAAATATAACATAGAATATAAACGATATCTAAAACAGAATTGTAGTAGCTAAGACAGTAAAAATAGACTTAATAACTATCTGACCAAAACATTTTTTCCAAAATTTCTAACAGATATATAAAATAATTACATTTCAAATAATTCTGAGTCAAGTTTAAGGTTAGAATTAGCATATAATTTAGTATAAAGATTGCTCTGAAAGTGAAAAGCTATTGAAGCTTAAATCGTTAATGACTTTAATTTTGGAGGTTCTAATGGGATTTTTCATATGTTAATCTTCAAGTATTTTTTCCTTTTTGTTTTCGCATCCTTATAAGTGACATTAGTTAATGGAAAAATATAGAGGTTCTGCTAAATATTGGTACACTATTACTTAAAGAATGAATTAAGAAATCAAATTAATAAATATATAATCAGGAATAAAATCCTTTTGAGATCATTTACTCTTTAGCTTATCATAATGCAAGCACATGATGTGTTTTCTCTCCAGTCAACTATTGTCTCTTTAATGAATTGATTAATCAATTATCCATCACAATTTTAAAATATATTAACAATACTCTTTTCTTGTTGCCAATGTATTTAATTCGTTTGAAACAATTATTTCAAATTAAACTTTCTATATGCATGCTTACTTGTGAATTGTCATATCAAGTAATTGCTAATGAATCTTAACAAAACCAACTTCATTGATTTTTGAGTACATATACGTATATGTCCATGGCCTACAAATATGAAGAAAAAGACATCCATTAATTATATATCGAAAATAACAATATAGAAACCAAACTAATTTATCATATTTCATCTATTTTTCTGTTGATAATTCAATCGATAAAATCTAATTTATAATTACAATCCTAAAATTTATAATACAGATTATATGTCTTCGTAACTATGTGAAATCGAACTCCGATGAAATAGTTAATGTAATATTTCAAACCAAAATGATGATTTTAGCTAAATGTATTTACCATCTATTTTATTTTTTAGTGTATTCAATATGAAATGGCGAAAATCCTTTGTCGAAATCTTGTAATCTTCAAAGTAATTGAATAAAACGATGTACTAAATTTTCACGAATTTATCAAATGTAGTGTTATTTATGACTTGAATCAATTTTAATATGAACTACCGTTTATCAAACCAATTTTGGATATGGAATTATATTGATAACAATTGTTATTATCAAACAAAAAAAAAAACAATTACTGAAAGACATGTAGGGTAACTATCCACACGTACGTTCCACATAGTTATACAATAAAGGCAACGTGAAGAGGTCGTTGTATGGGTTATTTATTTATTTTGTTCAAGTACATATATATATACACTACAAGAAAACAATTTTTTAGAGACTGAAATTAGGGACTGATAGTTCAGTCACTAATTTAGAGACTGATTTGAGACTGAGTTGAGACTTATCAGCGACGGAAAAATTCAGTCCTTATTCAGTCTCTAATTTGAGACTGAAACAATCAGTCTCAACTCAGTCTCAAATAAGAGACTGATTAGAGACTGAGTTGAGACTAATATAAGCAGTCCCTAATCAGTCTCTAATTTAGAGACTGATTAGGGACTGATAACTCAGTCTCTAATTCAGGGACTGATTAGGGACTGATAACTCAGTCTCTAATTCTGGCAACTACAAAGTTCGGGTGCCACCTTTATTACAACAAGATAACGATGTTGAAGTATTGATGACTGTAGTCGAAGATTTTGAGATTGGAAATTTGTCTCTAGCAACACACGAACATGAACAAATAGATAGTGAAGTTAGAGATGCAGAACAAGAAGATGAATTCCAGTGTAATATGTCATCTTCAGATGATGAAGATACGGATATTGATGAATAATTTTATATTACATAGTCCAATAATGTGTCGAGAATCCTCGGTTTAGCAGAGTTTATGAATTTCTTAAACTGTATTTGCAAAAATATTATTAGAATTATATTACAAGCACTAAAAAAGTATTTCAGTTTATCAATTTCATCAATTTTGCAAATCCGTGATTTTTCGGGAAATTTTCAAAAACCCGAACAATTTTACTTATATAATATATATAACATGTTGTAAACAAATATCGAAAGAGTCTCGTAGCCCAGTGGCTGCCGGACTACCACAAAAACTCTTAATACACGCGGGGGTCACGGGTTCGAAACCCGGTCCCCGCGTGTTACCTTTTCTTTTTTTTTTTCATTAGCGACTGATTTAATCAGTCCCTAATGAAAATAATTTTTGATTTTTTTCATTAGCGACTGATTAGGGACTGATTACCTGTTCAGTCTCAGATCAGTCTCAAAACAGTTCAGTCTCAGATCAGTCTCAAATTGTTTTGAGACTGATTAGGGACTGATTAGTGGTTTAGGGTTTAGGGATTCAAAAATTTTTTAAAAATTTTCGGAAAATTTCGAAAAAATTTCAGAAAATTTTAAAAAATTCAAATTCAGTCTCTAATCAGTCTCAGACTTTGTGACTGAACTGTGACTGATTTTTATATTGATCGGTTTTTTCCAACGTAGTCGAATAGAATTGTTCCGAAATTGCAATTTACATTGTTATATGATGTTTACACATCATACTATACATTAAGGAATGATTAAAATTAATGTTTTATCGATTTATATGAAATCACATTGACGTTTATGATATTGTTCTTCTTAAATGTTATTACATTACACTAACATGTTTTATCGAAAATCAAAATATTCTACTATCGTTTATTTATTTTGTTGAAACTATGTTTGTTGTTGTATTCATTAACAACAACACATTCGAATGCTTATCATTTCGTCAATTATCTAAACCTGCAAATTTCTGGGAAAAATTTCTAAAACCGAACATAGAACAAATAAGTAATATATATTAGAGCACGTAGACGCTTACCGAAGTATTCTACTAGCCCAGCGGTTCCTAATAACTACAGATCCCTGCAAACTCCCTCGGGGTCACGGGTTCGAATCCGTGGTCCGTGTTCTTAAACATATTAAAACTGGGACTGATTAGGGACTGATTACCTGTTCAGTCTCAGATCAGTCTCAAAACAGTTCAGTCTCAGATCAGTCTCAAATTGTTTTGAGACTGATTAGGGACTGATTAGTGGTTTAGGGTTTAGGGATTCAAAAAATTTAAAAAAAATTTGGAAAATTTCAAAAAAATTCGAAAAAATTTCGGAAAATTTTAAAAAATTCAAATTCAGTCTCTAATCAGTCTCAGACTTTGTGACTGAACTGTGACTGATTTTTATATTGATCGGTTTTTTCCAACGTAGTCGAATAGAAATGTTCCGAAATTGCAATTTACATTGTTATATGATGTTTACACATCATACTATACATTAAGGAATGATTAAAATTAATGTTTTATCGATTTATATGAAATCACATTGACGTTTATGTTATTGTTCTTCTTAAACGATATTACATTACACTAAAAAAGTATTTCAGTTTATCAATTTCATCAATTTTGCAAATCCGTGATTTTTCGGGAAATTTTCAAAAACCCGAACAATTTTACTTATATAATATATATAACATGTTGTAAACAAATATCGAAAGAGTCTCGTAGCCCAGTGGCTGCCGGACTACCACAAAAAATCTTAATACACGCGGGGGTCACGGGTTCGAAACCCGGTCCCCGCGTGTTACCTTTATTTATTTTTTTCATTAGCGACTGATTTAATCAGTCCCTAATGAAAATAATTTTTGATTTTTTTCGCGAAACCGTTTGAGTTTCCCGCAGTTCTTTTGGGCAAATATTTAGAGACTGATTAGGGACTGATTAAAGACTGAAAAATCAGTCTCTAATCTATTTAATGAAATCAATCATCTTCTTCCCCGTGATTCTTCTTCCTTCTCTCTTTCATTTTTACGCCTCTTCTTCTCTAAATCCGCCATTTCTCTCAACCCAACCCTCCAAATCCTTCCGTTTTTCTTCATAAAACACTAAAATATCCATGTCTAACTCGGGTAGAGCAAGATTGGGAAGAGGTAGAGGAAGGTCCGGAAGTTTACACTCCGGAGGCGCCTCCTCCACCGCAAATCCGACGAGTTCGGCGGCGAGACTTCCGGTGGTTCGCCTACACTCCGGCGGATCATCACAAATCCATCCTCAACCCAACGTAGATCCGTGGGTTGATTCAACAAACACCCAACATTTTGAAGATGGATTTTCTTCTCACGAGAATCAATCCAATCAATTCACTCTCGAAAATCTTCTTGCGGATCCAAATTGAGAAATTCGTCTACCTAAATTGGATCCTTTTCCAACCGAAGGAACCATATGGTAATATTTTCCAAAATTTTTCTTAATTACTATATTATCTTGTTAGAATTAGGTGGAATCAAATTAGATTAGGGTAATTTAGGTTGATGGAATATATAAATGATAGATTAGGATTTTATTTGGGCTTATTAGAATTGTTAGGAATTTTTAAACCATTTTCCTATAAAAAAATTATTAAAATCCAAATTCAAATTATTATATGATTTTTTATAATTATTATATGATTATTATATGATTTTTAAAATTATTATATGATTTTTAATAATTTCAAATAATTTTTAATACGTTTTTTGGTAATTATTTGCAATTTTTAAAGTAATATATCAATTTATATAAATTAATTAATTTTAATACGTTTTTAGTTCTATTTTTGAATTTTAAAAAGTAATATATGATTTTTAAAATTTTAATTATTTTTATAAACGTTTTGTATTAATTTTGTAAGTTTTTAAATTAATATATGATTTTATATAATTATAATTGATTTTGAAAACATTTTTTGTTATTTTTTTAAGTTGTAAAAATAATATATGATTTTAAAATATTTTAAACAATTTTTAAAACATCTTGTATTATTTTTTTAAGTTTTTAAAGTAATATATAATTTTATATATTTATAAACAATTTTTTATAACATTTTTTTGTTATTAACATTTTTTTACTAAATAATATATGATTTAAATTGTGTTTATTTTTAAAATGTATTTTTGAACTAAAATTTGTTTAAATATAATTATAAATACGAAGTTAAAACGTTTTTTTAATTATCGATGTTTTTTTAAACTTATATTTGGTGTTTTTTTATTTTTTCAGGTTCGATCGTGATCGTGCCCGCAAGATCCCTAAACATGTCAGTAACATCATCCGAGCGGGGCGTCGATTCTGCTGTCACTGACACCTTGACTCACTTGCAGCATGAGTTCGCATCTTACAAGAACGAGACGCAACAACAAATGACTACCCTAGCGCAACAAAATCAGCAGCTGCTCCAGTTTCTTCAAAGCCAGTTCCCGTCTTTTCCTCCACATCTAGCATCGATGATGATGCCTCCTCCTTCTACTCGACCTGATGGTTCAGGACCTTCTGCAAACCAAGACGATCAATCCCCTGACTTTTGATTTTCTTTATGTTTTCATTTGAATTAAAACTTTTTATTTTCTAAAATTTCGGATTCATATTGATATTTCCTTTCAGTAATATATTTGATTTTCAATTTTAATATAACAAATTAATTATTATATAAAAGTCTTTTATTTATAAATTTAATATACCAATTATTAAAAAAAAATTAAAATAAATAATAGAGACTGATTAGAGACTGATTTTAGAGACTGATTAGAGACTGAATTTAGGGACTGATTAGCGACTGAATTATTAGCGACTGAATTAGGACTGAAATTGGCGACTGATACTTAGTCTCTAATCAGTCACAACATATCAACTGACATATAAGTCTCATTTCAGTCTCAAATTTGAGACTAACCGAAGAGTCTCAAATCAGTCTCTACTTTAAGACTGGTTAGAGAGTCTCAAATCAGTCTCTATTTTGAGACTGATTATATGAGTCTCAAATCAGTCTCAAATGTAAGACTGATTTGGGAGTCCCTAATCAGTCTCTATTTAGAGACTGATTTCTGGAGTCTTTATTCAGTCGCTAACTTAGCGACTGATTAGGGACTGAATTGATTAGCGACTAAGCTTTAGCGACTGATTGAGTCAGTCTCTAATCAGTCTCGCTTTGCGCATTTGGGACTGATTAGAGACTGATTTGCCAGTCTCTAAAAAATTGTTTTCTTGTAGTGATATATGAACCATACTTGTCAATACTTAACATTTTTATATAAATTATTTAGTAATATGAATTATAAAGGTACTTTTTCTTTCATCCATTTGGTAGCTAGCTATGTACATTAACTTTCAAATAATAATTATATTTTTGTACAAGATTACAATTTACTAGTCAAATATTGATGAAGCTATCTTATAAATGGTTAATGGTTATAAAAGACTCTTATTATAAGGACCCTACCCATAAATAGAGGGTCGACACTCCAATAATTCTACTTTTTACAATAGTTTTTTAATGTCCTGCCAAAAAAGATATGTCTTATACTATTAATATATTATTATATGCGTGTGCAATAAATAAATAAAATAATTGTTTGTCATCTTCTTTTTGTTTTTTTACATTATCTTTTCGTCGAAAGTCCTTAAGGAAATTCGTTTTCTCATATTTAATATTTTATTTTTCATGCCACATCACATTTTTATAGGCAAAACAATGTAAATCACTTGTGTTGAAAGAATTAAATTTTGGAACCATAGAGTTTTAGTATGTGCTATTTAAATGTATTTAGTCGATGTTTATTTCTTGTTTTTCTACTGTTTTAAGAAGTTGTGTAGTACTGCATGATTAGGTTTTCGAAAGTTATTGATTACATTTTGTCGATGTAATTATTGAAATGTACTTTTTGAAAGGAATAAAATAAATCTTTTATGAAAAAAAGGTTAGCAGTTAAAATCATCTTTAATAAACTATAGAGAACTATAATTTCTTTACAAATAATCATTTCTAATGACCTAGAGTTTTCGATCACGAAATCTATATCATTAGGTTTTTCAAATGAGTTTAAAGATGAACACCTAGAAAAGGATAACAATGATAGTTTTATTTGATTGTTAAATTTAACATAATGCATGTGAGTGAGAAATATAACTAAGTTAATTTTAGGGTTTGATAAGACAAGATGTACCAAACACTGTACAAGGTTTACAATTTGGACGACGACCTAATTATCTAAATCACGAGCAATGTTGAAGAATGTGTTGATGTATATAGTTTACCAGCGATATCCAATATTTAATTTGGGTTTGACAAATTAGTTCGTGTATTATATGATACAAAAAAAAAGTTGAATGAGTTATTAGGTCATAAATAAATTTTTAGTGAGCTATTCTCAATGCAGCTATTAAATAAATAAATATATATATATATATATATATTAATAATCCCCTCATTTGTATTTTTATTAACCCAAATAGTAATGATACGAATTAAACTTATGATTATTTTTGTTGCATATACACAACTAGTGATTTTGGATCCTGAATTTCCATATGGTATCAAAATTAATTCTATAAATATTAAATTTCTATGATTAATATGGTTAATGTATATTTAATTGATTGAATATTTATTTTTATTATTTAAATTACTGTCACAGATGGTCGAGAAACCATCACATTTTTTCGACAATAATATATATCAAAATTATTAGATAACAGTTCAACCGTCTAGAATTTGTCGAAAATTTTAGATATAAATTAATTGTCTCGAATCGCTTAAATTTTTATTTTATCAATACTGGATTACAACTGACCGGCCCATTAACTAAGTTCCTACATAATGTAGGTGGTGGGACTCGATCTTTGGTTGTGCAAATGTGCATGTCTTAGTAGACTTACCGTCTGCCACTAAATTAAATACCATAATCAGTTAAAAATTTAAAACAGATATTTTCCTATATATTTTATAGGAAAAGGTTTATAGGTTTTTCTCCAAAATGAATTTTTGACAGTCTATATCATACATAAGTTTTTTGTCGGAAGTCCATCTATAACAAATTGTCCATACAAATTTTGGAAGAAAACTTCTATTGAGATTGGGTAAATTATCTTGTATATATATATATATATATATATATATTATTTTTGCATGATCTCATAGAACTCAAGGAAAAGTTTAACTTATGTGAAATCAAAAGTTATGCTAAAATTATTGTATTGAATGTTAATACTTAGGAAAGGATCAGTAGAGAGTCGACATGTGTAAGGATGGGACCAAATTAAAAAGCATAAGATGATGATTAAAACAAGAGAGGAGAATCAATGGGTCCTAAAGAGTGTGAGTGAGTGGTGTGAAATTGAGATCGTGATTAAGGATGTTACTAACCTTGAAATCATTATGTATCATCTTCATCATTCAGTGTCTATTGCGAATCCCAACGTTGTTGTTCCTTCTTAGACTACTTACATTGGTGTGTTGAATAAAATTATTCAACAGTTTAATAGGTACAATGGTTAGTTGAAAAATGAGTGGAAGATGACATGGATTAAATTTTGTTTAATCTTTTCAACATGTTGAATGGAATAAGTAGAGATACATTTGGCAGCCACATCATAATAAAAATAAATTTTTTAAATTAATTAAGTATTATATTCTTAGTTGGAAGAGAGAGATGATAATATATAATATTAAAATATAAAAAGTAAAGTGTTGAATAATAGTCTTATTTCATAAAGCACAATTTCACATTATTATTCCCCCAAGGCAGATTCTGTTACAACATATTAAATTAAATAAGTAACTAAACTTATTATAATATAAATCAAACAACTTTTTACTAACAAGATTAGTCAAATAACCTAATATTTTTCTAACAATTTAAGTTAAATAACCTAATATTTTTCTTTGGCCCCAAAGATTAGTCTAGTATAAGTATGACATTCCTGATAAGAAAAAAAACAAATAATTAATTTAATAATATATATTGTATGCATTGTCGAATTCTTTTTGTTCTACTTTACCATTGGACCAAAGATGCATAAGTCAAAACAATTCTTTTACAAAGGAGAATGAATTCATAAAAAATTTAATATAACTTTTTTTCCAATAAAACTTAATTAATCATTTAAAATTTAAAATTCCAACTTTAGATTTTATTACGCGTGATTATTCAACTTCATGTAATTATATACTGGTAAAACATACATAGAAATAAACATATAACGATTTGACCAACAACTATTTTCTAATATAGTAGTATTTTTTTACTATGTTTATACATATACTACAAAAAAAATACATATAATATCAATAGTATTATATTATTCAAATAAATAATACTATATGTCAAATTACTCTAAGTTTGGTGGTTAGGATAATCCAGCTAATGACTTGATATCAGGGTTCGATTCCTACCCGCTGCATTATGATAGCTTAAAAATGATTATTGGAAGTAGAATTTAGGCTATGGATCGAATCTTGTCGATCTAATGTTGACAAAAAAACACTATATATACATACTTATTAATAGATGACACATTATATGTCATTTAACATAATTTATAACAAAATACTTGCATCAATTGTTTAAATTGACATTAATTATTTGAGTTATATCATTTTTAGAGTTATTTTTATAAGTGATGTAAATTTTGATTGTATCAATTAAAAACTGATATAAACAAATAAAATAAATTACATTACACGTATAATTTTTTATAGTGATATATAAAAATATAATAATCTTTAATCTTACATAGTTTCCAAACTCTAATTGTTCGGCAGAATAATTAATTATAATTATAATGACGTAATGAGCAGTAGTTGTCGGCAAACCCCCAATTTGCTTCTAGTGAATTGTTAAAGAAGTGTCATAATTATTTCTTCTTTTAGAAATTGATTACTGCCTCCCATTCTAATTCTAAATCTAAACCACCGGCAAAAATTTTACTTACATCAAATATCAAAACTTCTTGACTTTTACCTTTTATTTCCTTTCACTTTCACATTATTACGCTTTCGTATGTTTTTCTTTTCCATAAAATATGCCATTTAAAAAAAAATTAGAAAGTTAACATTTCAAATCTATATATTAAATAAAAAATATATAATTTTATACTTTTTTCGCTTCTGTTTAAAATATATATATTTGGCCCATGAAAATTTCTTGAGTTTCCACTTATGACTATTTTAGACATTATATGGTTTTAATTGTCAATATCTACATGCATATAATGCACACATGAATTTTTATTTATATGTGAAAATGGATGAAGAAATATAAGAGAGTCTCAATAGTCATTGCTAAGGTTAATCTTTAATTAAGTTATATTTTTCTCTACATTTTTGCTTTCTTCCAAGTTTAGGAAGAATCAATATCGATAGATAATTGTTTTATAGTGAATTAATATAACATTATTGTTAAAAAATTATACAAAACATAGATGCAAGTAGAATAAGTGTAGGATTTTCTTTATGTCATAAATTTTACTTCGAGTTTTAAGTATTATAATTTTTGAAAATTTTCTTATGATACAATGTGGTTGAGACTAAAAACAGTTCTGGATCGACCACAGTCTATAACTAAATTGTCAAATCCCTAACAATATTATGTGGGATATAATTTTTTAAAATCAAATTCGAGTGAAAAATACAATAAAAATAACACTAAAACATAAAAATCATCCACCAAATGGAAACACAATAAAACTCTAATAATAATATATATGCTTTATGTCCAATAATTTAGTAATGTATGCCTTTTCTAAAAAAAAATTGGTTGGTAGTTCATCGTTGAACAAACATAAAAGATTGGTAAATAAATTCTTTTTTTTTTCCAGTTATAATATAAAGCGTAAGAATTTTGGTAGCCCAAGAATAAAATTACCGGCGCCGGAAGATTCTGTCGTAACGGTTTCAATGATTAAAAGTGAAACCAATATTTTCATTTTATTTTCTGTAATCACGTGTCAAATTTGAGGTGCTTATTTTCTGTAATATTGTTGTCTTCTAATATGTATATAAAATTTGCAAGAATGCTACAAATTGTTCTAAAAAATTACATAAATAAAAATGAAAACAGTAAGCCTATCTGTACGTCGGTGGCTGTATACATATTGTCAAAAATAATTATAAATGTCGTATATTATTGCAAGTATTCGGTTTTTTTTGACATAAATATAATGTATGATGAGGACTAAGTCGAGGACAAGATACGTGTCAATGCACACGTCCAAGTTTCTCGTGTGCAATGTCTTCGACCCAAGACGGTGACATTTTAAAATATATATTCTATTTCATTGGTCTCTTTTTATATTCATATTTTTCCCAAACATATCCTGTCATTTTGATTACGACAAGAATTTGATTTCTCAATCACGTTGTCTTTTATATATCGACAACCGGATACATAATTTTTTTTAAAATTTTTTAATAATAGTATTATACAGAACAAACACATATAATTTTCTGAAATTAAATTCGGTTAGAGAAAACAGTAAAAATATCACTAACTCAACCACTTAAAAAACACTTTCAAAAATATTTAATAATATTTTTGGAGTCGAACCTAGATTGAAAAAATTTTAGAAGTGACATTCAACCATTAAACAAAAACATTTCTCCATTTTACGTATTATTTTCTGTTTTGGGTTTTGAGTTGTATGTTTATATATAGAAGATAAAATAGTAAAAAGTGAGTTTGATAGTTTTTTGTACAAGTCCTGAATTTAAAACCAAACTTTCCAAATAGCCAAGTGGCAAAGCCACAAGTTGTATAATGAAAACATTAAGTAATTGGACTAGAAATGGTCAATCAACTCTATAAATGAGACATTGTTGATATTGATATGAATCAATGATGAAGAAGATTTGAGGATAAATATTAGTTTAATCACGGTGCATCGTTGTCCACACGGTTGGGTTCAATGCCTATGTGGTTTTTGCTGTCAAGTTGCTCTTAAGTCTCTTGTTTGATACTGTTATGTTCCATTCATGTCTTTACTTAGATGCATGTTTCTTCTAGTTTTTATATTCATTTAATAATTTCTTAATTTATACACATTTTATTTTTGTTGATATATGCACATATATTTAATTGGAAGTATCCATATCAAAGTTCAATTAATCACTAAGAAAACAGTACCTATTCATTACTAATTTGGTTTCAAATTTTCTAATGAAGCTCTAAAACATGTGTCTATTTTTATCTGAATAAACATCAAGAGATTGGTTATTGGTAGAAATCAAATTTAGAATCGCCGAATTTACGCATAATAAATATTTTGTTAACATGGAAGTATTTAAGCCAAAATCCAACTAATCTTTTATAAAACCAACACTATTTAGTCTGGTTTCATATTTTCTAATGAAATCTAAAAAATATCTTTCTTTTTTTTTAATAATCCGGATGGTTCATATTTGAGTAGTATATGATCGATGTACCAAATTTGTCTACACCCAAAAAACCAGATGAATAATCTTTGAAAATGCTATGTAAAATGTGACTTTGCTTATGTGGTGTATTAAATTCGAATAGCGTCTTATCATTGTCTTTTCATTCTTTCTCCAACACCACTAGACCACAACAATGTTGACAAAATATCTCATTTTCATCTAACTAAGTAGCATGAACTTGGTTGCCATTGAAAATCGACTTCATGACTGATAGATTTACGTATAATATGATTTATTCTTTTTAACACGAAAAGGATTGAGAAAAGAAAAAAAAAAGATTCTTTTGCAAAAAAGAAAAGGAAAAAAAAAGATTCTTTGTTTGAAATAATGTGTCCAAATAAATGTTATAACTTTCGAATTTTCTTTTAACCAATGTAGTTATTTTTTTCAAAAATGATAGAAGTTCACGTCAAAACTCCACAATAGTTAAGTAAGTGGTAATCATCATTGCGTAAACCAATTATATAAATAAATATTAGAAATTGTAGTCGACAATGAAATTTGCTTATGATGAAGGTTTTGTGCATAATTAGGAATTGATCCATTTATTTCACTCGAACTAGAAAAGGATGTTTGATGTGATACAATTGAACACGACACAAAGTAGTATCAAAAAAATCATTTAAGGTCACAAATTATTTAAAAACAAATAATTTTCAAAAAAAGCAATTAAAAACGTAATCTCATTATGTCTTTGAAATCTAATAAAAGTTAAGTTTGTTTTTGATTTAATTATTAATTTCCCTTTTATTGATTTATAGAGGATGACAACCCATATTTGATTTGAAAGATTAATATAATTTATATGAAGAAATTTTAAAACTAATGATTTCGTATCGCATTCATAATTTTTTTCTTAAATAGTTAAAACAAATTCAATTAAGTGGACAATGACGTGAGACAAAGACATAATCTTTAGGACCTTGTATAATTAGAGACAGCATAAACACATGCGTCTTTTTAATTATATATTATGTGGTGTCTACTCTAACGACGTCGCTTTGATTAACCAAGTGGTCATCACAAGTTCAAGAATATATATAATTATTCTCAAGTTAAATCAACACATGTTTTTTTATATTAACAATTAGATCGATAAAATCTGATTCATAACCTAAAATTCATTTCTATAATTCTTTTTTTAAATTATCATAATATAGCGAGTAGGAATCGAACCATGATACCAAGTCATTAGCTGGATCATCCTAACCACCAGATTGAGAGCAATTCGGCAAATCAAAACATGTTTAAGGGGTTTAATAATAACTTTAACAGTAATCAAACTAATAATTAATATTAATAATTATGATAAGAAGAAAGGAGGTGGTCGCAACATTATGTCAATTATGGAGATTATCGTAGCTATAAGTCGACTTTATATTGAAGCAAACGAGGGAAAAAAATGAAGAAGATATTTTGATTTTTTTATAATAATGATTCTGTTTAGTCTGTTTTTATAAAGTTGTATGGTCGGATTAAACTTAATTATTACTAATATACAATTCATTTTTATATAATTAACTTGACAATATAAATATGCAAAATAACATAATAACATAATCAACTAAAATCAAACTCCGGTGAAAGATATACAAAATAAATATTTAACTTTTCACCAAGACATGATCTCTTAGTTTTTAACAGTTTTTAAGATTGGCTAAACAAAATTTCTATTAACCAAATATCTTTTGGTCAAATGGGTTTAAACTCGTATGATACATTAATTAATTAACGAATATCAAAAAAATTTCCAATCAAAAAGGTCATTAAATAAGTGAGAAACGTTGTTGAAACTTAAATGTATATGGTTTCTAAAATTTAAAGACTGCAGTTTGACATTGAAAAACTCTTGTTAGATCATAAACATGTGTGTGTGTGTGTTTTGTTTTGTTAAAAGGTCTTACAAGATCATAAACATTTTTCTAATCAATAATCAAAAACATTTTCATAGATCATAATTTGTTGGCCTGTATAATTCAGTGTTATTTATGTCTAATATATGTTGTTCACAAAATAATATTAAAATAATATGATTTGAATATAGTTTATTTATTCATCTTTACGTATACAAAATAAAATAAAAAACCTAATTACATGGATAAAGAAGATCATAATTGCCCAGTTCTTTTTAGTCTAGTAGTTAGGATGATCCAAATAATAATTATGATATTAGGGTTTGATTCACTTTCTCTATAAATTAATAAATTAAATATAAATTTTAAGGGTTAGAGCTAGGATCCAACGAAACAAAAATAAGCATAGTTAGAGTGAAAAACACGGAAAGTACGGATTTTTGTGTGTGAATTTGTATGTAAATTAAAGAAAATACCTATTGGGCCTAAAAATAATGGGCCAAACTAAACAATAAACGTAATGGATCTCAATGAACTAATTTGTATTTAATAGGAAAAGTGGCTTTTTTCAACCTAAACTATTGTCATAATGCGTTTTTATATTTATATTTGGGCTAAGCCCAACTTTAAATCCAAACCAAAAGAAATAATGTGTTCCACACACTTACGGTGGGAGCTAACACAGGTGAATAATTCTCTTCTTCTTCTTCTTCATTTTTTTTTGTTGTCGTTGAAGATTGCCTCATCTGAAAACGCAAGAAGCTGACAAAATTGTAAATTCTCTGCGATTCTCATGGAGTTATCTCTTCTCCGTCCGGCGACACAATCGCTTCTGCCGTCAGTTTCTAAGCCGAATCTTCGAGTCAATGTCTATAAGCCTCTCAGACTCCGTTGTTCGGTGGCAGGTGGACCAACTGTCGGATCTTCCAAAATCGAAGGCGGAGGAGGAACTAAAATTACGGCGGATTGTGTGATTATCGGCGGTGGAATTAGTGGTCTCTGCATCGCTCAGGCTCTCGCTACAAAGCATCCTAATGCTGCACCGAATTTGATTGTGACTGAGGCTAGGGACCGTGTTGGAGGCAACATTATCACTCGTGAAGAAAATGGATTTCTCTGGGAAGAAGGTCCCAATAGTTTTCAACCATCTGATCCTATGCTCACTATGGTGGTAAGTTCTTCACATGTGTTGACTTGCAATTTTTAAATGAACACTCTTATTGGGAACAATGGAGATTGAATTGCCTATATGTTGTAGATGAGAGTTAAGCATTTGGATGTTTATGAAAGAGTTGTGATTTACAATTCTTTGGATTCGTGAATTTTATAGCTTTGTTTGTTTATGGTTAGTTCAGGTAGATAGTGGTTTGAAGGATGATTTAGTGTTGGGAGATCCTACTGCGCCAAGGTTTGTGTTGTGGAAAGGGAAACTAAGGCCGGTTCCCTCGAAGCTAACAGACTTACCGTTCTTCGATTTGATGAGCATTGGTGGAAAGATTAGGGCTGGGCTTGGTGCACTTGGCATTCGTCCATCGCCTCCAGTTTGTATTCTGTCCACTTTCCTAGATTAATGAGATGTCTTACTAAATTAGGCTTATGTTGGTAGAAGTTGCTAATGTTCTAAAATTTTGACAAAGGGTCGTGAAGAATCCGTGGAGGAGTTTGTACGGCGTAACCTTGGTGATGAGGTATTTGAGCGCCTGATTGAACCATTTTGTTCAGGTAGAGTGACAAATAGAATGTCAAACAAACCATTTTATTAGATGATATAGCAGCGTTCATTTAATTATAGTGTACCCTTTAAAGCTTTAAATTTGTGTTTTCAGGTGTTTATGCGGGTGATCCTTCAAAACTGAGTATGAAAGCAGCATTTGGGAAGGTTTGGAAACTAGAGCAGAATGGTGGAAGCATCATAGGTGGCACCTTTAAAGCAATTCAGGAGAAGAAAAAAGCTCCCACGGTAGAACGAGACCCGTGAGTAACACAACCTTTTGCGTTGTTTGGGGCCTTTTGTTTCTTTGTATATATATATATATACGAAATTAAAAAAAAACATAACCTGCTACTTCAGGCGCCTGCCAAAACCAAAGGGGCAAACTGTTGGTTCATTCAGAAAGGGACTTACGATGTTGCCTGAAGCAATATCTGCAAGGTATCATGTATTTGCCTCTCTCTATTGGAAAGGAAAAAAGGCAAAAACTTCCAACGTTTTCTGAAAACTTATGTAATATGACAGGTTGGGTAGTAAAGTTAAGTTGTTGTGGAAGCTCTCAAATATTACTAAGCTGGCCAAAGGAGGCTACAACTTGACCTATGAGACTCCGGATGGTGTAGTTTCCGTTGAAAGCAAAAGTGTTGTTATGACTGTGCCATCTCATGTTGCTAGCAGTCTCTTGCGGCCTCTTTCTGTAAGTTTCTCATCTTGTGAACTAGTAATTAGCACAAAAGCGTACAAAAATGGTGGGTTCTTATGTAGAGTGTTGCAACTGTTATCTTCTCAGGAACCTGCAGCAAATGCACTCTCAAAACTCTACTATCCACCAGTTGCAGCAGTATCTATCTCATACCCGAAAGAAGCAATCCGAACAGAGTGTTTGATAGATGGTGAACTAAAGGGTTTTGGGCAATTGCATCCACGCACGCAAGGAGTTGAAACTTTAGGTATATATCTTCTACTATTAATTTTCTATTATGTCAGAACGTTCACAAAACAATCATGGCTTTGTTTGGATTTCTTCAGGAACTATATACAGCTCCTCCCTCTTTCCAAATCGAGCACCGCCCGGAAGAGTTTTGCTGTTGAACTACATCGGCGGAGCTACAAATACCGGGATTGTGTCCAAGGTAAAAAAAACTACAAACACTAGTAACATATCTTTCTTCAAGCAAGTATAACGTAAGAACTGATCTCTTCCTCTCTTTTGGGCTTTGCCTCTGCAGTCTGAAGGTCAGTTAGTGGAAGCAGTTGATCGAGACTTGAGGAAAATGCTAATTAAGCCAAATTCTACTGATCCACTTAAACTAGGAGTTAGAGTATGGAATCAAGCCATTCCTCAGTTTCTAGTTGGACATTTTGATATCCTTGACACAGCCAAATCATCTCTAACGGCTTCGGGACACGACGGACTATTTTTGGGAGGTAATTACGTCGCTGGTGTAGCCTTAGGCCGATGTGTAGAAGGTGCATATGAAACCGCGACCGAAGTCAACAACTTCATGTCACGGTACGTGTACAAGTAAATGTAAAACACTAAAATCTCTCTCAGATTGTTGAGAGTATTTATTACATAATGAAATATTAAACTTCAGTTTTCATTGGTACATAAATTTTGGTTTCATAGTTGTTGAAATTCTTAGAAAGACCTTTGGTTCTCACAGTCTAAGTTAGGTCCTGTTGTGACTTTAAACAACTGGGCATATCTTTGGAAATACCCGACCCGGTCACTGACCCGTCCATCTCCTGGAATCCCACATTCTAAACCGCCGTTTATAATGTTAGTGACTAAACCATAACCGACGGTCCGGTTCGCTGCTCTGTCTGCTTGTGTGAGTCTGTACCGGTTGATCATGACGTCATGGCAAGATGGTTTAGGAGCTTGTTCGGTCATCCAAAACCAAAGAGCTGTCTTAAAAGCTATAATGGAGTTGTTGGCAACAATCTCTGGGTTCCTTAAACCGTCGAAACCCAATGATCGACCGGCCTGTCCGTAATTGTAATTCCTGGTTATCCCAACAAAAATTGTAATAATATTAAACCAAAAGGTAATAGTGATTTATGAATATCAAAAGCATAAAACAAAATTTTATAGAGTTGGGAAAAATATCAGAATATGAAGAACTGAATCGAATTTGATATGAATTAAGAGGTATCAAACCGAACCAAAATCTACTAATTACACTAAATACTCAAACAAAGTTTAGAGTCTTGGACCTAAAGAATCGAATTTGGATCTGAACCTAACCAAAACTTGAATGAAAATTCAAAAATATAATCATGTATTTAAAAATTATTATTTATATATACAAGCTAAATATTCAAAATTATTATTATAAATCGGAATGTAGCAGTATTTTGTATTAAAATAAATAATAAAAATTATTATTGAAATGTTTTTCTACTAAAATTTGGTTTTATTACACTGATGTTCTGAATATATATATAAATACTTGAACCCAATGTAAATCAAATCTTATGTGTATTCAGATAAAGATCATATATTTAACAAATTACTAGAACTGAACCGAATCCAATTATATCCGAATCAAACCTAATCAGAAAAATAAAAATAGCTATGGTAAAAATCCAAAAAACCCGAAACAAATACTTGAATACCCAAACCTAGTAATTTATAATGATGAAAATATTTTCATTGGCTTTTTACCAATCACATTTTTGCCTTCTAGAGATGGTGATAGAAATCTATAATTTTTTATACTTACAAGATTGATAAATAAATAAACAAAAAAAGTTATTGGTTAGTAATAAATAAGATAGACATATACATACCAAGAAAGTTGAATGGGACCTCTTCCTTTGTAAGACTTGCCAGGGAAACAAGGCCACTCTTTATTAGAATCATCACAATAATTACTCTGTGGACTCACTTCCTCTTTAAAGCACAACCCCCAAGCATACGGTCCGTCCGGTGCAGTAGCCCAACCACCTGTCGTTTCATGTGATATTTGAGCCAAAAACGCAGCCACTTCACGTCTTCTTGTCCAAAGGTTCCCTATGGCTCCGAACCTCGGAAAATGCTTTGTTGCTTTAACAAAAGCTTCATAACTGTAGAAACCTTTTGCAGGACATGCGTTGTTCTCTTTGTGGATGAAGATTTGGTCGTAGAGAGCTTTTGGGACTAGTCTTGTGATTGGTGCATTTCTATAATAATTGGAGTGTTTTCGAGCTTCTGTTTGGTGAAGAGAGAATGATATTGAGAAGATGAAGAGAAAGAGACATAGCAACAGAGAGATTTGTTTCTCCATTGTTGTTTGTGTGTGACAAGTTGTGGTTTTGGTTTGCTTGTTATATAGATAATGTAGTAGTAGTGCGAAGAAGACCATTTTTGTGTTTGGTCAATGCTTTGACTTTTCTCAGTGGATTTTATTGCTTTTTATTATCTTAGTGCTTAGAGGTGGGCAAAATATCTCTAAGATTCGATTCGATCCGGATTGTTTCAATTCGATCCAGAAATTTTTGGATATCCGTTAAGTTTTGGAGCAAAGCAAATAGAAAAATCTAATATCCGTTAAAAACGAAGTAAATATCAAATATCATTTTTCAAAAAATCGGATATCGGCTCTGATTCGTATCTTACTAAATATATATTTAAATCTTAGTTATGTATACATATATTATAATATAAATAATGTTGTACATATTTATATGGTTGGAGATGAATAAAATGTAGGATGTAATTAATTTTTATTTTTTATATTTTATTTTTTGATGTTGTCATTTCCTTATGTGATATACTATGACTTTGGTTTTTAGAACTAGTTTGATTAAAAAAATCAATCCTTAATAATTAGTTATATTTCTTTTTTCAAAATCTATATTATATTGAGAAATATTTATTTTGGGTTAAAAAATTTATATTGACATTAATTTTTATATATACTTTCTCTTATTTTTGTAATTTTTCTATATTTTATTTTTGTTAATTGTTTAAAAACGGATTGGGAGCAAATTATTCACGGATCTTTAAAAGATAAATGGATATCCGAATTTTTGAACATCCAGAAATTTTTCGATCTAAACAAATTACGAATTTAGATATTCAGATAAAACGGAACAGATCAATAATTGTCTTTGAAGATATAGATTAAAAAATAGCAAAGTTGGAGGTCGGTGGATAACTAACACGTAAAGTGTCGAGCACCTTGTATAATAAACGTTGGACCAAGTCAAGATAAGTTTTTAATAAGTGAAATAAGATCCAAATTGTCTAAAAACAAATCTATGAACATTTCTTAGCATAGTTTTCTTTTCTAAATATTCTTTTTGTACCAAAATCAGGAAGAAGTATTTGTATCAAATTATATAATGTTTTTAATTTTCAATGCAATATTAATTATATTTTTATCATTTATATTTTGTAGATTTTTTTATTAGTTGAATAATTATTAATTAGATTAAAAATTAGAATTTAAATTTAATTAAAATGACTTCTTAATCTGTATCTAAAAACTTCAATTATTTTGGAACATAAACAGTATTATTTACAAGATAATAAGGATCATAAATAAATAGTTTTTTTCTTGTCTAGATCGACAAAATCTCATCTATTAATGTGTAATCTCCTAACAATACATACTACACAAAATAATATAATTTATTGGAATTGAACTCGGATGAAAAAATGAACATTTAATCATTAGATCAAATGTATTTTCCCCGATCATAACTAAATGACTATTGTTATTATTTCGTATGTAATTTCAATTTTTGGTAAATTAGTAAATAATTTCACCCATGATTCGACCACATGATTACAGAAAACAGACGTTTACTTCCACTATGTAATGTTGGTGCGATCTGAAGTGATCAAACATTGCTATCATTAGACCTAATATTGTCAATCTTAGCTCATGGATATGGAGAAAAACATTGAAATAAAGAGATCAAGCTTAGGTTTATCTTTATTCTAAGTTTTAAGTGATTTGGTCTCTGCATGTGATTTTAAACCGTTGACTTTCTTGGTGGATTTTATTCTAAGGTTAATTAGCTGCATGTGTTTTTAGATTTATTTGGGCCCTAATGGGCTTTATGGGTCTTACACTACCTATGTTTCATTCTATATATATTTTAGTAAAGGTTATTTCAATATTATATATACATATGAATAATATTATTTCCGTAACAAATTAACAAAGCAGTAAGTATCTTATATTCTCTCATAAAAAAAAATATAAAATATATATATACACCACATATATATACCTACAATATGTTACATATGAAACTAAATATAATATCTAAAACTTAAAAAAATTTAGAAAGTATAATTTTGATCTTTTGTTGGAGTTCGACTTTAGAGAGCTGCGTAATCTTTATCTCTACTGTCTTTTTTCTTCACTATGAAAATTTAAGTATTGGATTTTGTCAATATATAATTTGTCGAAGAAAACAAGCTAAGAGGATTCTTTTTAGTTTCTTATTTTTTATGTAAATGTGCTAGAGATCATTTTCACATACTTTGTCACTTGATTTAGATCGCCTTATTCTTTGAGTTTATCGAGGTGATCTGACTGTAATAAACAAGAGTTGGTTCAAATGTCAAATATCGTTAAAGAAAATGCAATGCATTTTGCAAATTAAGGCAAAGAAAAACATTCCAGTTTTACTTTTGACCGCATGAAGTTTATTTTTTTGACCAAACCAAATGATTACTTTGAGTCTAGTAGTACTAACAATAGAGGATCTCCGAAATTTAGTTGCATTCACATGAAGAAAATATATATATATATAATTTCAGTTATATTATTTTTCATTATAGAATTTCTATGTTCAACTGCTTGTTATAAGTATAATCAATACTCAACTGTCGTTTTTAATTTAATCATTGTCTCTTCCATGAACTTTTATACTGGAGTTTAATGTAGTTGGAGATCAAATCATCTTATTTTTTAGTTAACAGTTGAATTGATAAGATATAATTTATAAGTTCAAATTTTTTATATCTATAATAATATATGGGAAAAACACGATTTGGTGGAATCGAAAATTTTGATTAAAAAATTATAGTAAATGTGAACATTTAGACCAAAGACTTTTTTTCAACAAATCATCTTAGAGATCTTTAACTACAAAAAAAAATCATCTTAGAGCGTAAACCTTTTTTTCTACAACTCATGTAAGCCGATACATCTACTTTTATAAGATTTAATTTTCCTTTATTTTGCATAAAATTAAGCAGAAAATAATATATTATACATATGTGGAACTAAATTTTCAGTGGTTGACCATTGATTACAACTTTTAAAAGTCTTTAAAATTAACAGTCTATTATACTCAACGTATTTCCTAACCCTAATCAGCTACATACTTACTATTTTCTATTTATTTGTTTTATTGGGTATGGAAAAGTTGCTCAATTAGACACTAATTGGTAATCTTTCGTTTTCACTTACCAAACCCTAATTGTCATGGATTTTATAAGTGTTAACTTGGAATAAGAACATAGCGTCCAGATAAATATCATCTTACTTTTATTCTCTTATGCTCTTTCTTTTTGGCTATACAATATCTAATAGATTAAGCTCAATTTTTAATTGTTAACTGTATATAAATACATATATATATATATATATATTGTTAAACTAATTATATCTTTATCGTCTTGATTTGTTATTCTAGGGAATTGGATCAAACGGTAATATGTTCACTTTTACAATCTTTTCACTAGAGTTTGATTTTTCATACTCGTATAATTCCTAGAATTTAACAAGTTATATTGAGCAAGTGACATTTAATCTAGTGGCAGGCGGTAAGTCCACAAAAAACATGCGCACTTATATATTCAGGGATCGAGTTCCACCATCTACATTATGTAGGAATTTGGTTAATGGACCGGACAGTTATGGCTCAATATTAACAAAAAAACAAGTTATATTGATTCTAAAATATGTGACCTATTTATATATTTTATCTAGACTGAAAATCCATTTATACAAACTGACCAAAAAAAAAGAATTTCTCAATAATGATATAGAAAATTTTGTTAAATTTATCTCTTGTGGTATGCACTTAATTATCGTTTTAAACTTTAAATTAAGGCTTGATCTTTCTCTCAAAACCACTTCAATTGTTTATAGTTTTAAAAAGGAGCATGGTGCGGAAATGGCACATGTGCATTTATGAACTAAATAATTCAATGTAACTATATACTATATGTTATACTATAGTTTAATTTTGATATGAAGTTGGTTTTCTTTTCTTTTCTTTTTTTGATAATTGATATAAATAATTTAGGTATAATTAAACCTAATATTATATATAATGATAATTAAATGGATACGTGTGACTTTTGTTAGACCATATCGACGGACACACATATTCTCTATGCATTTGTTTCTATTATCGATTTTAATTGCACGTAAATTTCGGTGGATTAATTAGTTAATTATATATTTGAGTATGACTACTTAACTATAATATTCTTCCAGTTGTCCCAGAAAAAAATATGACGTCCCAAATTTTTTTTTTGTTAACTAATATAGAATATCTCCCATAGTAGTTAATTAAAGAGTATTTCGCTAATTAATCTCAGCAATTTTAAAACGTTCTAATCGTGTTACGGAGACTATGCTTTTTCTTTCTTTCTTTTGATAACTAACATTAGATTAGTAAATTATAAACTCTTCGACGACCAAAAGAAAAAGAAAACTGTAAACTCAGAAGATTATCTTATAGAAAACTCACAATTAGAATTAAACAGGTCAAGAGTTAATGTTTATCTTTGCATTTGCATTTCTCTACCAGAATTTGATTTCAAGTAAAAAAATAATTTAATGCGATAAGGATTAGAGTTTTAATTATGGATAAAATCTTGCGAATTTAGTAATTCGACAAAAAAGAAGTAAATAATAATAGTAGTTTAAAAACATATAATCTAATAATTAACGAACATATATATATATATATATATGCTGCTGTAGATATAGAGTCATACAGATACACAAATTCGATGTATTTTATACATTTCTTGTTAAATTTTGTCAACTTTTTATTTCCTGTTAAATATTTTAATTAATTTTACGTACAAAACCCTCTTATTTTGTTTAGGTTTAAAAGCATAAATATAACTTAATTTTTGTTTTTTGGGATGAATTGTTGTTTATATGCATGTGATAATTTGGATGAATTATTTATTCAATTCCTTTCTTTTTTAGTTTACTTAATCTCTCTCTTTTTATACAAATTTATAGTTAATTTACTCAGTTTTTTATCTGCAAAAATATTAAATATCAATTTGAAATTTATAAACTATCGACAATTGACACTGAGGAGATGGGCAACATATATGTTTAGATCTCATCGTGACAACGCTTACGATAGCAAAGCAATATCAAAGACATTGAAATCTAACTAACAAATATATAAAAACGATACTTCGCTAAGTCTATATTTAATATATTTGTTTATACTCTTTAGGTATAAATGTATTTACGTGCTTAAAAACGACCACATGCGTATAGTTATATATGTAAAATAATAAACATTAAAAAAACATATATAAAATAATCCAATTATTGATTGGAGAGTGAGTGTGAAACTGTGGATGAATTGTGGATATGAAATTAAAGAGGGCGCTCCATTTTCAAAGTTGCTACGAAAATCTTAGCTACATGTTGGTCCCAATTCATTTTGGACCTAGTTGCTTTCTCCATTATTTTGAATATAAATACAAAAATTATATAATAAAACTTCAACAAAACAAAATATATATATATATATATAGTCGCTCAAAAGAAAAAAAAAATTATGTAATAAGACAATACATATACTTCAAGAACTCCAATCAATATCCTCTTACAAATTTTGTTTGCTTACCATCGATAATCTAAAGTTAAATCTTTTTGATTTTGTTTATTATAAGAAAAAAAATTCAGAACCATTAATATTATTAAAATGTTAATTTGTATGTGAACTGTCATACAAAAACCTTTTATAATAAACCAACACTTGTTTTTACAAGAAATATATATGATGAATATGTTTTGGGATATATTATAAATAAAATATATTACAAAAGGAATGGTTAGTAATTTCCTACATTAGTTTAATTAGGTGATGCATAATTTTAGAAACTTGTAGGTACAAGATCTGAGGCTGTATTATAATACTACTAAATCACTTATGATAATCTAAAAATATAGTAGTGAATTCATTTCACTAAATTGCCCTAGTTTAATGGTTAAGGGATATTATGTTTTCTTCTTTTTGAGTTTGATTTTTAGAATTTTTTGCTTCCATTTCTCCAATTAAATTGATAACATATATTTGACCTAAATTTTGTATTGAATATACTATTCGATGGCTACAACTATTAATTCGGTAATTTAATTGGGTAGTAGAGTTTTTTTTTTCACAAAACTAAAATAGAAATTTTTGGGAAAATTAAGGTTTTCTCCCACAAAATTTGATTTCAAGTAGCTTTATAACATCCCATGATATAGTTTGAAGTTTGAATTATGGATATAATTTTCGATAATGCATAGTAAATGTACATAAAGTATATGAAGAGTATAAGTGTGCATGTGAGGAGAGTAAATAAAGGTAGCTAAGAGGTCAAACTTAAAATAAATAAATGAAGCTAGAATTTCACGATGCCTCACTAGTTAACAACTACGACATTATAGCTGCGGGCCATATTTTTATCATAAATCTTCTTATTTGATTTCTATTACACACATATATTTAACGTATTGTGTACGTTATAAAGATAATATATAAATCAATAACAAAAGCAGATGAAAAAAATGGACCAAATTTATTAATTTATAATTTTTTCTTACAAACGTGTGGGCAAAGTGTGGGACTAATTTGTAGACTTTATTTTCTACTTTTTATTTGGTTTGTTTTGGGTTTTACCTATGCGCCGTTTTCGTTTACTAGTTTTCTTCCTTAATTCCAATTCCAGTTGTAGTTTTGTTGATGTTTGGAAAGTATTAAATACTCAACGTATATTGTTTCCAAGCCCAAAAAACTAGTATATATATGTATGTTATTCACTTATTTTTTGTTGGGACAATAGCTATATAATAAAGAAAGAAAAAGTAGGCGGTTATAGATATGGTTTTTAAATAAAGGTAGTAGTTAAATTCACATTATAGCAAACTGAAAAAATATTCAGAAAAAATGCATGAAAGAAAATTTATGCTAAATTAGTCTAAAACTTCTCATATATATATCCTCTTTTTTTCAAGCTTGATCAAAGTTCTTATTTTCTAAAAGTTGTGTAAATATAGAACTCTGTTAGGATTATGTTTCTTGGTATAGAAAATGTCCCCAACTCTAAATTTGATCACTCAAGAATATACAATTTTTGAGAATCGAATTCTTATGAGCTTAAACTACATAAATAAATATTTAACCATATATACGAAGTTTGTGATATCCCTTTGTTTGAAAGTAGTGCAAAAAACAATATATTTTTCACTTATGTAATTTATTAATAATGACTTTTCAAAAAATATCATTACTCATTAAGCATGTGTAATTAACTAGTGTGATTACATTAACAAAAAGGAAAGGACTCAGACAAGTAGATTGACCTTAATTTTGTTTTGGTTTATACACAGTTCGAAACCCTAATCTTATGTGAATCAAGATTGAGCAAAGTATATGACTTCCTCTTTAATATAATATATATATATATATTGTATTTTTAATATATGAATATAAAATGTTTTCTAAAGAAAATTCTTACAGCTAAGACAAAAATTTCTGCAGAACATAAAATTCACAAATGTTTAGAAATTTAAATTTTTGCATTGAAAACATCATTTAATTTGAAAAAAATTCTAAAACTTTACTAAACTCTTGGTTAGTCAACGGTTAGATCGACACAACCTAATTCATAACATATATTCTATTACTTAGAATTACATATGGGCGTGATTAGAATTGCTTTCATTTTGTTACTTTGAAAGACAAAAATATTTGTATGAAAAATTGAAATTAAACTAATCTTATTTTTTATTTTAAAATATGATTAATTTAATTTAAATTTTATACAAAATTTTTTGCTTTTTAAAACAATTAAACGAAAATAATTGCTAATTTTGAAGGCCACATTAAAATTGTTTTTATTTTGTTGCTTTGAAAAGCAAAAATATTTATATGTGATTTAAATTAAACTAATCATATTTTAGAGTCAAAAATAAACTAAAATATGATTAGTTTAATTTAATTTACTTTTCAAAGCAACAAACCGAAAACAATTCAAATCAAGTCTGAAGTTGAACTCTGTTTAAAAAATAAATAAAAAACTCAAACTTCATTTAATTTTATATATTTTATTTTATATCACTTCACGAACAAAACAATATTGCAGTTATTACATATATATAAACTTATCATTGACTTGCTGATATGAAATCTTCTCACATGGGAAACTGCATATAGATCACGACTTCAAAGTTGAAATTAAATAGTTAGAGATACTACATAAAAACTTATATTGAACATATTAAGATATTCTCTATATCTTCATAATTTACAAATTATGAAATGTGGTCTCTCTTTTTTTTCTTATATATAATAGTACTAAGTAGATTTGTTTAATATAAATAATAAACAATAACCTAAAAGAAAAGGACCTTCCAGCTGTGGATTTCAGTGTCAACTAGAAACATGGCATCTTCTACTACCTTCATTGACCAAAGTTCTTTCCACATCTTCATGTAATTAAATTATTAATTATTTTTCTTATAATTAGATACATGTCGACATTTTAATTAATCTTCTCATAAGAAAATGATTTTCTATAATAGACTGGTCGACGAGTAGACGTGTAAACGAAAAAGACAAAAGTCAGTTATATGTAATTTATTTGAAAATTATATACATTTATAACAAAGACTTAAATATTTATGATTGGAAAAAAAGTTGTGAATATTTCAAGTCTTTGATAGTAGAATTTAATACGTCAAGCTATAGGAAACAGTCTTTTAATTTCGCATTTTCGAAAATTTTATGCATAAAATATATACTCAACCAATAACCTAACAAATTTTGAAATTTCGAAGACAGCGTTATGATTCATGAATCTCAAAGCCCTTGTTAATGTTTTTTTTAATATCTTTTTGATTCTTAGGTCTTTAAATAATGAAGTAGATAATTTGGCTCGCAATGTCAGAAAATTTGCTCGTAATTGATTTTCTGTAAACTTTTTGATACCCGATTTACGGTTCATATAATATGATAATGAAACTGTTGACAAACAAAAACCTAACAAATTTAAAATTTGGGTTTCAACGTCTTCTTCTTCTAACTAATATCATTGATAAAAACTTAATTATATGTAAATAAAATTTCTTTTAAATATACTAACTAAAATACAATGTATGAAAATTATTAAGCTTTTTGATAGATTGGTTAAATATTCATTTCTTCAAGCTTTTTGATAGATTGGTTAAATATTCATTTTTTCATTTGGTTACGAAGTTGCATAATCTCGTGTAATATATTTATCAATTAACTATAAAACTGGGACGATTAAATAAAAATGTTGAGATAAAAATATGATCTTGATACGGTAACAAAAATGTTTCTCTTTTAATATAGCTCTGTTGAAAATATAAAAAAAATTATGTAACTCATTTAACAAGCTCTTTGAATATCATTTTTAAACAGATTCTTTACTATACAACACATAATTATTTTGTGCAGGTGATACTTTTCGAAATTAAGTTTTTTTTATGAGATATTAGTAAGTTTTGTTGTATTGTATTAATTAATGATATGAAAAAGTGTTTCTACAAAACTAAAATAATTAAAGAGTATACCACTATACATATATGGTTGTAGACTTTAGCTCGGTCTAAATTTGTGATAAAAAAATTTCTTACAACTTGGAAAAGATCCATAGCTAGCTGCAACGTTGATCTAGCTCACTAGAGATATTGTACGTCAATTTCCAATTTAATATGTATTTTCTTCTTTAACTTAGCATCTTTATTCATACCAAAAATAAAATAGATTATAGCATCTGTATTCATAGTTATTATGGAAACAAAATTCTAGAGTGCTTATTCGAAAGAATTTTTTTTAGAAATTCATAATAATTGAATCCGAGTTAATATAAAAATCAAAATATTCGGAAATCACTACAAGAATACAAGGCATATCCCAATAGATAATTTGACGGTGAAAATTTTTTGACGGTTTCCAACAGAAACATTCATCCGGTCAATATTCATTGGTTATTCGGTCGGTATTTTCCAACCACATTTTGTGGATGGAACTTCCCATCGGAATTCGCAGTGTTTTCTTATAGTGTTACTAGTGTACATTATAACTTCTTTAAATTAATACTCGATTCATTAATAATCTTTATAAAATAATATACATAAATTAAATTTTTGATTTAATAAGTATATAGATAAATTAATAACCTTTATAAATTAATAAAAAAAATTATAGTTTTAGTGTAATCTCGATATTATTAATTTATAGAAGTTTTATATAAGATCATGTAAATCTGGATTAATTTGAGTTCTTTAAAGTTAACCGAATGCAAATCTCAAAATCTGTATATATACTAATAATTTAAAGAGTTTCTATATGTAAGAATTTATTATACTAAAAAAGTTAGAATCGAATCAATACAGAGATATCAAATCTGAATCTCAAATAATTAACATAACTGTAATATACATATATGAATATGTTCTTATGACCTTGCACGACTGTCTTCCCTGACCTCGTTGACGATGACAGATTATACATCAAGCTATTTGATTTTGATTTTTCTTTTTCTAAACTAGTAAATCAATGACAATCAATATCTAATTCATAACTCAACTCCTTAAACTTCTAATAATATAACGTAAGATGTAGACATTTAATCATTTCAGTAAAAATACTTTGTAGATATTTTACAATTCTTTAATTTTTTAAATATAATAAAAATAATTTAATTTTGTATATACTCTCTCTCTTCAAAAATGTATGATGTTTAAGGTTTTTCACACAAATTTAAAAATTATTTAATATTTAATTTTTCTAACTAAAAGTATACTTTTCATCTATGTAATAATTATTCACCCAATTAAAAATCAATATGTAGAATACAAATGGTCAAAATATAATAAATATTACATTTGAAGTTAGAAAACATCATATATTTTGAAGTGAAGGGACTATAATATAGTCACAACCAATAAATGTTTAAAATTATGATAATTAATATGTAAGTAATAGAAATTTTCACGATGAATAGTCCAATAAATTTTTTAAAAATTCTAAAAACCTAATCTATATAATTATAAAAATACATATGAAACTTATATTGGATATTATTTGTGACTTCACATGATTGATTTTTATTTTGAAAGTAAAATTGTAAATGAAGGTCACTTAAATGATTTTTTTTTTGTGGATCAATAAGACCTGATGTATAAAGTATAAACAAACAAACATAAATGAATTTTGTTTTTGTACAAAACTTTATTAAAATAGTTTAAAAATAAATAAAAAAGGAAAAAGGCAAAATAAATGAAGGGTAATTAGAGTTGGTAGTTAGCTCCGAATGGTCAAGTGGGATTAGGTACTTTTTCTTCCTTCTGTAGGTCCCTCTCTCTTTATCGTTTCTTCACCGTCCGATAGTGCCACCGTTATGCCGTGCCGTCAACTCCGTTGACTTCTAGACAACGCCCTTCTCCGTCAACTTTTCTCCTTTAACGGCTACTTAACGGAATTCCGTCACTGTTACATTTAATCTTCCAGTCTACACGTCACTCTTTCCATCTTACCCTTTTTATCATTTGACACGTGTACATTTCTGACTCTATAATTATATATAAATGATTATATCTTGATCTAGAAAATTGGAATGCAAAACAAAATAAGAATAAAGACATTTAAGATTGAAAATATAAATTCAAACATTTTAGAACTTCCCAATATCTTTGAATTTGTAAATGAATTCCATTTTTTCAAGGTAAAAGAAAGAGTCAAAGTAATGCTTATCATAAATAATGTTTTATATTATTTATCTATATATATATATATATCACATTTTATGTTTGTCATTATATATTTATGAATGAGCAAGTAAATAAAAATTCCCAATTCTACAATCATGATACACTTTCTTAAATTACCAATAAATTAATATAAAAACTCAAATAGTTACATGTTTGGAATGACCAAAATTGGTATTTTCTCTAATAGGGTTTGATTTCAGAAAATCACGTATGTCAATATGATATTATTTGAGATTTAGAGGTTGGTTTAGATTATAAATTGAACTATATGAATTAAACTGTTAGACAAAAAAAAATTGTTTAATCGTTTTTCAGTCCACCAATCTATAAATCTAAAATTTATTAATACAAAATTAAATTATACGACTACATAAAATTAAATTTTAGTGGATATTAACCACTTGAATAACAAGCCAATTATATTTCTTATGTGTAACATTTGACAAAAGAGTGATTACTCGTTGAAAATAGAAACCTTTAGCTAAGACTTTACACAACAACTTATCCTTATAAATTTAGTCTTTATATATATATATCTCTCTCTCCTTTATTATACTCTTTTTATTTTCTTCTCTACCTCTCTTTCTCTTCTCTCTTTTGTCTCTAAATGGAAGAACATAGTCAAGATCGCCGTGAAATAGAGTTCTTACACTCCGGTGAATTTCTCCGGCGAGATTCTCCTTCAAATGATCATCAACATAACGACTCTATGGTTGAAGAAGAAGATCATCATCAACCGTCCATCAAAGAAGTTGATTTCTTCGCCGCTAAAAGTCAGCCGTACGATCTTAGTGATGTTAGAAGGTCGACGATCGTTGGATCTTCTAACTCTAATGTAAGGTTTTAGATTATACATATGAATAAATAATTAAATATATTTTTTACGTTCTTAATTGATGAATATGATATTTTCACACAATAGGATGAATTAAGTTTGCTCAATTCTCGTCGACTTGGAACGTCAAGTGATGATAACGATGATAAAACCAAAACTCAAGTAAGTATTCTTGAATTGTTATTATATAAATTTTTTGGTAAATTTTGTCAATAATTAGATCGACAAAACCTAAATTCTAGTACGAGAATTTATGCGTGAAGTCGAATTCCAATAAAAAAAACATTGTTATTATGTTATTTTACGATAGAATTTCATTAGTTCAGTAAGAAAATAATTTTACAATTGTAAACAAAATCAATCAGAAAATAGATCTTAATTATTGTATTTTTTATACACATTTATCTAATCATGTAAAGTTTATCTAAATACAGTTTTCATTTTAAATTCTTTTTTTTCTGCCATGTTTAAATTCATATTCATAAAACGTTGATTTTTATGTATAGTTATAATTATAATTTGCAGATTAGTAGGTTGAAATTGGAACTCGAGAAGCTTCATGAAGAGAATCAGAAGCTAAAGCATTTATTAGGTGAGATCAGTGAGAGTTACAAAGACCTTCAAAGTAGAGTTTTGTTAGCGACACAGACACAAGTGATTGAAGGTCTTCATAAACAACATGAGGTACTTCATTAATCATTTGATAAAATCATTAAAAATTACTATAATAATTAATAATGACAATAATTTGATAAATTATGATTTTTGTACGTATTCTTATCAATGGAAATGTGAAAGCGTATCTTATGGATGTAATTCAGTTAAGTAGTCAGAAATTCCATCGCCATCGAAAATGCTTAAAATTTTAAAAGCCATATATATAGCAAACTAATAAATGAAGCTTTTATCTCATATAAGGAAATAAAATAAAATAGACAACGACTCGGCTAAGATTTTTTTGTTTTTTTAAAAAAAACTTTATTTATTTAGCATCTATATAAACGAAAACTTGTTTGTTTAGAGTTAGGTACGTTGATTCCTGTATATGCATCATATTTTCTTTTGTCTATAATCATGTATATGCATAAGCCTTTGTCTTAGATTTTTAATATTTAATACGTCCATAGGTATGAATATATATATATATATATACCATTTATATCAGAATTGGATCAGATTTTTAATTTGTTTTATAATATATATTCAATATCTTACGTCTATTTGTTTCAATTTCCATAAGACATTAAAATTCACTCTCCTAATTGTAAGTTTTTTTGTTTCGTGAAAAAGGATATTATTCCTCATCAAGCTATGTCTTCACAAGCTGTGGAGAACAAAACTGCAATGGATATCATGAACAACGAAACTCCGACCACCACTTTGAAACGTCGACGATCACAGGATCACGACGTAGATGATCGTGATCTGCATCAAAGCTCACCAAAAACTCCAAGATTAGATCAAAGCAAGAGTAGTAATAATAATGAAGAACAACAGAACAATCATGATCAATTACCTTTTAGAAAAGCTAGGGTTTCGGTTAGAGCTCGATCTGATGCAACTACGGTAACTTACTGTTCTATATTTACGAGATATTCCTTTTCTTTTTCTTTTCTTTTTGGTTTTGTTTTTAATTTATTGAATAATTAGATCTAATATTATTAATATTTGATAGGTAAATGATGGATGTCAATGGAGAAAATACGGACAGAAAATGGCGAAAGGAAATCCATGTCCTCGAGCTTATTATCGTTGCACAATGGCCGTTGGATGTCCTGTCCGTAAACAGGTTTGTAATAAATCCTAACTATACTCTATACAATAATGTTTAAATTTAAGGACATAAAATTCAGATTCATCAACCTAATCTAATTTTTCCTACATTTTTATACCTGATTAATATGAATTAGTTCATTTTATTTATACAAAGAACGTGGCATATATATACACACATTGGGTTCTGAGTGATTTCATCAATAATCTATTTCTGGGAGGCATGATTTACATCCTTTACACTAAATTTACCACATTAACAAAACAAAATAGCATATGTTGTTGGAAAGTTTTATTAATGCTTTGCATACAACTCATTATAGAAACTTTTAAGAAGATTTAAGAAATCAAATTCTAAATTTAGAAAGGCATTATGAATCCCTTTCTAACATAATATATTAGATATAAAAAAACAAAGATAATTTTAAACTCTAAAAAATCCGATCACTAACCTAAAATCTTGATCTTTATCAGGTGGGATTATACGTTTATCTAGAGTCAGTGAAAAAAACTTTATAAATGAACATTACCTACTTGGTCAAACTCACTTCTGATACTAGTATAAAGTTTCAATTATTTATAATTTAGATAATAAAATTTGTTTTTTGGATAAAATATCCTTCTAACAAAATACATTAGTTAAACAGAACTAGAGTCTAGACTTTCAATAACTCAATTCATTACTTAATGTAATAATAATAACAACATATATTTGTTTGTTTTTTGATTAAAATATAGGTCCAAAGATGTGCAGAAGATACAACAATCTTAACAACAACATACGAAGGAAACCATAACCATCCTCTTCCACCTTCAGCCACCGCAATGGCCGCAACAACCTCCGCAGCAGCCGCAATGCTTTTATCGGGCTCCTCCACCAGTAACCTCCATCAAACTCTCTCTAGCCCCTCCGCCACGTCATCATCATCATCTTCATTTTACCATAACTTTCCTTACACTTCCACAATCGCTACACTCTCCGCTTCTGCTCCTTTCCCCACCATTACCTTAGACCTCACTAACCCGCCTCGAACGTTACAACCGCAACCGCAGTTTTACAGTCCTATCGCGTTTTTACCAAACGCTAATCAAATTAGGTCAATGCATAATAATAATAACTCGCAGTTATTATTACCTAATTTGTTGGGTCCACAACCACCACGTGACATGGTTGATTCAGTAAGAGCTGCGATTGCTATGGATCCAAATTTCACGGCGGCGCTTGCGGCGGCGATCTCAAACATTATCGGAGGAGGTAATAATAACGACAATAATAATAATAAGATTGATGCAAAAAGTGACGGAGATTCGCCACAGCTTCCGCAGTCTTGCACCACTTTCTCCACAAATTAATCTATTGTCTTTTATATATAGTATTACTTTGTTATACATACACATATTATATATTATGAGCATCTTCAGTTTTCCACTGTATATTATGAGCTATTAGGTTTTTTTATTACCAAAATCGATTTTGGGTATTGATATATATATATTTATATTTTTGTTCTTTTTTGTTTGTTTAAAGAACGAGTTTCTATGTTATATTCTCTAGTCTATGTATGAATAATCGACTGTACATGTTAATTTTTTTTGGTCGTCGACTGTATATGTTAATATGTATACATATCTTTTATATATATATATATGTAAATATAAATCATAGTTTCAAGGTGGCAAAAAATAGCTATTAATTAAACTAAAAACTTAATTTCGGGATAAAATGTGTTAATTTGTCAAAATTTTAATTTTTAAGTATTAAGTTATATATTAGTAGTGGTCCTGAGCTAAAGTACGTAAATCATAGGTTTTAGACGCCAAAATATATAAACACTTTTGAGGGCATCATGTTTGAAGTTTGTTGTAGGGTAGTGGTAACATACTGCTGTTTTGTGTTGTGGGAATTGGTTCGAATCCCTCAAATTTTTGTTTTATTTTATAATTTTTTTTTTTGTTTAGATGTAAAAAAAGTTTGGACCGGCTTTGAGTGTATAGATATAATGATATTTTTCTTATGTCGTATGCTGGTAGATACATAGATGAATGACGCTCTAAATTTCAAAGTATAAATTTTCAGAAACTGTAGCTTGATTTTCGTTCAGGACATGGAACATCGTTTACAAGTTTTTATATCTATATGATTACTCGGATTCGTTTGGATTACCCTTGTTGTAAAAAGGTTGTATAAAGTAATGTTTGTTTTATATAGTTGTTCAGAAACTAATTTCCTGATAAAAATTCAATTTACAAAAATTATAATTGAGAAAGTCCCATGCATGCTGTGTCATTAATGATCAAACAAGATTTAGTTAAGTTATTGTTGGATCGTTGTGATTACTGATCCACTGTAAAAAAACACATTCAGGCCTACATCTACGAGAAAACCCTCATAAAATACAAAAGAGGCCCAATTTAGTTTTAGAAAGTGATGCAAAATAGGCCCATCTTAGGCCCAATATTGTTTTACAAAGTAAATGGGCCAATTTAAAATTCGTCACGTTAAAAGATCAATCAATCGTCCGAATCAGGAAAGTAGATCCGAGCGTTACTTCAAATTTTGAAAACCCGACCGTTGCTTCACCTTCTCATATACAAACAAAAAAAATAAAATTAAAATTAAAATCAAAACAGCACAAAATCAAAAGTAAACACAAATTCACATTATTAATTATTAATCACTTCAAATAAAAACCAAGTCTTTGTGTTCGTGTCTGCAATTTTCGCAGCTGAGAGAAGCCATGGACTCATGAAGATTTTGAGTTATTTATTAGGGTTTCTTCCGTGAAGATCTGTAATTAACAAAACCATGACTAGACGACGCCATGGCTGGCAACGACCTTTGCACCCATTACAGGTTTTTTTTAAGATTAAAAATCATCAATTTCTTCAGCTTCTTTCAAATTGTTGTTTAGAAAGTTTCTTACTTTTTTTTGGAAATTTTCCGTATTTGTGTCGATTCCATCTTATGCGATTGTTTTGAGAAACTTGTACAGTTTCAGTGATTAGAATCTCTCAATTTGGGCTAATCTGTGATTTCTATGTTTAGTTGAGCTGAATCACTGTTCTTTTTTTATTTCTTAATTGATCTATATGTTTCCAGGTTTCTAAATTTTGCTGAATTTTAGGTAGAGTAAGCTGTGTGATTGGGCAAAACTAGTTAAGGGGTCACAAAGATTCAAACTTTGATTCTCCTTTTAGCTCTTGAATTTTATTGAATCGTTTCTCCATGATGAGTTCTCTGTAGCAGGATTATCTTTGTTTGTTTTGGATTTTGGTTACAAGATTGAGCTGTACTGTTTTGTACAGACTATTGGAGCTGTTATCTATAGTGTTCTGGTGGTGGCCTTCTATGTATTCCTTGGCTTTTTCCTGGGGAATCGAATAGCTGTTATCGTACTCCTTTCAGTTTTCTCCTTTGTGGTAAGTAATCTCAAGAAGTTGGATTTGTTTACTTTCTATAAACTTGAACCATTGTGCTGAGTCTATTGAGCTTTTAATTTCAGGCTGTTTCGGTTATAGTTTTATTCGTTAGGTGCACTGCAATTGATCCTACGGATAAGACTAGTTCTAAGAAAAAGAGAAGAGCTAAATCTAAAGTCTTGATGAAACTGAGATTCAAGGTTGTTTTGAGTCAAGTAGTTATGAGGTTTTTCAGGAGATTAGAGAGAAAGATCTTGAGAAATTTTATCAGACGGACGTATTTGGATCCATGGAAAAGCAGCGTGCAGCTTGAGCCACTCCTTCCATTTCCACTTATTATGAAAGATGATTCTGTTACACCAGACCCTAAAGAGGAAAATGATATCTCTTATTGTTCACTTTGTGATTTAGAGGTTTGCTTTCTTTGTACTAATATCACATTATCAACCACTTTAGGACTTCTTTAGACGTTTCTCTGTGTTTTTATCTAGGTTAAACGCAGCAGTAAGCATTGCAGGACATGTAACCGTTGTGTTGAAGGGTTTGATCACCATTGCAGGGTAAGGTTTTAGGGTTTCTATCCACCTGAATCTTTCAGTTGCTGAAAATGCTGCTTGGTCTTGAATCTATATACATATTTTTGTCTGTGTATATTCAGTGGCTTAATAACTGCGTTGGGAAAAAGAATTACACCACGTTCATCCTCCTGATGGTTTTCGTCTTGCTCATGGTGTGTTTTGCCCTCTCAACTACTTACCACAATAACTTGAAACGTTCTGGTTCATTGAAATAATGATATTGACTGGCTTTTGTTGCAACAGCTAATTATAGAAGGTGGAACAGCAATTGCTGTATTTGTTAGATGTTTTGTGGACAAGAGAGGGATGGAAATCGACTTGAAGAGAAGGCTCTACGTAGATTTCCCAAGATGGGCTCTTGCTACAATATCTGTATAATTGCCTGTTCATATTCTTTTTATATCTGATTCCTCCTCATAACATCTAATGCAGCTCCTGTAAGCTTATGAAGTTGTAATGTTTTGTACTTCAACAGGTTGTTTTGGTTTTGTTCACAGCCTATGGCTCAGCAGCCATGGGTCAGCTTTTACTTTTTCATGTGGTTCTCATAAGAAAGGTAACTCCTTCAGTCTTTGAAGTTAGTATCTATGAGCAGAAATAAAATTGATTTTAGAATTGACTTGAGGTGCTCAAATGATTGCAGGGGATGAGAACATATGATTATATATTAGCTATGAGGGAGGAGAATCAATTTGCAGAAATGGACCCTTTTGATGAATTAGATTCATCTTCAGATGAAAGCTCAGATTGGGATTCACCTGAGAGATCAAGACAAACGTTTATCTCCAAGTTTATGTGCAGGAAAGCAAACAAGGTGATTCAATCAGTCTAACTATTTTTCTCCTTCTCTTGTTGTCACTTTCAAGGATTCTTAAAGATTTTGTTGTGTATTTATAGCAGAACCAGCAGAGAATATCCATTAAAATAGAAGAAGGAGATGAACGTTCACCATCTTCCACATTGATAAACAAGAAACCGGGTTTTCATGTGAGCATAAACCCATGGAAACTAATAACTCTAAGCAGTGAAAAGGCTCTACAAGCAGCTGCGAAAGCAAGGGAAAGATTGAGGAAACCAAAACCAGTTCCTGAGACTGAAGAAGATTCACTTAAGCCACTTCCATTGGAGACGAAATTTGGACTTTTGTTAGATCCAGACAATCATAACACTGTGTTATCATCATCAACAACTACAGCAGTCAAGCTTCAGGTTTCACCAGGAAAATTCTCAAGCCCAAGAAGAAGGTTTTCAGGCTCTTCATCTTCTACCGCACCATCGCCAAAGCAAAAATACAGAAGTAACTTTGACTTGAAGTTAACTGAAGTTTCTAAGGAGCTCGAAAGTTACATCTCAAGACAAGTTTTGTGTTCTGTGATAAAGCAAGATGGAAGTGAAGCATCACCAAGATAAAAGTGTTGTTGATCAATTCGCTTACATTTTAACTGATTGTTTGTTCTCAGTCTCTGAGAAATATTTAAGATCTGATTAAACTTTTGTTTCCTCTTGTTCAATTTTATACAGAGTATATATTTATATATATTCACTAGATTTCTAAGCCCATCTCCAACCACAACACTAAAATAATTTAAGTTACACTATATTTGGTGTACTGTTAGTACTAAACTTTTTTTTCTTCTCCAACCACAATATTAAAATATCATACTAAAATTAATATTTTATTATTAACTTTTTTTGTCATGTAATAGTTTTTTTCCTTAACACTTATTATTTTTATAATTAATTAATTAATATAAAATTAAAATAAGTTAACTAAATTTTTGAACTGAACTATGATTTTAATTTTCCTTTGTTTTAGATTTGTAAGTTTAGTGATTATTTAAGTATATATTTTGCGTAAAACAATTAACTACAATATTAAATAACAATACAATTACATCTAAATTATTGTATTTAAAATAATTGATTATACTAAACAAGATAAATGCAATTGCAAGTGGCCTTTAGTTTAGTGGCAGTTGGTAAGTCCACTAAAATGGCAAGGCGCACTTGCACCCGGGATTGAGTCTCACCGCCTACATTATGCAGGAATTTAGCTAATGGACCGGCCAGTTGTGCCCCATCATATTATCTGCCGTTGACAAAAAAAAAAACAATATAAATGCAATTAACATCAGACAAAAAAAATATGTAATCAACATGTTGAGTAGTTACGAACGTTCGTAATTGGTTACGTTTCTCATAGAAATGATTATCAAAATAATGGAAAATATGGAATGATTATCAACAGGTCGATCACTTCTTACATAGGGGTTCTTCTGGACTTGATTGATAAAAACATAGGTGGTATGATCGGGGCTTTAGCCTTACCATGGGTTATATGGAATGTTTGAAACAGAGGAATGCCAGTATTTTTTCTTAGACTCCTCATAACAGCGACATTATTTTGGTTCTGATCCACATCCAATAACCAATGGGGTACGACTCTCATCCTCTAGATGGAAGAGACCTACTCGTGGTTCTCTCAAGTGCAACATTGGTTCTTCGTGACCAAACCGGATCTGTTTTGCTTCACGCTCGTGATGCAGGCCTCTCTGCTTCGAGTAATATTTATGTAGTATTTCAGACCATGTTGTGGACTCTCCAAAGCCTATTAGACTTGCGGTATTTTGATATCGAGGTGTGTAGTGAAAACCGCAATCTGGTTAATGCGGTAAACAATCCCAATCAATGGCCTAAGTATCGTTCTATACTCAGAAGAGTGGATCATCTACGCCAAAATTTCAAAGATGTGATATTATTCTCCACAATATACTGACCACTATGCTGATTGTCCATAGCTTGATTCATCATACCGTTAGGAGCAACATTAATATCCAAAGTTGAACGATCTTCTTCCTGCAGAGGATGTGGTTGTGGCTGTCCAACAACGATAGGTTCGACTCTTGGAGCATATTGTGCATTATCCATACCACCTTCCACCTTTCGTTTCACATTTTTGGATTGATCTTTCTTGTTCTCTGAAACATGTTCCCTCGTGAAAAAATGCAACCACTAGTTCTTTGGTGATTTAAAGTGTTTTACGTGTTGAACAAGAAATCAACATCTTTGATTTTAAATTAATCGGGAAAGTTCGAACGAATAAAATAAAAAAAATATAGTAATTGAGATGTTTACGTTATGTATTATAAAATTTTACTTAATTTGTGTGTGTTAAACATCAATTATTGAAGAACGAACTTTTAAATTATTATTAGAAACTTGTAGAACTACAAAGGAAACATTCTCTGCAAATTTATTGCTTTACTGCAACATCAATGGTGCTTCACCATCGTCCATTCTCTTCCTCACCTCGTTTATTCTCTCTTCTCAGCCGCAACAGTCTCCTCTTTCTTTTTCTTGCTCTCTTACTTCTTCTCGGTGTGTTCTTACCTTGGACAGGATCTTATTTAGTCTCGTTTCCAAACAGAGTCTCATCTTCTTCTTCTTTGTCGTCGTTGTCTCTGCAGTCCAATTGGCGTGACTATTCCCTTGCTCAAGCTGCCAAGTTCGTTGCTAAGAACGATACTGTGATTGTTTGTGCTGTGAGTTATCCCTTCTTGCCTTTTCTCAACAACTGGTTGATTAGTGTTTCTAGACAAAAGCATCAACACAAAGTCCTTGTGATCGCTGAGGATTACGCTACTCTTTACAAAGTCAACGAGCTATGGCCTGGTCACGCCGTTCTTGTTCCTCCAGCCCTCGATTCTCAAACTGCACACAGTTTTGGTTCCCAGGTAATGTTTTCACCTTCGAAATCAAAAAAACTGACTTTAAGTCATACTTGGATCTTGGATGTTTATAACTTAGCTCGGAGAGTGATTACTTGGATCATAAGTTTGTGTAGTTTCAAAGGTTTCGGTTTTGATCAGCTGATGATTCTGTCTCCTCTGTTTCTGTATGTGTAAAGAACTTGGTATTACAATGAAAGCTAGTCTTTTAAACTGATGTATATATCGAATTCGATTAGGGTTTCTTCAATTTCACATCTCGGAGGCCACAACATCTCTTACACATCTTGGAGCTAGGTTACAATGTTATGTACAACGATGTTGATATGGTCTGGTTGCAAGATCCATTTCAGTATTTGGAGGGAAACCACGACGCATACTTCATGGATGACATGCCTACAGTATGTGGTTTCACAGACTTATCTTTTGAAATTTAAAAGCGTTTCATCTAATTCTGGAGTTGATTTTGGTGTCAGATTAAGCCTTTGAATCATTCTCATGATTTACCACCTCCAGATCGAAAAGGAGGGACTTATATATGTAGCTGCATGATCTTCTTGCGTCCTACAAATGGTGCAAAGCTTCTAATGAAGAAATGGATTGAGGAACTTCAAACCCAAGCTTGGTCTAAGTCCCTCCGGTATAAAGCAAATGATCAGCCTGCTTTTAACTTGGCTCTTAACAAAACAGCTCATGTGGTATGTTTGCTTCCTTCAAGTTCCACTGCTTAACATCTCAAAATACTAATCCTTATGGTAGATACTCGGAGATTCTCTTTAGTAACTTTCACTTGTTTTGTGATCTTTTGTTCTGCAGGTAGATCTCTACTTGCTTTCTCAGGCAAATTTCCCAACAGGAGGACTGTACTTCAAGAACAAAAGATGGGTTAAAGAGACAAAAGGAAAACATGTCATAATCCACAATAACTACATTATCGGTTTCGATAAGAAGATGAAACGCTTCCACAACTTTGGTCTATGGCTAGTTGATGATCATGCTCTGGAATCTCCATTAGGAACATTACAGTAAGTACAAATGGCCCAAAATCTTGTTCCTCTCATTCTCTTTTCTTCATGTTGTTTGATTTTTATATAGGCTGTGCAAAGAGAACAGAAAAACAGCGGAAGAACAGAGGTTAAAACACAATTCCGAGATTAGTCATAGGTTAATGGAAAGAAAAGGAGGTTCGAGATTAGTCAAAGGTTAATAATGTATGGAAACTACGTAATAGAAACAGGAACAACATGTTTTTATTAGAAACAGAATTTCAATGTCTGAGAACCACAACAAATGTTTCTGCATAATTCATGTACAGTTAAAAACACATCTTGTTGAAACAGGAAGCCAAAACAGAGATTCCATTCATTATTACTCGCAGAAATTATATCTAGAGACCGAAATGATAACGCCATCTTGAGCTCTGTTTGTTCCTAAGACGATGAAAGCATATCACCAGTCATCTTCTCTGCTTTTTCCCCACGCTCACCTACAATGTTAAATCGACATTTACATTTTAAGTCAAGCTAAGGATCATGTCTATCTATTAAAAAAGGAAAGGCTAAAAAAGTTTATACCTGTCCGAACTCTTATGACATCTGATACTGGCACAACTGTGTATATAACCAAACAAGAATCAATCAGGCAGTCACAGTCTAATTTCATTCTGCATTTTGAGATATGAACATGAATTCCGATTGTAAACAGAGTATGGTTACCGAAAATTTTGCCATCACCAATTTCTCCAGTCCTTGCTCCATCAATTATAGTGCTGATTACAGATTCCACCTGCAACAAGAAACAAAGCAACTCAAATTTTGTTTAAGAAGTTTCAATTGAATTAACTGTATACGTACTTGGTCTTTCGAAACAACGATTTCCATTTTAACTTTAGCAACAAACTTGTCTTCCGAGAATTCAGAGCCTGCAAATGCAACAATGTGTTTGGGAAAGAATGAGCACATTTCGATAATAAGAAGAAATCACTGAACCAATTCTCGAATTCGAGAACCTACCTCCATGTCTCTCAGTGGAACCTCCTTGTGCACCAAACCCTCGTACATCAGAAACAGTAACACCTCGAATCCCAATTTTCAATAACGCCTTGATATTTTTTATATACATATGAAACAAAGAAACTCAAGATTTCATTAAATAATCACAAGTGAAATGTTCATCTATATGTGGAAGGAAGTAACAAGTATCTACAATTACTGTGAGAACCCTAAATTATTCATTTAAACTCACATTTTAATCACTAGAGAAAAATCATATAACCAGAGTCCTCTCAACTTCAATGATAGGTTTCATCATTGCATGCATTGATAAGAACTTTACTCTTTCTTTTTACCAACTATTACCCTAAAACCTTACAATTAAAATTTCAGTTTCAAGCCAAAGTTTGACACTTTTTGATGCATCTTCTTGGATTACAATTAATAATGAAAAGCTCAAGTGGTTAAGCAAAGTTCAAAAGCTTTGCACATATTCAAAACTGAACACAAAGACGATCTCACCGATGAAACTTGCTGAATTCTCCATGGCCTTTTATATTCCAACATTCATACATGACAATGAAGAAAAATGAGAGTGAGTTAAATCCCACTTAGAAATATCTAAGCAACATTGACATAATTGTGAGCTTTTCTCAGAATTGGAACCACAATGTTTGTTTAAAGCTTCTTACCTAACAATTGCTTCCACCTTGTAAAATTTCGAGTCTGGATAGTAGTCTGCAAACAAAGAAAAACGAAGAAAAGAAAATTCTCTATGAACACACCACCCAAAATAAACGCAATTGATCGAAGAAAGATCAGGAGACTCAACATTGTTGGCTTACCAGAAGAGCTTTGGGCTCTAACAACAGGGAACACGCGAGAGTTAGTGGGTGATTTTGTGACCAAATCAAGGCTAGATGGTCGAGAATGTCGAAATCCAGAACAAATCGAAATGCAATCAGAGAAAGCAATGTTCTTTGGATCAGAATAGAAACCAAGTGAAGTTATTGAGATGGGTTTCGCCATTGACGCCGCCATGATTAAGTTACTTTAGAAATTACACAAACAGATTTCGACAATCGAATAAGAAACAAAGCGGAGGTTTCAAAGTTGACGATGAGTCGGTTTTGCTAAAATCAGTTTAATTCAGGAATGATTTCCGGTTTATATCGGTTTGATGAACTGGTTTTAAATCGAATCTCCTTTATGTTCCATTGAAATAGGCAAATAGCGTCTTCAAAGCAATACTGCTTTAAAGTTCCGACTTTTGGATTCTGTGCGGTGGAAAAAGAAATGGCAAATGAAGATTTCATTTACAGAATCAGTACGAATCATGAATGGGAAGAATTTCAGAAGAATGGATCTTCTTTTGGTGGAGAGCTCGATAAGTCAACTGGTTGTTTTCATCTCAGCAAACTCAATCAGGTCTCTTTCTGAAATTTTCTCAGAAAGATGTCGACTTTATCATCTACTATTTGTGATCTGATTAAGAATCTCGAAAACTTTGCTCATATTTTCGAACAATTTGCTTTGACCTTGTGAAAAACCAATACTTCATTGCAGATTTTTATTGCTTTCTGATGGAAATTGCTTAATTTCTAGGTCCAATCGACATTGAAGAACTTTTTCTTGGATGTTAAAGAGGATCTCTATCTTCTTCAAGTTGATCCTAAGAAGGTTTGTCATTGATGTTGACTCTAACCTTTGATCTGAAAACATTTGTTGATTTAAATATGATCCTTCTGTTTGGTGAGTGGTTGAGGTAGTAAACTTTAATTAATGGTATGGTGGGATTTAGCTCCACGTTTAAGTAGATGAGCAATCAGCAAGTTGGTAAGATATGAAAGCACGAAACTTCCTAAGTCTTGTTATGATGTCATTGTGTGAATGTACACCATGATGTCGATTGCTGCGAGTTGATTATGTGTCTTCACGCACTGGCTCATCGTTTGTGCTAGAGTCACTGCGATTTCGTTGACTTGAAACCATGATCTTGTTTACCAAGCTGCATAAGGGAAGTAACAGAACCATGATCTTGTTTTGGATTCATATGTACCTCAACTTGTACCTTTTGTATGTATGAGCCAATAGTCTGAAGTCTCTGAACTCTGAAACATAAGGGATTGATATGTATTATTGTTTCATGTGTATTCTCTGCAGCTTGGTGATGGATTGATATATGAAGCTGTGGATGAAGTGAATAGTTTCCCTCACTTCTATGGTCCAAACAAAACTTTCATTCCTCTTCCTCTAGATTCTGTTATCAAAGCTGAGAAACTAACATTCATCAATGGAGATTTCACCTGCAGCTTCTTGACTTCATGATTCAAGTCACTGTTTATGTATTTTTGTGTGTATTGCAATGTTACTTTTAATAATCTAAGGAAATTAACAAAAACAGAACTATAGTGAATTTATTACAATGCAAGATTAAGATCTAAACCATTATCTTGTCTTATCTCCTTCACTTCTTCCTCTTCTTCTTCTTCTTCTTCTTCTTCTGCATCATCATCTTCTTCTTTCTCCTTCTCTTGATTCTTAATGTGACTAATCGAATTACCTGGCTTTATGTTTAAGTCTGTACAGTGAAAGAAATCTTCAGGTCGGAAAACAGGAACAATGCCTGAGTCTGATATTTTGGTTGGAATTGAAGCAGCTTCACCAGAATCATGAGTTAATTCTTGTCGTCTTCGTTTCTTAGCCTCTTGATAGCTTTTAATCAGATTAAAAAACATCTCCATCTTCTTATTCTCCAACTCTTCTTCTTCATCATCAATCTTGTTGATTCTCTTGTTCTCTGTCTTTTGTTCTTCTTTGCGATAATATACGACCTGATCCAACACGAACTAATATAACACGATGTTTAAGTTAATGCTATGTTTTTATTACATGTAGTGATAGGAAAATAATTACAAACAAATAAGATGATAAACGATTAATATTTAAGTATGATATATTATTGATTTAAGATATTAGTTTGTTAGATTACAGACGAATAATATTTAAATAAAAATATATGATAAAAAAGATATTGCAGATTATAATATTAATTAATTAAAATATTTTATCAAGAAATAAATAATTGTTTTTTATTATTATAAAAAGGCTACGATTTTATTATAGATAGATACTTTTGCACAAAATTATTGGGTATGTAAGTCAAAGGTTGAAAACTTGAACTACAATACTTTTTTAATAATTTGATTTCACTCATTGATAGTTATGGGTTTAATTAAGGCTCAAATCTGATTGCTGCTCCTGGTCCTTAAGTTTCAACTGCTACCTCCTAATTAAAAACAGAAAGAACATAAAAAAACCGAAAATTAATTCCTTAACTTGTTTTTCTTTTTTACAGGTTTATTACATTTTGAAAATTTCAAAGTATGCATTTCTTTCACAAAGGATTCGGTTTCATATATTATTTGTTATAATTTTTTTCGATAAGACTGGATCCAGAACCTGAACTCCACTATAAAATTTTCTTTTTAAAAAATCTACTAGTGTAGTGGGGAGAAATCAAACTCTGGAGTCTGAGTCATTAGCTGGATCATTCTAACCACCAGACTGAGATTAACTCAGCTTAATTATTGTAATTTAGAAAATTCAATAGTGATGGAAAGTTAAATATTGTATCATATTCGATTCGATAGAATTGATTTATATTTTTTTGGAGATAGAAGATAAAGTTGCAAGACAACGTGAAAAGATTTGTTTTTGTCAACGATTAGATCAACAATGTTTAATTCATGATCCATATTCTAAACTCTATCACGACATATTATATGTCTACATGACATTCAATTCTTGTGGAGAAGAGAGGTAGATATTAAATATTCTACCAAACTCATATTCTAAAAAAAATTATTGAAAACCCCAAAAATAAATAATTCAATATCAATAAGTATTAAGTTTGTGCATGGAACATTGTTGCTGCATCCAAAATGAATTGGTGGACTTCGAATGTCGTATGTACCTTTAACACTTTGATATGCTATATCATGCACATAAATTGCTGATGTTTTGTTACCACAACTTTTAGTCGTGTAATAGTATTGGTCGATGATTATTGGATTTCGAACTGTATCCACTGATATCTTGTCGAATGTTACATCTGAAACAGAACCGGATCCACCTTGCCATGTCTTGATTCGTACTCCATTGTCGGAATGGTTTATGGTTGAGTCTCGAACCGTAATGTTGGAGACGCATGCATGTGAGTTATTGTCTCCTAAACTTCCAATGCTAAGAAATTACATATCATTAGGTATTGTCAAAAATTAGATAGACAAGATTCAATATATAACTCAATCCACTCATAAGCCCTAAATAATATCACGCGAGGATACAAGATTCTTTGAAATCGAATGAAAGTATTTTTAAATATTAAACTATAAATCATGAGTTTTTATTTTATGTATTATTACCTAATTCCATAGCCGCCTGGTTCACAAGTGAGATTTCGCATATCAATATCGTATGATCCGGATCCTATTGATATACAATCATCTCCTACACAAGAGATTATCAAGGATCTTGAGCTTTCTTACTGTCTAATTAAATACAGTCAAACCTTTATAAATAATAACATTGAGATTATAATTTATAATAGGAAATCAAATCAATCAATCATTTTTATTATGCATGAATGTTTATTATTTATGAAATTTTATCAAACAATAATAAGAAAGAAAATTGAGAATATCGTGAAATTGGTTTATGAGTTAATAATCCATATTAATGGTGTGTTATTTTAACCCTATTATTTTAAAAAAATTCAAATGGGTTCTAAGTTAAAGATCTGAAACTTTGATTGTACTCATATAATTATTGGAAATTGCATATGTTGTAATTTACAAATTAAATGTTGAATTCAACAATAGAAATCAAAGAATCATTCAAATATCTCATATTTAATATAGAATGTTAACGAAAATTAAATAGATCAAAATAACTATTGGAATTGAATGTAGTATATTGGTAAATTAAACATTGAATCTATTAATGTAAATCAAAGAATCTTTCATATATCTCATATTAATTAATTTGTTTACTATCCTTAAATTGAACTATGGAATTAAAATCTAATTCGAAAATTACTTATAACAAACATGACAAGTGTTTAAATATATGAATACAATTATGTAAGTCTTTTCCATCATATATAATTTAAAAATTTCTGTTTAATCTGGTTTAGCATATTAACATATTTAGATGGTGTAATACACGAAAAAGGACATATTAAATGGTGTAATAAATGAAAAGTGGACATAAGATATTAAATTTACTTAAATATATATACACATGTTATTCGGATCTTCTAAAATTATGGACTACACAAAAATAGACATAAAGATATTAACTATACACAATATAACATACCGTATCAACTAATAGAGTATATCATCGAAATTTTTTGAGAACCCCTTACTATCCTGTAGAATATTACATAGAATGACATTAGAAATTAGAATGTTAGTTGGAGTATTTTTGCGAAACTTTGTCAAATATATCAACTAGGAGCATTTAATATTGAGCTAAATTTTTATGTTAAGTGTATCATCGAAATTAATATCCGAATATTTCAAATTTATTGTAAAAAAATCTAATTACGGAAATAATAATGTCAATTGTAATATATGATTTGAAATATAATAATTGTAATATACTATGTAGATTATAATATTAATTGTCAATTGTAATATACGAATTAAAGATTATATTGATTGTAATTATACATTTCGATTTTAATAAATTGAAAAAAATTCGGATTCAATTATTACCGAAAACCCTACTCATATGCTCAATATAATAAAATGTTAACTTTTTATGTAAATAACTTTACAATGACGTATTATATTACACTATTGGGGATTAGTCTTTTGTTTAGAAAATTATTAGGATTAATTTTGTCAAAATTAATCAAAGAATAAAATTTAATATTGTACTAAAATTTTATGTTAAGTATCATTGAAATTAATATCAGAATATTTCAAATTTATTGTTTACTATCTATTTTATAATTATTGATCTAATTAAGGAATATATATATATATATATATAATATCATATTAATTATAAAATAAAATTCAAATTATATTAATTGTAATATAAAATTCAAATCATATTAATTGTAATATACAATTCGAATCATATTAACTGTAATATACATTTTGATGATATAAAAATTTAAAACAATTCAAATTCAATTGTTACCGAAAACCTACTCCTCTACTATATATATATTACCTTTGCTTAACAATTATCATTAACCTATTCACAATTGTCATTCACCTCTAATAATCTTCTATCATGGTATCTGGTAAGGTCTTTTGAAACAATTTAATGTTATATACTACAATCTTTATACTTTTTTTTATTCTAATAATGTTGATTGATATGCCGAGTTGCTCTCAGCCTGGTGGTTAGGATGATCCAGCTAATGACTTGGTACCAAGATTCTATTCCTATCCGCTGCATTATGGTAGCTTAAAAAAGAGATTATTGGGAGTGGGTTTTAGGTTATAAATCGAGGCTTGTCGATCTAATGTTGACAAAAAAATAATGTTTTTGATATATTATTCATATTATTATTTTTTATATACAACTAACACACAATTATTAATGATTTTCAACTTAGCTAACCATCTTTATCCCCTTATTGTTTCTAATAATTCTAGAAGAATAAGAGAATGTTCGTTTATGTATAAGATCATGTTAATTAGAGACATCAATGCAAGATCCAGCCTTTTGAATGGAACAAATCTTCATATCTTAAAAATGTCAAGAAGATTTATTGAAGCTAGAATTTTTTTCTTGGGAGAGAATTGATCATATTATGCTACTCCAAAAGTCAGATGAACTCTTCAATTCGATTGTATTTTTGTGATGATGAATTAAATAACTATAATCATTTATTTATGTTAAATCTCTATTTTCTTCAATCATAGCCTATGTAATCTTATATTTTTCATATTACCTATGAACTCTTTTGCTTTCAATATATTTTATGAACTCTTTTGCCATTACATGTTTATTTATATCTCAATCTAAAAAAGTTCAAATGGAATATAAACACGCATCAAATAGTTAAACAGATAGTTATTTTTTCTTATTTTCTTAAATTAATATTGTTAATCAAAAATATATATAACTCATTTAAGTTATCTTAAAAATCAATTATTATAAATACGGGATTGAGATGAACTCAGCTTAATTATTGTAATTTAGAAAATTCAGTAGTGATGAAAAGTTAAATATTGTATCATATTCGATTCGATAGAATTGATTTATATTTTTTTGGAGATAGAAGATAAAGTTGCAAAAATTCGACAAGGTGAAAAGATTTGTTTTTGTCAGCGATTAGATCAACAATGTTTAATTCATGATCCATATTCTAAACTCTATCACGACATATTATATGTCTACATGACGTTCAATTCTTGTGGAGAAGAGAGGTAGATATTAAATACTCTACCAAACTCATATTCCAAAATTTTTTTTATAGAAAACCCCAAAAATAAAGCATGAAATCAATTAAATGAGAATTAAATAACTAAAAGAAATTATATGTTTTACATATGAATTCAATTCACAGTCAAGCCTCAAGCTTTTTCTTATTGATAACCAAATCAAATCATGGCGATCCACACAATCCTGATAGCCCACTTATCAACGAAGTCGAAGGATTCGATTTAAGACACGAAACCAAAGGTAAAGAGAACTCATCTGCAATCCCATAAGCATTCCAACAAAAAGGATTCACAAATTTCTCTTCTTTTGAAGGTAACAATTCAATATCAATAAGTGTTAAGTTTGTGCATGGAACATTGTTGCTGCATCCAAAATGAATTGGTGGACTTCGAATATCGTATGTACCTTTAACACTTTGATATGTTATATCATGCACATAAATTGCTGATGTTTTGTTACCACAACTTTTAGTCGTGCAATAGTATTGGTCGATGATTATTGGATTTCGAACTGTATCCATTGATATGTTGTCGAATGTTACGTCTGAAACAGAACCGGATCCACCTTGCCATGTCTTGATTCGTACTCCATTGTCGGAATGTTTTATGGTGGAGTCTCGAACCGTAATGTTGGAGACGCATGCATGTGAGTTATTGTCTCCTAAACTTCCAATGCTACGAAATTACATATCATTAGGGTATTGTCAAAAATTAGATAGACAAAATTCGATATATAGCTCAATTCATTCATAAAACCTAAATAATATCACGTTAGAATACAAGATTCTCTGAAATCGAATGAAAGTATTTTTAAATATTAAATTATAAATCATGAGTTTTTATTTTATGTATTATTACCTAATTCCATGGCCGCCTGGTCCACAAGTGAGATTTCGAATATTGATATCGTATGATCCGGATCCTATTGATATACAATCATCTCCTACACAAGAGATTATCAAGTATCTTGAGCTTTCTTATACTGTCTAATTAAATATAGTCAACCCTTTATAAATAATAACATTGAGACTATAATTTTTATTAATTTATAGTGATGATTAATTATTGATATAATAATCAAACCAAAATTATAATTTGGGAATTGGGACTACAGAATCGTATTAGTTTATGGTGGCTAATAATTTACCGGAGTATTAATTTAAATGGTTTGACTTTATATTCTAAAATGAAAGCAGATTCGGTTCACAAAGGACAAAAATGCAACTGCAGGTAACCTATAAAAAATGGTTTCAGATTTATGAAAAAGATCCAAAATTATTTTTGGATATAGAAATAGATTTAACGAAAGGAGATTTAAATATTTTATGAGATCCATAAAAATTTTAAGCCGGTCATGCATTTATTTGTATAGACATGAAGATAGGTATCATGAAATCTAAGTGGTTGACTGCTATATGTTGTTTTTCTGATCCGAGTTTAGTTTCAGAGAAAGTCGGAGGTTTGACTATATAAATCAGATTTTGTTGATTAATGTGTTGTTTAAAAATAAAATAAAAAGACATGAAGATATGTATGTTGAATGTATACCGTTGGAGATAACGGAGTTATGAATCTCAAGGGAGTTAGAGTTCTGAATATGAATGCCGTCAGTGTTTGGACTAGACGGTGGCGATATGATTCGAAGGGAGCTGATGTAAACTTCATGACATCCGTCGAATTTAAGATGAACCTGTGGGCTGTTTTTTATACTCACACCTTTCACTTGCAGATTCGAGCTCATGAAGAACCTCAAAGCCTGACCTTATCAAAATCATTACACATTTCTCAACGTTATATATTCATAAAGTTAAGATTATTAATATGTATTTCAAATGATTGTTTTACTTACGGCGGGGCTTTCGCATGAACCAGCAACCGCAGTTTTGTTGACATTCTGCTTCAACATATATAAATAAGTTCATACATATATACATTTTATTATACATATGTGGATTTTGTGCAAAGAAATCTTTGAATTTTTTTTATCTTTAGAAATGCAAGTTAACTATGCAAACTAATTTATTTAATAATATGCAATATAATTCACTGTAATCACCATCAAATTCTTAAAGTTAAAGTTATGATAAATAATTTACAACTTGAAGTATTCGCAATGAAGAGATCAAATCTATTTTCAAAGTTTTAAAAATCTAATGTATATAACAGTAACCTCAAAATGTGTATGAGAGATACATATATTGCTTATTAGTTATGTTTTCGTATGATTGATTTTCATCTTTTAGAGATGAAGGATAAATTTTTAAAAATGACGATTGAATGATTTTTTTGCGAAAAAACTATATATTTCAATTGGAATAATCATAATACTTAAAAAATAACATATTGTTATCCTTATAAAATATATATACACATATTTTATTTTAATAAAGAAATAGTACCCGATGAGGTTTGCAGGGAAGATCCCACCAATTTGTTCCACGACCGTCAATAACTCCTGTTCCAATTAGAGCCATTCCATTGACTCTATAAAAGACGAGCCATTGTCTTTTGTTTAAGCCCCTGGGCCACGACTTTGGTCCGTCTCGTGGCACAATAGTCCCATCCACCTTTTAAGAAAAATCAATACAAATAAAACCATAATTAGACCCAATTATCCAAAATTTTGATATTCATGTGGACAATTACATATATAACTTTGATGTTTAAGATTGTTACTTGGAAATATTGGTAAGAGCGACAAGGACCAGTGAAAATGGTAGAATGGATCATGAAAGTGAAACCGTAAGGCACAAGCAAGACTGAAACAACATTTTTGTTGCCTTCGTCGTCGTTATTACAAGATAAATCCCAAGCTGTCTTGAAGGATTCAGTATCGTCTGTGACTCCATCACCGACTGCACCGAAGTTTCTCACGTTGTAGACTACTTTGCGGTTGAGATCTTGAGATGGAGATGGAGATGGAGATGGAGATGGAGATGGTGAAGGGTCGTTAGGGTTTGGAGAGAGAGAAGGAGACTGAGATTGTGAGTTGGGATTGTCTTTGGTTTTGCTATGATGTAATCTTGCTTCAGTTTCATTGGAGAAGAGAGACAATGTGATGAGTATCAATGTAGAAAAACATAGAATTGAGTCACGAGGAAATGTAAACATATTGGAATTAGGGTTAAATGAGAGCTTTTTTGGAAGTATTGCAACAGAAGTTTACATGGTTTGGTTGCTATATATGTTGATATTTTCTGTTAATTTTATTACTTTTTTATTAGTCGAGAGCTTCTAGTTTCTAGGGACCATTGATTTCGATCAGTAGGGACCCCGTATTTTCCTCTACAAAGGATCAGAATTTCTAACACTGAAGATCCATACATTATCCCTATTTACTGTACATTCTTTCCAAGGCCGAAAAAATCTAATGTAAATTTCCCTCCTAAGGGAATCGAACTCATGATCCTTTGGACCATTGCTACCAAATTTAAGCTATTGACGCCAAACACAGGTTTTTTTCTTCATTAATCTTAATTATTTGGACATAATGCTGAGAAGCTTATCTGTGATTATGTATATCTAAGACAGCTCAGTGCATTATGTGTTTTCTCATGTTCAGAGGACAAAACCCATATTTGTTGGACAAGAAGATCATTATCATTTTTATTGGTTAATTAACAAGATCATTATCGATTAACTAAAATGCATATTACTAATAATACTAATGAATAATGCACCAATTTAGACATGAGAACATCGTTGGCGAATTAGAAGAGTTGACTTTTTAGAATTCATGTGCTCATATATTCCATTACAAGACTGAAGTTTCTGTTTCATGTGCAAATAATAATATTGTTTCTATTTTTTCAGAAAAATTGATAAAAAGGATCCTATCCATAACTCCAACTCTCTAAATTTGTCTAACTATTTAACCAAAAACACTATTTAACAACTATTCAATTTTCCTAATAATTTTACAGATGGATTCAGAGTTTATGATATACATAAATGTAATAATTTAGAGGAAAAAAACATTCTAATGTGAGATTCTCATCTTTTCTTTTCTTTTTTCATTTAATTTATAGAAATTATAAAATTGCATTTTGAACCAACTAAAAACACTAATTTGAGTCTAACTAAAACACTAAAAAAATGGTTGAGTTCTTTTAAATCTGGTAGTTATAATGATTCAGCTAACGATTCAGATTCGATACGTCCCTTTTCCAATTGGTATATCAAATATGAATTTTGAATTTTAAGAGTGGTGTTAATCAAGTAGAAGATTATATAATAAAACTCAGAGTTTTTAGTGGAAGACTATATAATAAACAATATTTTGTATGCAATGAACACTATAATAAGTCAATAATGGTAATCGTCACAACAATGATTCTCTGTGCAAACTCCTGTACGAACACTTTCTTGATGTGAACTTTGTGTTTTTGCTGTTGTGTTGTTTAACTAGTGGTCTTTACGCTTTTTGCTAACTTTGCAAATTGCTCCAAACTATCCTTGATCATTCCTTGCATTAGCGGTTGAAGCGCCTGAAGAAAACAAAGATGAATCTGTTACATTACAGCTAAAATTGAACCAGAATATAAGATTTGAGACATTCAATTGTGTTGATTCACTCTCTAAAATGCTAGCTTACTGCTGCAAATGGTACAAGTAGCAGTGGAACTTCATATGCAAAGGTTAGCTGCAAAAAAAGCAAAGAAGAACTCAGAAAAGATTGATGAGATTGGTGAAATCATTGGGGGACCTCGAAAACCGATGATATCAACAATGGAATCTTACTTCTACTTCACATGATGAAGGTCCTTGAGGGAAAAACCGAACAGTACCCCTGTAAAATAAAGAGAGAAGTAAGACCTTCACATCAAGGTTGATTCAAGAGATGAAGTTTGAGAGACATTGTATCATTTCACTTCTGTTACCTGTTAGGCAGGCCTTCCAGAGAAACCCAATGTATTTTCTGGTTCGGGAGAGGCTGCAGGAAACAGAGTCTAGGAAACAATTATGTGAAATCCAAATATAAAGCATCAAAGCTGGTTAACAACATGATATTGATATCAATACATACTGAAGCAGCTCATTTCTTACAAAAACTATTTAATTCATAGCAAAAAAGATTCTTGTAATCCAGACATAAACAATGTGTTTAAACAGTTCCTGATACTTGCCTGCAAGTTCTTAGCAAGCCAAGAGTACTCTAGATTCTGACCAAATGCTTTATACTTCAATGTCCATTGAGAGTAATCGGATTTATCTTTCAATACCTGCAAAACATCAAAAACAAATCCGCAGCATTTCGATTTTGAGTACAAAATTAAAGCATATAAACAAACAATCACATTACCTTTACGGATGAAATGAATGTCATCCATGTAGGAATTGATTCTCGATCTAAGTAGAGTCCATACGCAACTGATACAGGCACTTCAACCTTCTTCTTTACTCTGAAATTCTCCACAGAAAGGTTTAAACACTTGTAAAACCTTCTTGATCATAAAAAATCATTTTCAAGTTACATCTAAAGAAAAAGAAAATTCATTCGCTTGAATCTGATTATGAACTAACAACTCCCAGAATGATAATATCATACAAAAAGTCAACATTGTGAAAAATTGACATGAACAGGATAAACTATAAAGTAACAAACTTGAATATCGAGAGCTACCGTTGATAGAAACAACAGAGAAAATATTGATCACTATAAGAAATCAAAATCATACAATTGTCTAATCCCTCTCAAGATTCTGCAATTTCGTAAAATCTCCAAAGCATGATTCATAGTTTAATAAATAAAATATTTTTTTTGCTAATATAATCAAATACTATCTCAAATCCATTCGAAGAGACAGAAAAATTTCCCAAGTCAGAAAGAGTCAACGAGCAGGAGAAATTGAATCGCTTACTTGCACTCTTGCCACTCCATGTGAGTATCGAATCTCTTGAAGACTAAAGACTTTGAATATCTATTTGCAGTAATCAAAGGGGAGAATCTAGAAGCAAGAGGCAAAGGCTTCATCAGAGAAGATGAAGAAGGAAACAATTTCGAACTGGGTTTAGCTACGGCGTTCCCGCAATGGAATTTCCGATTACCAATTCTGGTAACGACGGAGTTAGGGTTGGTTAGAGAAACAATCGCCGTCGTAGACATCTTCTTCTTCTTCTTCTTCTTCTTCACGTCGTCGTGTTTTCTGTGTGATTTCTGATTTTCCGGCAAAAGAAAATGTAAAAACTTGCGTTAAAAGAGTATGAACGGAGGAGAAGCTAACTGTTTCTTGCATTGCCACGTGCTTTGCGTTAAGAGGTTAATTAAATTTTCAATTCGATATTTAAAATTAAATGGGCTTAATAAACACTTAATGGGCTTAATAGACACTTAATAGGCCATTAATGAAGCCCTTTAAGACCCGTTGAAGACCTCGTCTTCTTTCTCCCTTCTTCTCATTGAGCAAACTCTAACTGATAATGGAGGCGAAAAGTGACAAGCGATGCAGTTTTTGGCTTCCGATAAAGAAAAGATCATGTGCAAGTACTCGACTCGAGAAATCGCTGTGAGTTTTGTTCATTTTGATTTTTAGATTTAATTTAGTTGAGAGCTAATTTTTTCAAAGTAATTAAACAGGTTTTGTGGAAACCATAGCCAGAGATTGGATGGTGAATGGATTCCATGTCCTATTGAAGTATTGATCGTTCTCAGTAAGTTAATGATTTTGTATTTTTATTTTTTTTGTCTTTGCAATGTTCCTTGTAGTTGTAGCATTGTGGTTGATTCGAATGTTTTAGCTCTGTATTGCAGGCGAATCTAGAAGGGCATGTTAAGAGATGCCCTTTACTAAAACAAACTGTAGCTTTTTCTGGTCAAAGCTTTTATCAGAAAGGCATCAATGCCGGAAACGAAGAAGAAGGAGAAAAGATGGGCTCTTATTGTCCAGATTCTGTTGTTGTTACTTCAGAGATGAAGAGAAAACTTCTCTATAGTATGAGTGTTTCTAAGTTTCAACAGCTAATTAAGAAAATTGAGGCAGTTCATGGCGGTATTTGTGATGATACAAAGATTCATACTGCCACCTGAAGCTTGTAATATATGGTTTAATAAGGACGTAGATAGGTAATAAAGAAAAGTTTGGAGCTTTCGTTTCTAGAGTCGAACTAGTGAAATAGGGAAGTTCTCTTGTTACTGATATTTTCTGATTTGTTGGGCAGGAAGTTACCGTTTCAAGAGAAACATGTTTTGGAGCAAGGTTCGATTCTTGGTAACTTGAAAGAGATTGGTGCATTGAAGAGAAGCAACAAAAATGTGGAAGAGAAAGAAGATATTAATGTGTCCGCGGTTGTTGAATTTGGGGCCGGACGAGGATACTTAACTCAGATGCTAGCCGATTGCTATGGGATAAAAAAAGTGTATTTAGTCGAGAGAAAACCTTATAAGCTTAAGGTTGGTTACGTTTGCTCATTTATGTTCAATCTGTATTCTTTTGGAATGATTTAGATTATTTCTCAATTCACATTTGTTTTACCGCTTCTAGGCTGATCGGTCTTTGAGACAAAAGGAGAATTTAGTATTAGAGCGTATGAGAATCGATGGTAAGGCCTCAGTGAGCTTACAAATTTCCTGAGTTACATTTTGATCGACTGTGAGCTTATTTCAGGTTTGATGTTGTGTCCTTGGTTCCTCTGAGGTCGCCAATTCTATCATTAAAACACGCGGTTGTGCCTCTGCATCCACCACATGAAGGTTTAGTCATTGATAATAAGATTTTTCTATCAGTTCACTTCTTTCTGTTCTTTTACTTTACTTTCTCAACATCTAAGGGATTCAACCTTCTTTGAATATCCAACTTGTGTAACAATTTTGGTAACTTTATCTGACAGGTAATGTGTCATCTAGTTTTGTTTATCTGATCATCAGTGGAGCCACAGATGGAAGTATAGCCATTTGGGATGTAACTGAATCTGTAGAAGCTTTTGTGAAGCAAGTATCCAGCATCCATATTGTAAAGTTCATTGATTGTCAGAGGCGACCAAGAACAGGAAGAGGAAGTCAAGGTGGTAGGAAATGGAAACTATTAGGCGCCAACATTTCTAAGAGAACACAAGACAGCAGCAACTCAGTTGGTGAAGCTGGAACTGAAGATTCAGCCACGTCTTTGAACCTCACAAATGGTGCTCCTAAGGAAAATGATAAAAACGAGAGTGCAGATTCTCCACCCGAGACAAGCGAGATAAAGCCTTCACATGTTGTGAAGAATGCTCATCAATCTGGAGTCAATTGCCTTCATGTTTCTCCCTCAAGCAGTTCTATAAGTTATGGCAATGGTTTGACGTTCAATGTGATTAGCGGGGGTGATGATCAAGCCCTTCATTATCTTAGCTTCAACATCCTTAGTAGTAGTAATCCAGCCAACATATCTGAAATCAAAGACCGAAACCAAACTTCAAGTTACAGACTCAGGCTCACAGACCATGGAGATATTGCATCAGCCCATAGCTCTGCCATTAAAGGTATTTTACCTCGAAAACTCTTTATGGATCAAATCATATTAGTCTCTACCAGTCTAAGCTTCTCTTTCACCATTTCTCTAAAGAAAAGACTGATTCTTTTGGTTTTGATGCAATGAAGGCGTGTGGATGGATGCGAATTGGGTTTTCTCGACAGGTCTTGATCAACGTGTAAGATTTTGGTTTCTCAACAAAGATGGTAAACTGATTGAACATTCTCAAATAGTCATCAGTGTACCTAAGCCAGAAGCTCTTGATGCTAAAGCCATTGATGAGTAAGTGAATATTCATTGATATTTCTATAGTCTTTCTATCTATCGCAATCTCACATACCTAATCTGTATATTGAACTGATCTTCAGAAACCGGTACCAAATCGTTGTTGCTGGACGTGGGATCCAAATGGTTGAATTCTCCATTTACTAGCTGGCCTGTAGATGATGATCACGGTTCCAATCTTCCCAGTGTTGATGACATTAACCTTCTTGCTTCAAAGTAAAACTTCTCAGATTCAAAAATGATAAAGAAGTTACTCCAAACAAGTGATTTTATTTTGATTGTTCTTCTTCTGACGCAGTTCAAAGGATGAGAAAGAAGTAGAAGATGATTCTTTTAGCAGTGTGGAGGAAGTATATTCCAGCAAGCATCTCGCCGGAATATACTTTACTGGTCGCCGGAAAATCTAATTCTCCTTTTGCTTGATGTTACTTGGTTGGTGAAGACTAGTAGAGACAAATGTTTCACGGTATCAATTTTGATTTGTCTATGATGTATTATATATATTTTAAAATAGTTATGTTATAAAACTTACTATAATTCACCACATCTTTTGCTTGATGGTATCTAATCTACAAGTTTTTAAGATTACCCATAGTCAGATTGGTCTATACTATGGAACAAAAAGATAGAATAGTGGAATTCATATTCATGTGGAATCATATGGAATAAATTACTAGAAACAATGTTGACAAAAGAAATATATATAGATTTGGTTATAGATGGCCTCTGAATATTGAAATAATGATTTAAACAACAAATAAAATCCATTATTTAATGATTCTTTTGTTAATATTTAAATAATAAATCTAGTCCATAATTTAAATTTGACAAAATCTATAACTTAAACTTTTAAAATTAATTTTTCATTGACTATACCGATGGTAAAAGTCTAGTTAATTTTTCTTTCAAATTGAACTCTAAATTGTCAGTGTAAGAGTAATTCCATGTAATGAAAGTTTTGTAACAATAGTTTTGGGTTATTTTCTACCAAAATTTAAACCTAAATATATTTTTTTTTGTCAATAATTATATCGATAATGTATGATCCATGGTTTAAAATTAATGTTATAAAATCTATTTTTAATCTATTAGTATAGTAAAAATAAATCAAATTCTGAATTATTATTTAGATTATCCTAATTATTAGATAAACTCAGGCATCCTAAATATTTCTATAGTTCTGTTTAAAATAAATTTAAACAAAATAATGGTCTTATTCCAAATCCAATGTGTAAAGTGGTTAAGTACTCAAAACCAAATTTCTCACTCACTCCATCTAATTTCCACGTATACATAGTACACTGCAACGTCATCACACACGCACAGACAATCACATCAGTTATGTTCCGTTCACACTTTCAGTACAAAACTCAAACACTGCCACGTCATTACTCATCTCCAATAAATATTTCAATCACTTCACCTCTCAAATTCATCAAATTCCTGACAATGGAAACTCCTAACGGCACAATCATCTACACCACCGTCGGTCGCACTCACTACGGCTTCGATGTCTTCTCTTTCCATATCCCCTCCGCCGTTGAACGCCGTTTAACTGATGGTGTTTCCGTTAACTTTAACGCTCAATTCGTTAATGATAACGGTAATGATGTTGTCTTTGTATCCGAACGGGCTGGATCCGCTAGAATTTACAGAACCCGACCCGGCAAGTCTAAACCCGAGAACCTTCCTGTAGCTTCCGGAAGCTTCTTCCATGACCGTCCATTCATTACTCAATCCAACAAACTCTATTTCATATCTGCTCACGAGCAACCTGATCGTCATTTCAAAAATTGGTCTGCACTTTACACCGTGAAGCTTGACGGTGAAGATAGAGAAGTTACACGTGTCACTCAACCAGATACAGCTGATTTTAGTCCGGCGGTTTCTCAATCGGGAAATCTCTTAGCTGTTGCTTCTTATGGATCTCGCTCTTGGGGTGGTGAATTTCATGAGATTAACACTGATATTGTTGTTTTCCGAGCATTTGAACCGGAGAAGAGAGTGGTGATATGTGAGCGTGGTGGTTGGCCGAGTTTTTCCGGCGATTCTGTTATTTTCTTCCATCATCAAGCAGATGACGGTTGGTGGAGCATTTTCCGGGTGGATTTACCGGAGGAATTTGAATTTCTGGATTCTCCGATTACACCGATTCGAGTTACTCCATCTGGACTTCATTGTTTCACTCCTGCAGCTTTTCATGACGGAAAACGAATCGCCGTCGCAACCCGTCGTCGCGGTATAAAGTACCGTCACATTGAGATTTACGACCTTGAGAACAAAACGTTTCAGCCGGTTACTGAGCCATTGAATCCGAGTTTCCATCATTATAATCCCTTCGTGTCTGCAAATTCCGAGTTCCTCGGCTACCACCGATTCCGTGGTGAGTCAACTCAAGGAGAGTCGATTGTTCCGAACTTTGAATCGATCCTTTCCCCAATCAAAACCCTCCGTTTACTCAGAATAAACGGATCGTTTCCATCACCATCTCCTGACGGTGATCTGATCGCACTCAATTCCGATTTCGACATTAATGGTGGTATCAAAGTCGCTAAATCGGACGGTTCAAAACGATGGACATTGATCAAAAACCGTACAGCTTTCTACAATTCATGGAGTCCAAAAGAGCGTCATGTCATCTACGCTTCTTTAGGTCCAATTTTCCGTCCGGCGGGAATTTCAGTTCAAATTGCTCGAATCAAATTCAATCCATCAGATCTCACCGCCGATAAAGAAGAGCTTCCATGTGATGTGAAGATTCTCACTCAAGAGAACACCGGAAATAACGCTTTCCCATCTTGCTCACCCGACGGTAAATCCATCGTGTTTCGATCTGGCCGATCAGGTCATAAGAATCTCTACATTGTAGATGCCGTTAACGGAGAATCAAACGGCGGCGAAATACGACGGTTAACGGAAGGGCCATGGATCGATACAATGCCTTGCTGGTCTCCGAAAGGTGATCTCATCGGATTTTCATCTAACCGACACAATCCAGAAAACGACGCCGCATTCGGCGCTTACGTAGTGAGACCTGACGGTTCTGGTTTAAGGAGGATTCAAATCGCTGGACCAGAAACATCGGAAGAAGCAGCGAGGGAGAGAGTTAATCACGTGAGTTTTAACAAAGATGGTGATTGGCTAGTTTTCACGGCGAATCTCTGTGGAATTACGGCTGAGCCGGTGGCGATGCCGAATCAGTTTCAGCCTTACGGTGATTTGTACGTTGTGAAATTGGACGGAACGGGATTGAGACGGCTGACGTGGAATGGTTATGAAGATGGGACTCCCACATGGCATACTGTGGATGAACTTGATCTGAGTCGGTTGAGTTTGAACGGTCAAGATGGAGATAAGCTTGAAGGTCAGTTTGAAGAGCCGTTGTGGATTTCGTGCGATATTTAAAAATCCGGTATTATCTATATGACTGCCGAGTCGAATAAAACAAAATAAATTATCGTAATGTAATATTTCTTTTTCCGAATAAGACAAAATTAATGTTTGTATTTGATGCATCCGTTTCATAAGGTATCATGTTTTAAGAAAAATATTTTGTTTCAAATTATTTAATGTTTTCAATTTCTAATACAATATTTATTATATTTTGTTTATTTATTTTTGACTATTTTTATTCTACATATTAATTTTTAATTGGTTGAATAATTATTACATAATTAAAAGTATATTTTTAGTTAAAATTAAATATTAAATAATTTTTTAATTTGGGTGAAATTTTTTATATACAATACATTTTGAAACGGATAGAATATAATAATGTTATTATGTTACTTTTAACATCAAAGCGGGGATAGCTCAGTTGGGAGAGCGTCAGACTGAAGATCTGAAGGTCGCGTGTTCGATCCACGCTCACCGCATTTTATTATTGTTTTCTAATATTATAAATAGCCCATTGGGCTTTTCCGTATTTCTTAACCCAAATGTTCGAATTTTGTTGCCTTCTTTTGCGAAGTTTGACATTTACTTTGATTTTGCCTCTAAAGTTTCGGGTTAATAAGCTCGGTTCACAACCTGGTTTAATCATCCCTTGATTCAGATAAGCTGCTACCATCTGCTAGAATTGATTTAGTACAACAGTGAGGCCTGTAATTTATAACAAACCAATTTTAAGTGCTGGTCAGAGTAAACCGGATTTTAATTTCTGGTTTGAGTTTGATTAGAAATGTGCTTTTGTCGGTGATCTATTAAATTCTAGTATCATGGTTTCTGAACCAACTTTGATAGTTAATTATTGCTCAATATTGGCATATGGAATTGTGCCCATGCGGGACACATTTATGAACACAAAATATGAAATTTATCAATAATGAAAATTTGTTAGAAATTTGATTTGATTTGAAGTGATAATTAATTTTGTATCTATATTTTTTTTGGTATCGTATCTGTTTTTTTTTCTCTCTATAAGTCTGATATTGCCAATATATCAACTTGTCCATTCATTTACTATTTAGTGGTTGGTGACTAGATCTGTGATTTTTATAAAGAAATATTCGTTTATTAATTTCTACAAATCAGGAGAAAGAATAAGAGTCAAAATCCTCACATCTTCTTCAAATTGTGTTTTTATTGTTAAAAAACTAACAAGTAAAAGATTATTTAATTTCGCATGAATTAAATGTGTTTGTCAAGTTTAATTTAAAGGATAGAAATGGTAAATCGATTGGTGATTCTGTTTGAATAAAGTGGTGGATAGAAAAATAAATGATTAAATAGAAACTTATTTGAAAAGTCGCGGTTGGAACAACGGTTGAAAATAATTTCAAACATTTATTTTAATCGCTAAATTTTAAATGTTTGTATCAATCATTAACTGCAAATAGAATTATAATTGGTAGCAAAATAAGCAATGTCATAAGTGCAATCGTTTAATACTAGCCAATCAAAGCCGATAATTACAACAACAAAAACACATATCAGCACTAATTAACATAAGAATCTACAATAGTATTACTCAATGAATATACTAATCGTGAAACTTCAGTTATTGATTATTCAAATTTATCGGATCTAAGACGCCATTTCAATTGATCAAAGATTGTTCAATATATAGATATTTTAAGACTAAATAATAATTAAATACAAAATTTCAACACTAGTCAAAAAAAAGAATATATTTACATTAAAATGTCAAAAATTATTTTGCGTGCATGAGTTTCGCATGCAACAAAATACAATCTTTCAACTACCTTCTCATCATAAGCCCTCACTCGACTAAGAATTTTCTACGAATTTTTGGACTTATATTCATTTATTAGCACTCAAAGTTGACTACTAAATTATCTATAGCATTTATAAAGTAAGTCAATAGAATTAATATTCAAAGAAAAACAAAGTACTTGCCTTCCAAAGGCTCAATTTTCATAAATTTATGTTCACAAACTACAAATTTTTAGCATATGGTAAAACATCCTGACAAATACTTTATCAAAAGATTGACAAAAAATTATAATATATATATATATATATTCTACCAAAAGATAACAATACATATATATCAAAAGCTTTGTCACATAACAGAAACATATACTCCTTCCGTATAAAATTAGATGGTGTTTAAATTTGTTGTACAAATAATTTTTAAACAATTTAAAATATTGTTTTAATCTATTTAATAATTATTCAATCAATTAAAATTTAATCTGCACAATACAAATAAGTATATAACAAATTTTGCATTGAAAATTTGAAAACATCAAATAATGTTAGATGGGGAAATATTTTTTAGATAAATATATATATATATATATATATATATATACTACAAATTAAGAACTATATATAATACAAAGATTCAGGGAACAATGTATCATTTTATACATATCTTGACATTAAAGACGTTTTCAAAAGGTCATACAATTAGATTGAAGGTAAGCTTGGATCAAACATGTAAAATTATAACTATACCATTATAAAAAACATGTAAAATTATAACTATACCATTATAAAAAAAAACATGTAAAATTAGAAACCTTGACTGATAAGTTCACATTATCTCCAAAGCAATAATGGGCTTAAATCAATAACAAAACCTCATTTAAATTAAAATTGTGAGTATTCTATGTGGTTCCGACGTTTTTTTTATAGTTTTTATTGATATAATTAAAATATTATGCATTGAACAAAAAAAACATGTTTTTCCTAGAATAAATAAATAAAAATGGCTAGGTACATTACCAACCCCACTAAAGAATACTCCTATATGAGATTACCGGCAGCATTCGCTCGATCATAGATTTAAACAATATTTACTATATATGAAGTGTAAATTTACAATCTAGGATTTCAGAAATTGTATTATGAGTTTTGGATAAATATCTATGGCCAAGTGATTAAATATATATATGTTTGTGATAATATAACTCAATAATCTATAAAATTTATAATTTAAATTATAAATAATTTTTTGTCGATTTAATTGTTAGAAATAATATTACATTTATTTTTAAAAATATTTATTTTAGAGATATGAAAATTTTGATACAATCTCGGATTTGTTAAAACTAGATATGAATATTAAAATTTTTAAGTTATATTTAGAGATAGAAGAAAGTCTAATATATTTTTTTGTCAATAATTCAATAACATGATCGATAAAACCTAATTCATAACTAAATTTTTCATCATAATATTTTATTTTTCTTTCACTTGTATCGGACTATTGGATAGGGATCGAACCCCACTATCTGAAACATTACCACTGATCCATTTGTACTCGATTTATCGATAATCAGATGGAAAATTTTCAATCTATAATTCAAAACTTATTTTCTAAAATTATTTTTAATTTTTGACATATAGTAAAAAATGAGTTGAACTTTTGTTATCAAAACCGTCAACTGATTTACATAACCATCGAGAGAAAAAAAAAAAAGTAAATAGTTTCAAAAATAGAAAGATTGAGAGTGAAGTAGGTCAAATCCCTCACCAGATACTTATTTAAATCCAGCCGTTCGATGGGAGAGATCCACTGGTCATCATTTTGTTTCAACAACAACATAATCATTTTAAATATCTTTTTTAATATTAATATATTCTCACCTACCCAAAACCAATGTCATCAAATAATTTTATTTTTTTCTATTCTAAATAAAGAGCTTATTTCATGAAAGTTTCGTTGGTTTTGTATGTCATAATTAAGCCTAGGCATAATGATAGGAATTAAAAAATTAAACTGAACCGACCTAAAAATTTTGATTTGGTTCAGTTTTGGTTAAAAAAAGAACTGTTTGGTTTCAACTTTTAAGTAACTTCAGTTTCTGATTTGGTTCTGTTTCGATTTCTAAAAAGAATCGTTCGGTTCCAACAACCGAAAGTTACCAAATAGAAACCGAAACTACTTAGTACTAAAATACTTATATTTTGATTACTTTTGGTTACAACTAATTATATTTTTTAGGTATTTGGTTACTTTTCTGAAAAAATAACCATTCAGAACCGAATTAATATTATTTTGAGATTTACTCGGTTCTATTTTTTGGAACCGAAACCGAACCGAACTGAAATTTAATAAATACTCATTGGTTACCATATTTCCAAAATCGAAAACTGAAAAAATTAAACCGAACCGAAGAACCAAATTTCCAGTACTAGTCATAATTAGTTTATTTTATAATTTTTCTCATGAAATTATATCAATTTATTTATTTGTTCTAATTTAGTGTATGAGCCTAAAATATACCTAACTCTTAAAAACCTATAGATCCGGTAACCAGTCAACAGTGCCGTTAATTCCTATAAATAGCCACCTCCTTCACAGCCACAAATCGTCCCGACTCGTTCCCTTCTTCGCTATAAGATTTGATTTCGGAGATCTGATTTTTCCTGAGATCTGAAATCTCTCAATCGCCGCAGGTTCGGCTCTTCTTCTCTTTCTCTTTGTTTCTTCGTCAGTTGCGTTTTTTGTTTTTCATCTCGATCTGACGGTTGTTGTATTGATTTACCTTTCGAATGCTTTGAAATGAGATTTTTTCTATGGTTTTAGATTCAGATTAGATAGTTTCTGAACCATTTTACGCTTGTTTATAGTTAGATCTGTGATGTTGATTACTCTTATGAGTGATTCGTGTGTGATGTCCTCAGATTTAAGTGTTTTCGATTCAAAATGTGTCTGGATCTGTTTGATTTTGTGTATCTACAGTATCTAATCTTTACTTGGCTTGTGTTCAATTTTATTAAGCTTCGAACTCGATCTTAGAGGTTTCATTTGAGCGGATCTGCATAATGGGTCTATCGTGTTTGCAAGAATTTGAATTTGGCTCTATGTTTTATTTATTAAATGCTTTTTGTTCATGAGAAGGTGAGCCATAAATGAGTCGTCATTGTTAATCATTTGCTCTGACCTGTTAAGATGGACGTTAACTAAAAAGTGAGTTAGATTTTTTCTGTAAATTCTTCTATAGATCTCGCCATCTTTTTTTTGGCTGCAAGTATCAGGAGAATCGAATCACTGTGGATAAGATGCATCTGTTTTATGCTGTTTTTTTTTCTCAACTGTCAGACAATGATTTGGAATCTTTCTAGCTTTATTTCACTTTGAGTATAGAATCAAATGATGCTTTTTCTTTGAATAAAGGTTTAAGGATATGTTGGTGCTTTTTTGATATATGATTTATAAGCTTGCTGATTCATATCTTTGTTCTGTTCTTATAGTTAAAAGAATGGAGACTTTCCTATTTACATCTGAGTCTGTGAACGAAGGACACCCAGACAAGCTCTGCGACCAGGTCTCTGATGCAGTCCTTGATGCCTGCCTTGAGCAAGACCCTGACAGCAAAGTTGCTTGTGAGACCTGCACCAAGACCAACATGGTCATGGTTTTCGGTGAGATCACCACCAAGGCCACAGTCGACTACGAGAAGATCGTTCGTGACACTTGCCGCAACATTGGATTCATCTCTGATGATGTTGGTCTCGATGCTGACAAATGCAAAGTTCTTGTCAACATTGAACAACAGAGCCCTGACATTGCTCAAGGTGTTCACGGTCACTTCACCAAACGACCAGAAGACATTGGAGCTGGTGACCAAGGACACATGTTTGGTTACGCCACAGATGAAACCCCTGAGCTCATGCCTCTGAGCCATGTCCTTGCAACTAAGATTGGTGCTCGTCTCACAGAAGTCAGAAAGAACGGAACTTGCCGTTGGTTAAGACCAGATGGCAAAACCCAAGTCACTGTCGAGTACTACAACGACAATGGCGCAATGGTACCAGTCCGTGTCCACACCGTCCTGATCTCAACACAGCACGACGAAACCGTGACCAACGACGAAATCGCACGTGACCTCAAGGAGCACGTCATCAAACCAATCATCCCAGAGAAATACCTCGATGACAAGACCATCTTCCATCTCAACCCATCAGGCCGATTTGTGATCGGTGGACCACACGGTGACGCTGGTTTAACTGGACGTAAGATCATCATCGACACTTACGGTGGATGGGGAGCTCACGGAGGTGGTGCTTTCTCAGGTAAAGACCCAACCAAGGTCGACAGAAGCGGAGCCTACATAGTGAGGCAAGCAGCCAAGAGTGTGGTAGCCAATGGAATGGCTCGCAGGGCTCTTGTTCAAGTCTCATACGCCATTGGAGTCCCTGAGCCATTGTCTGTCTTCGTTGACACTTATGGAACCGGAAAGATTCCAGACAAGGAGATATTGAAGATCGTGAAAGAGAGCTTCGATTTCAGACCAGGAATGATGACAATTAACTTGGACTTGAAGAGAGGAGGAAATGGAAGGTTTTTGAAAACAGCAGCTTACGGACATTTCGGAAGAGACGACCCTGATTTCACTTGGGAGGTCGTGAAGCCACTCAAGTGGGACAAACCTCAAGCTTAGAATTTTATTATTGATTTTTATATATTTTCTACGTTTTTCACTTTTAAAACATTTACCATGGCCAATAATTAAATCCCTCTGTTTCTGTTTTTGTTTTTATTCCCTCTTTGTATTCTTATGATGAAAGATTGTGGTTTGTTTACTATTAATTTTGATCTTTGTTTTACTTTCTCCTTCACTCTAAATTTAATGTTTGTTTATACTGAAGATTGAAAATTTGGTCCCTTTACTTTGGATTAGTTTAGACAAAACTTCAGCCAAGTGTTGAGTTTAGATTGGTAAAACATTCAACGAAAGTAAAAGGGAACTTGTGGTCGAGTAATTAGGGAATTTTGAAATATCTGGATTTTCTGAGATGGGCCTTGTCTAGGTAACTTTAAAAGGCTCTTACGTCAGCTTTATAGGAGTTACATTGCTAATTCGCGGCCTTAAAAACCTCAAGATTCTTAATCTTACACATTGCACAGATCTGTGCTCGTGTCAGTATCCTTATGCAAAGTTCAGAGACTGTTTAGAGACTATTATCATATGTTCTCAAGATTGTAAGATTTGCAGAGATCAAAGTCTCGACCCCGATGACATCAAGGAATTTAAGTTTTGAAATTTTAAACAGTTATGTGATGTTTTTGCATAACGAAACTAAACACATCATGGATAGTTTTGACTAGCAATTTACACGTATTCTCTTTTAGACGAATTTTTAATTTTATGATTTTCTTCGGCTATCCGGAAAGTTAGTGGAACCCAATTATACTTGCCTTTATGTGATTTTATTGTCGGTTCATGCACTATGAGACGTACGAAATCATAAATATTAATTCCAACATAAAATTATCTCAAGACAAAATCGAAATTAACATTAAAAAGTCAACTCCTAATTTTTTTTTTTCATTTACAAACTAATACATTTAAAAAAAACTTGACATGGACTTTTCAATAGAAATACATAACACATACGTTTCATTATAATAGCAACAAATTGTGACTATCATCAATTAACTAATTTGAGTTCATTTAATTTATCGAAAACTTATTTTGGTTATCATTTTTTGACAGAATTTGTTTGGCCACCCGCAAATATCTTAAAATCCAAAAAAAGCTCTAGTTTCTATGAACTCCAAAAACAAGTCTGAGTAATTAGGTTCAGGATTTTCCGGTTATAGATAAATGACTATCAACTTGTTTTTTTTTTTTTACTTATAAATTGATATATGCACAAGCTGAATAACTAATATCAAATCAATGTTTAACTGATTTTATTATAACAAATAATTTCTGCTAAATTTTGTGTATGAATTGGGAATTGGGAGACTTGGTCAATCGACCTTTCTTCTAAATCAAAAGACAAAAATGTTAAATCCTTTTTCCACTCATTAGAAAAGTATTATCCATACCATATTATTCTTTTATATTCTAAATATTTTCTTAGATCTCACCAAACTCAAATAAATGTGTGTCTAGTCATTGTTCATTGTCATACTATTAAAACAAGATAATTACGACATTTCTAAATATACATTTTGGAAAGGAGAAAAAATAATTCCATTTACATTTGGATATATTTGAAATTGTAAAAATAAAATTATTTCTGTGAACACCAATGTCATATTTTTTTGGACTCAATGTCATAATACTCTCATTAACCAACTCAGAATCTTTGTACATTGGTTTTTTATAAAGCAAAAATGAAACATATACATTTATAGTATTGGGCTTCGACTTTATTAAGATGCGGCTTACGATGACAAGCAATTGTTATTCGGCCTTAGATTAAATTATAGTGACGGTCTATCAATTCTAAGATGCCAAATTAGGTTTATATATCATGGGTACCTAGACTTAGAACCTGCTTCGGTTCTTTAATCTCCTCTATTGTAGAGGATGTTTCTCAAAGCTCGAATTTCATGTGGAAAGAGCTCCCCTTCAATTCAACCGCTTTTGATTGCGACAGAACTCAGATTAGTTCATAATCTATCTCATGATCAAGAACATTTGTCCAACCCCTATCCAAAATTTCCGGAATGTTTGAGCTTCTCCATCCGGATGCATTTATATTGGTTGTACATTTTTATGGTGACATTGTTAAGTCTTACTTTAAATATTATTATGTATGTGGAACCATGTTTAATTAATGGAAGAAGTTTTGTGAAAAAAAAAAACATTTATAGTATTTATAATGAATTGAGAGATAACTCTTTGTATGAATCAGTGTTGCTACATATATTCAAATATTTTTCTTAAAAAAATAATAAAGAGAATTTGTACAAAAAAAAACTAAAATGGTCTTCTTTTCTTCCCCCCCAAATTATTGTAAATCATGAAGGACCCATTAGATCAGGTAATTTGATTTTCCCCAAATTATTAGGATCAAGTTTATCAAACTGAATCACAACTTGATTTATATCTTTATCAGTAATCTTCCCCATTTCCTTAAGCTTCAACACAATAAACTCTGATCTACTGTGAACACCAAAATCAAAATCAAAACAAAAAGTGTCAAAAAGATCAATCATTGAAACTCGCTTAAATCAATGGATAAGATGAAAATCATGAAACAAAGACACAATAGTTTAATCCTCACTGTTGATTGACATGATTAGTCTAAAATAATCTAACTTTTTAATACAATTTGAACACACCCCACAAAAAAAAAAGCAAATCTTTTTTAAGAAATTGTAGGGACCCATTATCAGAATCAGCTTAAAATCACTATTTGACTTAGCAAAATCTTCAAAAATTAGCTAAAAATTGAAGCTTTTTGTAGAGAAATCGTACCTGATGAAACCATGTTGATAAGTATCAGCAGTGAGCAAATCCTCGACGGTGATGTCTCTATTCAACGCCAATTTAACAACTTGCCGATGACGACGATCAATTCTCGCCTCTGCAAGATACAGAAACGCACGCGCCACCGCAAGAGTGGAAACGAGAAGCCAAACCGCCGCAAAAAGCCTTCCTTCAAGTGTTTTAAAAGCTCGATCACCATAACCAACAGTAGTAACAGACATAACCGATAAGTAAACCGAATCAATAAAATCCAATCCTTCAACGAAATGCAAAACCAAAGCTCCAATTCCGGTACATAAAACGACGACGCATAAAGCTAAACCTACTTTCATTCTTATCCTCATCCTCCCTTTCTCGAAATCGATTATGTAATCCTTAGCTGAGAATTTGTGTTGTCTCGAACCAACTTCGATTCCAGTAAGAATCATAGTCTCTTGAAGATCCAAAACGTAATTAACAACACCACTAAGAAGAATATCCAAAAACCCAAATCCAAACAAAACAAAAACCACAGCGAAAATCTTCGTCCATGGAGTCAACGGAGCGATATCTCCATAACCAATTGTACACATAGTGACGACACAGAAATAAAGAGCATCGACTACAGGATGAGTTTCAATTCCAGAGTAATGATCTCGATTGAAGGAATAGATTGAAACCCCTAAGGTTAAATAGATGATTAGAAGAAAAATGGCTTGTTTGATGATTGAAAATGAAATTGGTGAAGGTTTTTTAGTTTCTGGGGTTTTAGTTGTAAGGTTATTGATGATAACCATAGCTGGAGCTGTACGACATCGACGAAGTGGTCGAGGATTAGAGAAGTAGAAATCTGTGTTGTGATTGTTATCTTCATCGGATTCTTCGAGGTCTTGATGATGATGATGATGATGAAGAACATGTCGTTCAACGGAATCATGGAAGAAGGAAGTGTTTGAAGTTGAACGAGGGATTGTTGCGGCGGAGGAAGACGGAGAATCTTGATTTTCCGGTATAGGTTCGAGACGGAAACGAGATTGAGGATTGATTAAAGGTTGATTCTCCATTTTCACCAAGAAACGAGGAATTTGAAACTCTAATGCAGAAAAATACTAAAATATTTATAATTTTTATGGAACTTTGTGATTTTCTGGGGCCAATTGAAAAGTTTTAGAGTTTTTTTGGAGGAAAGTGAAAGAAAAGAAAAGATTATCTGGAGAGTTAATCACTTGCGTAATAGTTTAAGCAAAGTACGTATATTGGTACTCTTGTCTTTTGTATCATTAATAGGCATTTTAGAGATCTGTCTATGATTGGTTGGACAATCAAACAAATCACGCGTTGCACTTAGATTCCGAGGCTAATTACAAGACTCTTATAATTGATACAATTAAATATGAATTAAGAGATTATTAAGAAAGTTGTCACTTTTAGAAAGACAATTAGTGAAATTGGTAGTTAATGACTTAAATAGGATTTTTTGGGTAGTTTTGTAGTATTTAGTTAGTTGAGGATAGTTACAGAAGTTCAAACTATTTTTTGATTTGAATATCTAAAACACAACTGTCTATTTCATTATAATAGGAATCAACTTACAAATAACTTTGGTCTTTGGTCTTATTTAGATTAATATATTTTCAGGACGGCTCATGCTATATTGGAAGGGTTCAACAATTATAGTTCTATTCCAGTTTCTAATATATATAGTTGATTTGGTAGAGAATATTTAAACAAGAACAAGTTGTTTTGAGCCTTACAAGACTACACACGAGTTTATATCCATAAGCTTAATCCAATCTATACCCTCAGACCTAGTTCTAAAACTTCGAACACAAAGAAATTATGCAGCTTTTTGAAATCCAATCCTAATAGAAAAATAGCAGAAATGTAATTAACCACTTAATCAAAAGTATATCCATGATTTTGAAGTCTAGTTTTTGGTGTTGTTTTTTGCAGTGATCAATGTGGTCGTAACATTGGAGTGAGTAAAACATCTTTTGTTGAAGGCATTATGACTCTTTCTGATCTTGAACACTGAAATGCCTTAAGACTAATTACTCAATGTGTCAATAATTCTAATCGCTACTATCAGTTATTATATATATATAGCTTTCGCAATTTTTTAATGTGGTATGAGCTCATGCTTTCAGTCCATTTAAATACTCGGAAGTGAGAGTTTATCTGTGGGCTGCACCACAAATAGTGCAAGCCCCTCCTATAAAATTTGGAAACTTCTGAATTACCAAAAAAAAAAAATCCCAACAAATTTCTAAATCTAATTAAATAATTAGTTTGTTTGTTAGTAAGCCAAAATTTTTACTAGTCTATTTCAAGTTTACATATATTTGAAAACCATACTTCATTTCAAAAAATATACCATAATTAAATCTAAGATATATGAGTAAATTTAAAAAAACAAGGCCAAATTAATGAAAATGTTAAGCAAATAACCGCATGATAATGTAAAAATTGAAATAATGTTTTGAGCTTTTCAAAATGTGAATGAACTTAATATATATTTTATAACAACATATTTAAAATTATATTATATTCTTCTTTTGAAAATATTATTTTGACACGTATAAATAACATTTCTTGCTCCACTACTGGTTGCAAGTGTTGCTTGGTCCAGACTGTTTAGCTCTGAGTTTGGTCTCCTTAGGGTAAGACGTGTTAGGACTTCAAACTTTCTTTCCCTGAGTGTATGGTTCCGTCTAGAGAAAGTTCATGGATAGCGAAAGGATCCATGTCCACTTGACGTTGAGGAAGTCAGTGTACCGTTGATGGCTCAAGTAATCGGGCTATCGGTGAAAGTCTTTCAGTCTACAAGCGTCTTCACCACTTTCGTAGCCAATTGTCAGCAATAATCTTTTGTTTCTAAGATCGCATCACTTAGAATTCTGCTTAAAAGAATTACCAATTTATCGTTTTTGATGGACTGGACATGTTTGCTTTGTTGCTTCTATGCTTTTTATCATTTTTTTTGTGTGCATAGAGCTAATCACTAGGTCTCGTTGCCAAATGTAATTCCAAACCGTTCATTTTAGTGATATATTTACATTTTCTTAAAAAAAATACAGACAATTCACTTATGGTCTTAGACAACATATCTCACGTCAATCAAACTACCTATTCTCTCAAAACAATCGTAGGAATTAACCTGATTCTCTTAATCAGTTAGTCCCTTGATTTAAAAGACGAATCTCCAATAACCTGGCCCCAATCCTTAACTGGAAATGTCGTATTTTTACTTAGTCAGATCCCCCTTGAAATGTGCCATGCTTCGTGATTCTACCTTAGCTTGCCACGTCTTCAATGTCTAATTCTGTTCATATACTTGCAAGTGATTGAGCTTTTGGTCGTTGTTATTTTAAGATTTCCCAAGGACTAGGGTTTATAAGGCTAAGAGGACGAATAAGGACCCAAACCTCTTGTGTTTTTATGTGGTGAGTTATAGATAAAGACCAAATTAATTAGCAGAAGTTTTGTGTTTATATTTTAACTTTTTTCCTTTAGATATATAGAGTGCCTTTAGTTTCATGTGATAAAGTATCCAGCACCTTAAATCGACGGTGGGCTCGTGATGAGTGGCCCTGACGGTGAATGTAATATATTTCTTTGTTCCTAAAAAAAGACATTTACATCAATAAAATTAAAAAAAGTGGCCAACAAACACGTGCCCAGTTGATTTGTTTTTCATCTAGCTCGATATCAAATGGTAGGTTCGATTTCCACCCTACTTCAATTGGAGTATTTAGTTTATGGATCGGATTTTGTCGATTCAATTATTTTGAAAAAAAAAATAGAGAAAGAGAGTGAACCCACGTGATTCTTTTTTTTTTCGTGAACCCACGGGGGTCATGTAAACTAAACCTACCAAATTATATAGTGCAACACTCTTCTTTACAAATTAAGGCTCTATAAACCCTAGAGTGGCAACACAAAACATACAATTACTTACAAAGTAACCACATGAAGCTTCTTAGAGTAGCCTTAGTTCTTCTATTAGCTGTGGTAACTTGCAAAGCTGAAATTCACTGCGAAGATGGCGTCAATGAGGATTTCACATGTAGCAACCTTAATCAATTAAACAGAAACCATTTCGATAATGACTTTATCTTTGGTGTTGCATCTTCAGCTTACCAGGCATGTACCACATCATTACAGTTTGTCCCAATTATTTGGACGTATGAAAACATTAAATCCAACATTGATTTTTTTTTCATTACAGATCGAAGGTGGCAAAGGCCGTGGACTTAACACTTGGGATGCCTTCACTCACCGATTTCCAGGTTTTCGCCATAATAACACATATTTTGTCACAAATTAATAACGTTTTATAAATAGTTTCAATACAAGCTAAGTGTCACAAATTTACTTTCGTAACTAAATGTCACAACAAATAAATTGAGTAACAATTTCGTTACTCATCTTTACGGAACATACTCACAATAACTTATTCCAAAAACTAAAAATTTGTAATAAAAATCATATATAAAACGTTGAGACTAATATTTTTAGTCATAAATTTCATCATAATAATTCAAATTTTGTGGTGATATCTTGTGTATTGATATATATGTTTCCTTAACGTACGTTCATGGTCATGTAACCTAATAATAGAGAAAGGAGGACCCGATTTGGGAAACGGTGACTCTACTTCTGGATCGTATGAGCACTGGCAGGTCAATTCATTTGTTCAAACTCGCTGAATTATCGATCGTCGTCTACTTGTGGATTGACATGCAATTATATATTTATATTCCAGGAAGATATAAACACATTGGTTCAACTCGAAGTTAAGGCCTATAGATTCTCCTTTGCATGGTCGAGAATCCTTCCGAGTATGTACACACTAATCCATATATACGCAAATTGTTTATCAATTAATTGATTGATCGTTTAATTAAATATTACCTTCACTACAAAAAATTTGAGATATTGTGATGTTTGTATTGTGAATAAGAATATCAATAATAATTTATGATGTTTTATATATAATTTTGTTATGAATTTTATTTGTTTTGAATTTAATAAACTATTGTGGTCATGTTCCGTAACAAGTATATTGTGACATTTTTGTTATTAATATACAATTGTGACAATTGTATTGTAACAATTTATAAATTATCACAAGTTTCTTAAGAATATATTTATCGTAACGAAATATGTGTTATTATGACAAAATATTATGTATCAATACAATTTTTTATATATATGTATACTGATTGTGGTGTGTTTGTGTGAACAGAAGGAAAGGTGAGCATGGGAATCAACCAAAATGGTGTTCTCTACTACAACAATCTCATAGATGGACTCATAGCGAAGAATATAACTCCGTTCGTTACAATATATCACTGGGACCTTCCTCAATATCTGCAGGATCACTATGAAGGTTTCTTGGACCGCCAGATTATGTATGTTATTTTATTCAGAAAGATATCAACATGCATTCTTATAACATTATATTAATGAAAATGATTTTACAAATATGCCTTCATGTGCAGAGAGGACTTCAAAGATTATGCGGATCTTTGTTTCATGCTATTTGGTGACAGAGTAAAGAACTGGCTTACGATCAACCAGCTCTACACAGTACCTACTAGAGGCTATGCAACGGGAACAGATGCCCCTGGTCGATGTTCATCGTGGCTCTTTAGAGATTGTCCCGCTGGAGATTCTGGAAGAGAACCTTACCTCGTTGCACACCACCAGCTTCTTGCTCATGCCTATGCTGTTGATCTTTACAGGACAAAATATAAAGTGAGTTCTCCACTTGAGGAAGAAATCGTCTTGTTGATCTAAACCATGGATTGATTCCGTTCAAGTTTGAAATTGGTATCATTTTTATTGGACCACCGGATGTCTAAACCCGGACTCCGTTCGGTCCCCGGGAGATTGCTCTAGACTTCGGTCCAAATTCCTTCTTAATTAACAAAAGAAAGACATCAAATAATATAATAACCACTAATCATATATACAATAAGATCTCTATAAATTAATAAAGTTGAGATTATATATACATAAATATTTTTTTATTAATTTATAGTTATTATTAATTTATCGATATACTAATTGAACTAAAAACTAAATCTAAGACAAAAAAAATTATATTAATTTATAGAAATTATTAATAAATCGAATATTAATTTAAAGAAGTTTTACTGAATATGTAAATGTTGCGTGACAACAAAAGAATCAAGGAGGAAAGATTGGACCTGTGATGATAACAAGATGGTTTATTCCCCTAAATGACACTGAGGCCAACAAAGATGCAACTGAAAGGAACAAAGCATTCTTCTTGGGATGGTATTACCAATAAAAATGTTACATCCAAAATTTCTTCTTTTAATGTTATATTAATGAATAATGTATGTGAAATAGGTTCATGGATCCATTAACGAAGGGTAAATACCCAGATATCATGAGGGATATGGTGGGTGATCGTCTTCCAGAGTTTAGTGAAGCAGAATCCAATCTTGTAAAGGGTTCATATGATTTTCTTGGTCTCAACTACTACTTCACTCAGTATGTCTACGCCACTCCTGCAAGTGATGCAAACAGACTCTCAGTCATGACTGACTCACAATCAGCACTCTCATGTAGCCCTATTTTACTTACTTACAACCTCAATTAATTGCAACATTTTCTGACTATCTATTAATTATGTTTTCCTTTTGTGTACAGTTGTTGATCTGAATAACACACCCATTGGGCCATGGGTATGCATATGATCCTATCTTCTTCTTTTTTTTGTCAAATTGTCCCAGTAATATTTTATCACACAATTATATTCTAGAAGGTCTGGGCATTTGGGTATCCGTTCAGGTTTGGATATGGTCTTTTCAGGTTTTGGATTTTCAGTTCCATAGATTTAAAACTCATTCGAATATTTTTATTTTTAGGTCATGTTCGGTTCAAATATAAATCAAGTTCTAGTTTGGCTATTTCTATATAGATTTATATAAAAATTTAAAATTAGTACATACTTAATAGAAAATTTTCTAAAAAAAGCCTAAATCTAATAAAAATATTTTGGATATCCATTTGGTTCTTGGTTCGGTTTTTTGGGTATATAGATTCAAGATCCATTCAAATATTTAGTCGGGTTCGGTTCTTCTTTTTCGGATCGGTTTCAGTTCGGGTTTCGGATATCGAATTTTATGCCCAGGACACCCTGATGTATGAGGATTTTTATAGTACTACTATTGACCATATCTCCTCGGCATCCAATCTCTATTTTTGGTTGCATTTTTTAGAAACAAAATAACATACACTTTACCTCATATATATATATATGTATGAATATATATATGACACATATGATTCTCTTTCTCAGTTCAATATCGGCCCGACAGGTAGTGAAATATATTACTATCCAAGAGGCATTGTAGACGTAATGAAATACTTCAAAGACACTTACGATAATCCTTTAATCTACATCACAGAGAACGGTGAGTTCTACTACTCATTCCTTATATATCTATTTCAAATTGACTTAACTTACAATGCGGAAAATTGTTCATGTTACGATGCCCTAAATAGGATTTAGTAGCGCCGGTGGTACCACACCCCTTGATGTTGTTATGCGTGATTACAACAGGATTAATTATATCTGCAGTCATCTATGTAATCTCCGCAAAGCCATTGAGTGAGTTATTATCTCTGCATTTATCTCTATACATGTTTTCTCCGGATATTAATGTTCGTTCGCACACCGTTATTAATCAATTATTGTTCATGTAATTTCAGTGAAGAAAAAGTCAACATTAAAGGATACTTTGTATGGTCTCTAGGGGATAATTATGAATTCTCCCAAGGCTTTACCGTCAGATTCGGTTTAACTTACATTAATTTCAAAAATCTTACCGATAGAAAGCCGAAAGATTCTGCTATATGGTTCAGCAAATTCTTGTCCTACGGTAAGAAGGCCCCTGAGAACCAAAATCTCCTCCGTTCAAGGCCCTTCTTCGGTCAGAAGAAGGTCGCAGTTGTTTGAAAGACCAAAACCACTTTATATAGCTTTGGAGCTAGATCATATATATAAGAAGCATCTTCTACGTCACTTGTAATAAATAAAGGAAGTCCTACTTCTTTTTACTGATTAAAAAAAAAAAAGTTTATTCGAAATTATTTGCTTTTTTTTCCACATGCAATATTTATCATATTCTTATCTATTTTGACTATTTAAATTCTGCAGATTGATTTTTAATTGGTTAAATAATTATTATCTAGAATTCAAATAATAGTTTTAATTAAAAAAATTAAAAATTAAATATTTTTTAGTTAACTTGATTCGGTTAACCTAATCCTACTTTTTTTTGTTAATAATGTTAGACAAATGAAAGAATCGTTGAAGAAAAGAAATTCTGATTCATTCATTCCGTTTCATTAATAATGTACAAACTCTAATATATCGAAGATAAGAGCAAGAAAAGGACCGGTTATCACATAATCATTATAATTGGAATTAACCGGTACAATCGAAATAAAATTGAACCAATTCTATTGAATTAATACTCATAATAGCCGCTTTCAAGATGGCACCAATGATATCCTTAAATCGGCCTGGTGAAAAAGCTTTTGTGAGGACATCCACTAGCTGATTATTTGTTCTAACGTGAAGCATTTTAATCAATCTGTTAAGCATTTGTTCTCAAACTATAAGGCAGTCTAATTCTATGTATTTTGTCCATTTGTGAAAACAGGATTATTACCAATGTTGATGACTGCAACTGAGTCACAATAGAAGGCAACCAATCGAACTTGAGGAACCTGCATAACTTTGTATCAACCTGAAAATGAAACTGTCTTGGTGCAACAGCGAATTGACTTGTTGACACCACATGTTATGACTGGTTAAGTAATAGTTATGTACATCAAGATGATAATAGACAAATAGATCACTACAAGAAAACAAATAATTTGTAACTACAACAAACGTTTCAGAGTAGTTGAAAATCGCAAATTTGCAACTAGTTTGCAACTATAAACAGTAGTTGTAAATTCCAATAGTCGCAAAATAGCCACTAATTTGCGACTACGTAGCATGTAAACATAAATATTGAAGATGCAGTTGAAAATAAGTGACAAATGTTTGCAACTACTTGTTGCAATGGAAAAATTACATAGTTGCAAATTAGTCGTAAACTCTTGTACTTGCAAATTAGTCGCAAACTGAAGTAGTTGTAAATTAGTGGCAGTGTATGTAGTTACAAATTAGTCCTAAATAGACATGATGACAAATTAGTCGCAAACTAGTAGCCACTACTTGCAGTGGCAAATTGGTTGCAATTTTCTTGTAATTACAATTTTATTGCAAGACTCTTAAGGCATTTGTTTTAGAGTAGCAAATACTTGTAGTAGAAAATTGGTTGCAATTTTCGTGTAATTATAATTTTCTTGTAATTACAATTTTGCTGCAATACTCTAAAGCTCAATCACTTGCAAATTAGTAGTGGCAACTAGTAGCAAACTATTACTTAATAAAAATCCTTTCCAGGATTAAAAAAAAGAAATGATCGATACCCTATTCTCTAAACCGAGTCTTTAAATCTCGCAAAATGGTTGAGATACGATAAGCCAAGTCTTAAAGTCTCACATCACTTAAGTCGAAGTTAGCTCTGCGCACACAATTGTTGAGTTTAAAAAAATATCTCGTAAATCATAAGCCAAGTTTTAAAATCTCGTATATCTTAAGTCGAAGTCTAGCTCTTTGCACACAATTGCCGATTTTTAAAAAAATCTCGCAAATCATAAGCCGAGTTTTAAAATCTCGCAAATTTTAAGTCAAAATCTAGTTCTTCGCACGCAATTGCCGAGTTTTAAAAAAAATCTCGCAAATCATAAGTTGAGATCTTACTCTCGAGAATCTTAAAGTCGATATCTAACTCTCGAGAATCTTAAAGTAGATATCTAACTCTCGACTATCTTAAGACGAGACCTAAGTCTCACACCTCCTAAAGCCGAGGTCTAATTATCGCAAAATAAAACTAAGAATCTACTTCTTGCATATTTAAAGCCGAGATCTACCGCTCGTGTTTCTTAGCTAAAACTTATGTTTTGCACTTCTCATTAACTCGTTACTAAAGTTTGACAAAAGCTCTTTTACGGGTCTAGATTTCGGTATTTGAATTCAACTGTGCTAAAGACGTTTGATAAAAACAATTAAGTAAACTAACTGAGTTTTCATTCATCCAAATAAAAACAAAAAGGGTCCTAACAAATGGACCGGCACCGACATCCGAAACAAAAACAAATTTAACGGATGGAGATTGTTCCTTAAGATTAGCCTAATCTATAAATAAATCTTTTGGAAAATTATTCTTTAAGCTTTAAGTGAAAGAATTTGGTTCTTAATCAATAAAAAGAAATAGTTCTTTAATTTTTTGCTAAATACGATTTTACTAAAATCACTGTCACCAATCGAAGCTTAAATGTGTGAAAACATATCAAAACTAGAATACACGATCCACTTCCTTCTTCTAATCCATTTCAGAATTCTACCGTTACGTAACTTGTTTACTGCTTTTGGAGAGAATCTGGAATTCGACGTCGTTTAGTGCCACGTCATTCAGTAGTGTGTTGGCAGTAGATTTTATAACCAATACAATCTAAGGATTACGCCAGCAAGGCAAGCGCGGTTAGTGGAATGACCAACAGTTGTATCTAACTTGTTTGTATTTACGATACTGCCATGCATCGAGTTAGAGAAAATGAAGGAAGAAATTAAAATCGAGAGGAGAATGGGAGACTGATGAATGAAATCGTAAGCTAGGATTCAATGCGAGTCGACAATTCGTCTAAGAATCTACAGTCTTTTCCCGATTTCTCGAATTAACTCTCCGATCAAGGTTTCATGAATCTCCAGATTTCTGTTCTCTTGCCCTAAATTTCTGCTTAATTCTGTGATTTGCTTTTTTTTTTTTTTGTATCACTTCTTACTTGTAGATTACAGTTGATATATACTTCTGTGATTTTTAATTTTCCGATGATAGGAACGAAAGGAACTGATGATTTTGGTTAGTATCAGTTACTAGTGATATAGCTTCGCAATTGCCCCTGTGAATTTTCGCTGAACTTTGTGTTTTTCGATTCTTTGAGCGTAGATTGTTTAACTACGAGCTCAATATCTGGGATATATCAAAGAATAAGGATTGTTTGTTAAAATTCTCTGCAGATTTTTGATCCGGAATTTGATCTTGACACAGTTTAAGGCTGTTTAGCGTGTAAATTGTGATCTTACTTTACTGTTTCGGAAGTTAGAAGACTTGGAATCCAATGGCTAATTTACCACAGAAATCGTCGGTTAATTACCCGGGAACGCTCACTCCTTTAGAGCCAAATAGACCATCACCACAGCCTGAGAGAACCCCAGTCCCTCATTCTCCTCCAATAGTAGCTTCACCTATACCTCCTAGGTTTCCTCAACCAAGTTTTAGACCAGATCAAATGTCTTCACCTTCCATGAAATCCCCAAATCTGCTGTCACCTGCTAATGGTATTAGAACCGGAAGCCCCATTCCTCGCATGAGTACTCCACCTGGTCCTCCAGTCTTTAGTACTCCGGTCAAACCAGCTGCTGTGCCTTTCCGCACCTCACCAGCTACTCCTCAGCCTATGGCATACTCTTCGGCTACGGCTTCTTCTCTGCCAGTATCTACACCTTCCCATTACTCAAATGGGTCATCAGTTGGATCGCAGCATGATCTTCCAGATGTTGTTAGAATGGAGGAACCAATAGCTGCAGAGTCACCTTATGTTTTGTTTTCTTCAAACAAGGTATTTTTCAGATGCTTTCAGTGCTTCTCAATATTTCGCTAGCTATTTGTGTCTTATCCAATAGCCTGTTTGATCTTTCTCTTAATCCTTTTGAGTGTCTACTATGTGAAATTTTCTTTATAGATATCCATCACTATCCATTTTAATTTTTTCCTGTCCTGTAGGTTTTAAAACAAAAGAAGCTAGCAAATGTTGCTAGCTTGGGGTTTGGAGCAATAGTTTCTGCAGGGAGGGAGATTAGTCCAGGTCCTCAGATTATCCAACGTGATGCACATCGGTGTCTGAACTGTGGAGCATATTCTAATCCGTATAGCTCCATATTAATTGGTTCAGGCCAATGGCAGTGTGTCATCTGCCAGAACATGAATGGAAGTAAAGGTGAATATGTGGCTTCTAGCAAGAATGAGTTGCAGAACTTTCCAGAGCTTTCATTGCCTCTGGTTGATTATGTTCAGACTGGAAACAAGAGACCTGGATTTGTTCCTGCCTCTGATGCTCGGACATCTGCACCTGTCATCCTTGTAATTGATGAGTGTTTAGATGAACCACACCTTCAACACTTGCAGAGCTCGTTGCATGCATTTGTAGACTCCCTTCCACAAACTACCAGGGTTGGGATTGTACTATATGGTCGTACTGTTTCTCTATATGATTTCTCTGAAGGATCTGTAGCTTCAGCCGATGTTATTCCTGGTGCAAAATCACCATCTGTAGAATCCATGAAACCGCTCATTTATGGGACTGGTGTATACTTGTCACCAATGCATGCATCACTAAAGGTAGCACATGAGATATTCTCGTCCTTAAGACCATACACATTGAATGTTCCTGAAGCATCTAGAGACAGGTGCCTTGGATCTGCTGTTGAGGCTGCTCTGGCTATTATTCAAGGACCATCAGCCAAAATGTCTCGGGGAGTGGTCAGAAGAGCAGGAGGTAACAGTAGAATCATCGTTTGTGCTGGTGGACCCATTACATATGGTCCTGGATCAGTACCTCATTCAATGAGTCATCCAAATTATCCTTATATGGAAAAGACAGCCATCAAATGGATGGAGAATTTGGGGCGTGAAGCTCACAGACACAATACGGTTGTGGACATTTTGTGCGCTGGAACTTGCCCTCTCAGAGTTCCTGTGCTGCAGCCACTTGCGAAAACTTCTGGTGGTGTTCTGGTTCTTCACGATGATTTTGGTGAAGCCTTTGGTGTGGACTTGCAGAGAGCGGCGACTAGGGCATCGGGTTCACATGGTCTGCTTGAAGTACGATGTTCAGATGATATTCTTATAACTCAGGTGATTGGACCTGGGGAAGAAGCACATTCAGAAACTCACGAGACGTTTAAGAGTGATGCGGCTCTCTGTATTCAGATGCTGAGTGTTGAAGAAACACAAAGCTTCTCTCTCTCGATGGAGAACAAGAGGGATATCAAAAGCGATCACGTCTTTTTCCAGTTTGCTTTCCATTATTCAGATGTTTATCAAGCTGATGTGTCTCGGGTAATCACGTATAAATTGCCAACTGTTGATAGTATCTCAGCATACCTTCAGAGTGTTGTAGATGAAGCTGCTGCGGTTCTCATCTCCAAGAGAACTCTTTTATTAGCGAAAAATCAGAAGGATGCAGTTGATATGCATGCTACATTAGACGAAAGAATCAAAGACATTGCTTTAAAATTTGGATCACAAGTGCCAAAATCAAAGCTTTATAGCTTCCCTAAGGAACTATCATCCCTTCCAGAGCTCCTCTTCCATCTTAGAAGAGGTCCTCTACTGGGAAGCATCATTGGGCATGAAGATGAAAGATCGGTGCTACGAAATTTGTTTCTAAACGCATCGTTTGATCTATCTCTTCGAATGGTAGCGCCACGTTGCTTGATGCATCAAGAAGGGGGTACATTTGAGGAACTACCCGCATATGATCTCGCTATGCAATCAGATAAGGCTGTTATTCTTGACCATGGCACAGATGTATTTATTTGGTTGGTAAGTTTCTCTTGTATTTGTTCGGTGGCTTTATTATCTTCATCCAAACATATTTTTCACTAGAAGAATTTTGGGATTACTTACGCATATCTCTTGGTTGATTCAGGGAGCCGAACTGTCTGCTGATGAAGTGAAGAGTGCTGCAGTCTTAGCAGCTTGCAGAACGTTGGCTGAAGAACTAACCGAATTCCGGTTTCCAGCTCCTCGCATTCTCGCATTTAAGGTCCTTAACATCAGAATCCCATTCGCATTCCTCAAAACAATCACACTATTCGAAACGATATCCATATCTATATCTACTAATCCAGTGAAACAAAACTCAAAATCTGTTGTACTATGTTATGTAACAGGAAGGAAGTTCCCAAGCTAGATATTTTGTTTGCCGACTTATACCAGCTCATAAAGACCCTCCTTATGAACAGGTATGTGTTCTAAGTTTGATCTTGCGAAACATCCATTCATGTCTTGTTTTCTTTTGTCCTTCTAAACTCAAATTTATTGAGCAGGAAGCAAGGTTTCCACAGATAAGAACATTGACGACAGAGCAAAGAAGAAAATTAAAGAGTAGTTTTATAAATTTTGATGAAGCTAGTTTTTCGGAATGGATGAGAAGTCTGAAAGTAGTACCTCCTGAGCCCAGGTAGTAGTCTGCATCATCATTTTGTTCTTTTTCAGCCTTTTATTGTTGAACATTGTTTTGTTCTCTGGTTATGTAACTTCACTATATTGAGTCTTTTGTTTTTTAGGTTTCTCTTTATATGATCTCTAGTTTTCTGAATTGAATTATACTTTGTTGTTATAACATCAAAATAAAGTGTAGGGATGGATGATGATTGCCGTTATTTTAAACCATTTTTACAGTTGATTTTTTGTTTTGTTTTCAGGTTGTGGCATTAGTACAATCTAATTTATTACAGATTCAAGTAAAAAGTGTGAATATATTACACAAAACATAATAAGTATAATCGAGTAAACATGTTCGAAACTGTATGTGATAGCTAAACAAAGAGGTTATAGACCAGTAGCTGGGTTTGGGGGTATAAACGTAATTACAGCATCTTATCCGTAACGTCTAAATTCTCTTCACTCGACGACACACGAAAACCGGAAACCAAAGTTTCTTCGTGCCAGACTGTTGTCACTCCCGCCGGCAATTCTCTCGGCTTGCCGTCGACGATGGTGTCTCCACTCTGCGACTCTCAGCTACTTAACCACCGCCCTTCGATCTCACCTACAGCTTCTCAGTTAGTGATCGCGGATGGAAAATTCCTAAGGCAGAACCGTCTTCTGAGCTCTTCATCGTTTTGGGGCGCTAAATTTGGGAGCAGTATCAAGTTGGGACTATCTGGATGTAGTAGCTGCTCTAGGCGAAGAAGCACGAGTGTAAATGCTTCATTAGGTGGTCTTCTCAGCGGAATTTTCAAGGGTTCTGATAATGGAGAGTCGACTAGGCAACAGTTCGCATCCATCGTTGCCTCTGTCAATCGCTTGGAGAGCGAGATTTCGGCTCTTACGGATGCAGAGTTGCGAGGGAGGACTGAGTTGTTAAAGCAACGGGCTCAGGGAGGAGAATCCATGGATTCACTTCTACCTGTAATTTTTCAATTCTTTAGTTTCAATTGTGGAATGACACGGAAACTTTGATTCATCTGTGGGATTGCAAAATTTCAGGAAGCATTTGCTGTGATAAGAGAAGCTTCCAGGAGAGTTCTCGGACTCAGACCTTTTGATGTGCAATTGATAGGTAAAACAAGCTCTGTGGACTGCAATCTTATCGTAGAAGACTGTTGATCACCGCTCTATTTGGTTTAATTGCAGGTGGTATGGTTCTTCACAAAGGAGAAATTGCAGAAATGAGAACTGGTGAAGGGAAAACACTTGTTGCCATTTTACCAGCTTATTTGAATGCATTGAGTGGGAAAGGTGTTCATGTAGTTACAGTCAATGATTATCTGGCTCGAAGAGATTGTGAATGGGTTGGTCAAGTTCCTCGGTTCCTTGGATTGAAGGTTGGTCTAATCCAACGTACGTCTCTTTCTCTGAACTGCCAGATTTGTCAATGTGTTCATCATCTTCTTTGTTCATTGTCTGTTGTTCTCAGTGTCATAGATTCTTCACATGTTTTGTTTCTTTGTCAGAGAATATGACACCTGAACAAAGAAAGGAAAACTATTTATGCGACATTACGTATGTCACCAACAGTGAGCTTGGATTCGATTATCTGAGAGACAATCTTGCCACGGAAAGTAATTCTTGCTTTATTTTATCCTTTCACTCTGGAGGATATGAATTCGCCTAAATGTCTTGGCTGAGTTAGTTACTGATTGTACAGAGTGTGGAAGAGCTCGTATTGAGGGATTTCAATTATTGTGTAATTGATGAAGTTGATTCCATACTTATTGATGAAGCAAGAACTCCTCTCATCATCTCTGGGCCTGCAGAGAAACCTAGTGAGCAATATTACAAAGCTGCAAAGATTGCTTCAGCCTTTGAGCGGGATATACATTACACTGTAAGAATCCCCAGTTATTCCTTATGTTGTGAAAATTGTAAAGTGGAGTTTGCTTTCCATCTTCCAAATTCTAATTGCTCGCTAAATTATTTGGTGTTGCAGGTTGATGAAAAGCAGAAGACTGTTTTACTAACAGAACAGGGTTACGAGGATGCAGAAGAAATCTTGGATGTGAAAGATTTGTATGATCCCCGTGAACAATGGGCATCATATGTTCTTAATGCCATTAAGGCAAAAGAACTTTTCCTCAGAGATGTGAACTATATCATCCGAGCAAAGGAGGTTCTTATCGTGGATGAGTTTACTGGTCGTGTGATGCAGGTACTTGTTTGTATTTCTTGCTTACTCATATGAAATATTCATCTTAATAAGAAATAATTAACATTACTTTGTCATTTTAGTGATTGGCTAGGGCAGAGAAATATTCTTAGGCCTCCGGAATAACATATAGAAAAAAATTACATAGGAACCCACTGAATAAGTTGTTTTTTTCAGGGAAGACGTTGGAGTGACGGACTACATCAAGCAGTTGAAGCAAAAGAAGGCTTGCCTATTCAGAATGAATCGATTACTCTGGCATCAATTAGTTATCAAAATTTCTTTCTGCAGGTTGGAAATATCTACTTTCCACTTCTTAAATATTGTTATTTACATTTGAAATGCATAATTTCTTTTATGTTGTAGTTTCCAAAACTTTGCGGAATGACTGGTACTGCATCGACTGAGAGTGCAGAATTCGAAAGCATATACAAGCTCAAAACTACAATTGTACCCACAAATAAGCCTATGATAAGAAAGGTTAGTCTCACATCTTATGTTCTGAACTTGAACCTAGGTGGTTCGTCGGGATTGTTCTCTATTTGAAGTTATAAAATGTGTGCTTCTATGCCTTCTAATGAGATCTATTATAAGCCTCCATGCTAGTTGTGGAAACATATTGTATCCTGTATTAGCTTCCAATTTTAGTGTTTTGTCTTTTTTTTTTTTTAAATGTTTCTCTTTCCCAGTCTTATATCTTGTAATATCACTTGCAGGATGAGTCAGATGTGGTTTTCAAGGCAGTCAGTGGCAAATGGCGGGCAGTAGTAGTAGAGATCTCTAGAATGCACAAGACAGGCAGGGCTGTGCTAGTCGGAACGACAAGTGTCGAGCAAAGTGACGAACTATCTCAACTATTGCGGGAAGCTGGAATATCTCATGAGGTAAGGCTTTCATGCAATTTTGATTCTAAAAAATCTTCGACATGTAACTATGCACAAATGAACCAAAATTATGTTTCGTTGGTAATTTAGTCCAAACAAATGTTTGGCATACCATTCATATTTCCTGTACAAGAAAACTGACAGGTGACGTTATATATGTTGTACCAAAAGGTCCTCAATGCCAAACCAGAAAATGTGGAGAGGGAAGCTGAAATTGTAGCACAAAGTGGCCGTTTAGGGGCAGTAACAATTGCCACAAATATGGCAGGGCGTGGGACAGACATAATTCTTGGTGGAAACGCAGAGTTTATGGCACGTTTGAAGCTCCGTGAGATACTTATGCCCAGGTATCATGCGTGAAACATTCTATAATATAAATAGGATTAGTTGCAGAGGAAACATGATTCTAATTCACGAATGAATATTTTGTGCACATGTGATAGATTCTTTATCCACCCTTGATATAACTGCGGCAGGTTATGTACTTTGTTTGACGTAGAACCTTGGAGTTCATAGCTTGTTTTTTACCTGAATTTTTGTTGCACTTTGACTGTTACTGCAGAGTAGTAAAGCCTACTGATGGTGTTTTCGTTTCTGTGAAGAAGGCCCCTCCCAAGAGGACATGGAAGGTTTGGTCTTTTCAGAGTCTTGAATTTGGTTTAATGCATGGGATTCTGATGGTTACCCTGAGCTAAATAGACAGTAAACTTTACAATTCAGGTGAATGAGAAGTTATTTCCATGCAAATTGTCAAATGAGAAGGTTAAGATAGCAGAAGAAGCTGTACAATCAGCTGTAGAGGCTTGGGGCCAGAAATTGTTAACTGAGCTTGAAGCAGAGGAACGTCTATCTTATTCTTGTGAAAAGGTGAACAACTGAGAAATCCTGGAATTCTATCATGATATGTGACTTATTTATCTGAATATTTATAAATTTTCTCTTGTTCTCAGGGTCCTGTTCAGGATGAAGTCATTGGTAAACTAAGGAATGCATTTTTGGAGATAGCGAAAGAATATAAGGGCTATACGGATGAAGAAAGGAAGAAGGTTAGCTCTATTATAGCAGAGCAGTATGTTAATTTCTGTCAAATGTCTGTTGTTGATATTTTATTCTCTTGAAATACTGCAGGTTGTGGAAGCCGGTGGACTCCACGTCGTGGGTACAGAGAGGCATGAATCACGCCGGATAGACAATCAGGTCTCTTAAAATATTTGTTGCTGGACACTTTTGGTTGATTAAGGTTCCATTTCGGTGAAATAAATCTTCTCAAGTATGTTTTGCTGCCCACATACAGTTGCGTGGGCGAAGTGGCCGACAAGGGGATCCTGGAAGTTCCCGGTTCTTCCTTAGTCTTGAAGATAACATATTCCGAATTTTTGGTGGAGATCGGATTCAGGTGACCTTTATATCTACAATTTATTAATCTTTGTGGAGGAAAAATAGCCTAAACCTATAGTTTCCATTGAACTCTTAGGGTATGATGAGAGCATTTAGGGTGGAAGACTTACCAATCGAATCCAAGATGCTTACTAAAGCTCTAGATGAAGCTCAGAGAAAAGTTGAGAATTACTTCTTTGACATCAGGAAGCAATTATTTGAATTTGACGAGGTTCTTAATAGCCAAAGAGATCGTGTCTACACAGAGAGGAGGCGTGCTCTTGTGTCGGACAGCCTCGAACCTCTGATTATCGAGTATGCTGAATTGACAATGGATGATATTCTAGAGGTAACCCGTTTGAAATTGATGCCACTAAAGAAGTTATGTATTACCTCGAGTCTTTGTATATTAATAACAGTTGAATCTCTTTTTACCATTAATAGGCGAATATTGGCCCAGAAACTCCAAAAGAAAGTTGGGACTATGAAAAGCTCATTGCGAAAGTTCAGCAGTAAGAATCATGGTTTTAAAGAGAAGCATTTCACATAGATTATCACTTCCATTTGCTCAAGATTTTAACCTTTTAAAATCGAATCTTTTAGGTATTGTTATCTGTTGAATGATCTCACTCCGGATTTGCTGAAAAGCCAAGGATCAAGTTACGAGGCGTTGCAAGATTATCTCCGTGCTCGTGGCCGCGATGCATACTTGCAGAAAAGAGTAAGTTTCATAGTTTCTTAGGCCTTTTTCACCTTGGTATTAATATACCAGAAGCTCTATAGTTAATTAAGCTTTTTATGATTCATAGGCAATCGTGGAGAAACAACAACCAGGGCTAATGAAAGACGCTGAAAGGTTCTTAATCTTGAGCAATATTGACCGGTTATGGAAAGAACACCTTCAAGCACTCAAATTCGTGCAGCAAGCTGTCGGGCTTAGAGGATATGCACAACGTGATCCACTCATCGAATACAAGCTCGAAGGATACAATCTATTTCTGGAAATGATGGCTCAGATACGAAGAAATGTCATATACTCCATATATCAGGTTCTTGGTTAACTCGAAACTTCTGCTTCACCCACATTCATTGATTCACGTTTTGACTCTTTTCTGCGTTTTATATTTGTAAATCGTGACAGTTTCAACCAGTACTTGTAAAGAAGGATCAAGAGAAGAAATCTCAGAATGGTAAACCGAGCAAACAAGTGGATACTATTAGTGAGAAGCCAAACCAAGTCGGTGTAGCAGATGAATCATCCTCAATTGCCAGCGCCTAAAATCACTAAACGGTAACATCTTTTTGGATACAAGATCGGGAATTCGTCTTGATGAATGCATTCGAGAAAATTTGTTGTCAAATCTCATTTATCTGTATATACTACAACACTGAGAAAGGATCACATTACATCAAGATCAAAGTATGTCCCTTCTCGTACAGGATCTGTTGAAGTATTAAATTAAGATCATTTCCTCTAGCCTTGACACCAATGGCTAAAGCCGTCTTGAGCTTAACCAACTCTCCTAATTTGAGGCAGGCTCGTTTGTTGTCCCTTACATAGAGAACAGGAACATTCCTTGAAGTAGCTAAGTTTGGTATATGCTTTGTTAACATCCTCGGTTTACAATCTGCTACTACAATCACTACCTGTGATGCAATCTATCGAGAGAAATCAGTATGAAATTTTCTAATGAGATTGTTAAGGTTTGAGTGTTTTTTTTACCTGAAGTTGTGTAGAGTTTTGTTGTTGGTCAGTAGTATTAGATTGCATTCTCTCAAGAACACGAGTGACCTCATTGATCCCAATCGCAAATTGTTTCTGGAAATACATGATTTGATAAAAAAAACCAAAATTTGGACAAAGCTTAAGACAAGAGTAGTGGTTGTAGTTGTTGTAGTAGTAAGTAAATAACCTTGAGCCATATTTTCTCAGGCAATGAGTTCACATTCGAAACCTTCGACGTCTCAATTCCTCTGATTTCCAAGAAAAAAGAACATTTTTACGAAATTCGTGATGCTTGTTTCGTTTTTTTTGGTCTAGAGATTGTTGTTACCTCTGAATTAAGCTGAGAAGATGAGTTAGACGGTCACCTTCATAGTAACTACAACATGAAACAGAGAAATCGAAAATCCTTAAAAAAGAGGAAGAGATTAAATTAAAAGAAGATGAAAAGACTTATTAGCTTACTCTGATTCTTTGATGGAATTCGACTTAGCTTCTATCTTCTGAGAGTTTTTGTGTGTGACTCTTCGCATCCTTGTTTTAGGGTTTATGCACACCAACTGTTCGACAGAATGTCCCACTTAAAAATCTTTTCTTTTAGGCGCTATATAACAAACAGAAAGTCGTTTCGTAATTAGTTAAAGTATTAAGCTTTCTTTTCGGTGAAAAAAAAAGTATTAAGCTCTAAATTATTCAAATAACTTTATCAAAATTATTCAGCGGTTAACACATCCAAAAGAATCTACTACATATCTTAGCTAAAGAGATAGGCTTTCATGGACTTAAAACGTGTATTTAGTTACCCAATTAGTTATAATACACAAATTAGTTGGACATGTAAGGAATATTATGAGATATTAGTTTTCTATGTTATGTGGTATTGATCCATTTTCTTATTGGATTTCACTATTATTTAATATATATGGTATTTAATAAAAATAAAAATAAGCAGTTTATTTCTAACAAATCTCTATTTTGATAGACATTGAGATCTAAAGGTTATGGAGATCTTAAAGAGAAATTAGGTCATCCCCGCCTATAAATATAATGTCTTTAGCCCATCGTAACAATATTTCAAATAAACCTAAAAGTCCTAAATACCGATGCAACTTGCTAAATTCTCGATGGCCTTTTATATCGCAATAGTCATACATGAGAATGAAGAAATCAGAGTGAGTTAGATCCCACATAGAAATCTAAGCAACATTGACATAATTGTGAGCTTTTCTCAGAATTGGAACCACAATGTTTGTTAAAAGCTTATTTACCTGACAATTGCTTCCACATTGTAAAATTTCGAGTATGGAATATTCTCTATGAAAACAAGGAAAAGAAAATTCTCTATGAACACTCCACCCAAAAAAAATGCAACTGATCGAAGAAAGATCAAGAGACACAAGGGTTACCTTTACTCATCTTGGATTGTGAAGCTTTCTTGAACTTTTGAACTTTGCCTAATCACTTGAGGTTTTCATTATTACTTGTAATCCAAGAAAGTGTCAAACTTTGGTTGAAGCTGAAGTTTTTCCAAAATTCCATAAAAACAGAAGATTTAGGGTAATAGTTGGTAAAAGGGAAGAGTAGAAGTGCTTATTGATTAACTTATGTCATTGAACTCGATAGGACTCTGGTTATATGATCTTTCTCTAGTGGTTGAAATGAATAATTTAGGGTTCTCACATTTATTGTAGATACTTGTTACTTCCTTCCACATATAGATGAACATTCAACACTTGTGATGATTTGATCAAATCTTGAGTTTCTGTCTCAGGCGTTATTGAAAATTGGGATTCGAGGTGTTATTGTTTCTGATGTTCTAGAGTTTTGTGCACAAGGAGGTTCCACCGAGAGACACAGTGGTAAGTTCATGAATTCAAGAATAGGTTCAGTGATTCTTCTTATTGTTGAAATCTGTTTATGGCTTTCTCAACACATTGTTGCATTTGCAGGCTCTGAATTCTTTGAAGACAAGTTTGTTGCCAAAGTTAAAATGAAAATCCTTGTTTCGAAAGACCAAGTGCGTATACAGTTGAATGAACTGGAACTTCTTAAGCAAAATTTGAGTTGCTATGTTTCTTGTTGCAGATGGAATCTGTAATCAACACTATGATTGATGGAGCAAGCACAGGAGATTACATTTTCGGTAACCATACTCTTTTCACTATCCGAATTCATGTTCATATATCATATTGCAGAAAGAAATTAGAGTGTGATTTGATTCTTGTTTCGTTATATACACAGTTGTGCCAGTATCAGACGTCATCCTTAGCTTGACTTGTAATGTCTGTTATAGGTGAGCGTGGGGAAAAAGCAGAGAAGATGACTGGTGATATGCTTTCATCGTCTTAGGAACAAACAGAGCTCAGAATGGCGTTATCATTTCGGTCTCTAGATATAATTTCTGCGAGTAATAATGAATGGAATCTCTGTTTTGGCTTCCTGTTTCAACAAGATGTGTTTTTAACTGTACATGAATTATGCAGAAACATTTGTTGTGGTTCTCAGACATTGAAATTCTGTTTCTAATAAAAACATGTTGTTCCTGTTTCTATTACGTAGTTTCCATACATTATTAACCTTTGACTAATCTCGAACCTCCTTTTCTTTCCATTAACCTATGACTAATCTCGGAATTGTGTTTTAACCTCTGTTCTTCCGCTGTTTTTCTGTTCTCTTTGCACAGCCTATATAAAAATCAAACAACATGAAGAAAAGAGAATGAGAGCAACAAGATTTTGGGCCATTTGTACTTACTGTAATGTTCCTAATGGAGATTCCAGAGCATGATCATCAACTAGCCATAGACCAAAGTTGTGGAAGCGTTTCATCTTCTTATCGAAACCGATAATGTAGTTATTGTGGATTATGACATGTTTTCCTTTTGTCTCTTTAACCCATCTTTTGTTCTTGAAGTACAGTCCTCCTGTTGGGAAATTTGCCTGAGAAAGCAAGTAGAGATCTACCTGCAGAACAAAAGATCACAAAACAAGTGAAAGTTACTAAAGAGAATCTCGGAGTATCTACCATAAGGATTAGTATTTTGAGATGTTAAGCAGTGGAACTTGAAGGAAGCAAACAAACCACATGAGCTGTTTTGTTAAGAGCCAAGTTAAAAGCAGGCTGATCATTTGCTTTATACCGGAGGGCCTTAGACCAAGCTTGGGTTTGAAGTTCCTCAATCCATTTCTTCATTAGAAGCTTTGCACCATTTGTAGGACGCAAGAAGATCATGCAGCTACATATATAAGTCCCTCCTTTTCGATCTGGAGGTGGTAAATCATGAGAATGATTCAAAGGCTTAATCTGACACCAAAATCAACTCCAGAATTAGATGAAACACTTTTACAATTCAAAAGATAAGCCTGTGAATTCACATACTGTAGGCATGTCATCCATGAAGTACACGTCATGGCTTCCTTCCAAATACTGAAACGGATATTGCAACCAGACCATATCAACATCGTTGTACATAACATTGTAACCTAGCTCCAAGATGTGTAAGAGATGCTGTGGCCTCCGAGATGTGAAATTGAAGAAACCCTAATCGTATTCGATAAATATATCAGTTTAAGAGATTAGCTTTCATTGCAATACCAAGTTCTTTACACATACAGAGGAACAGAAACAGAGGAGACAGAATCATCCCACTTATGGCTGCTACTCTCAGAGCTAAGTTATATACTCCGTATAAAATTGAACAAGAGGAAGAAACAAAAGTTTAATCAGATCTTAAATATTTCTCAGAGACTGAGAACAAACAACCAGTTAAAATGCAACAGAATCAATCAACAACACTTTTTATCTTGGTGATGCTTCACTTCCATCTTGCTTTATCACAGAACACAAAACTTGTCTTGAGATGTAACTTTAGAGCTCTCTAGAAACTTCAGTTAACTTCAAGTCAAAGTTACTTCTGTATTTTTGCTTTGGCGATGGTGCGGTAGAAGATGAAGAGCCTGAGAACCGTCTTCTTGGACTTGAGAATTTTCCTGGTGAAACCTGAAGCTTGACTGCTACAGTTGTTGATAATGATAAAACAGTGTTATTATTGTCTGGATAAAGTCCAAATTTAGTCCCAATGGAAGTGGCTTAAGTGAATCTTCTTCAGTCTCAGAACTGGTTTTGGTTTCCTCAGTCTTTCCCTTGCTTTCTCAGCTGCTTGTAGAGCCTTTTCACTGCTTAAAGTTATTAGTTTCCATGGGCTAAGCTCACATGAAAACCCGGTTTCTTGTTTATCAATGTGGAAGATGGTGAACGTTCATCTCCTTCTTCTATTTTTATGGATAATCTCTGCTGGTTCTGCTAGAAATACACAACAAAATCTTTAAGAATCCTTGAAAGTGACAACAAGAGAAGGAGAAAAATAGTTAGACTGATTGAATCACCTTGTTTGCTTTCCTGCACATAAACTTGGAGATAAACGTTTGTCTTGATCTCTCAGGTGAATCCCAATCTGAGCTTTCATCTGAAGATGAATCTAATTCATCAAAAGGGTCCATTTCTGCAAATTGATTCTCCTCCCTCATAGCTAATATATAATCATATGTTCTCATCCCCTGCAATCATTTGAGCACCTCAAGTCAATTCTAAAATCAATTTTATTTCTGCTCATAGATACTAACTTCAAAGACTGAAGGAGTTACCTTTCTTATGAGAACCACATGGAAAAGGAAAAGCTGACCCATGGCTGCTGAGCCATAGGCTGTGAACAAGACCAAAACAACATGTTGAAGTACAAAACATTACAACCTCATTAGCTTACAGGAGCTGCATTAGATGTTATGAGGAAGAATAATAAAAAGCATTAGATATTGTAGCAAGAGCCCATCTTGGGAAATCAACATAGAGCCTTCTCTTCAAGTCGATTTCCATACCTCTCTTGTCTACAAAACATCTGACAAATACAGCAATGGCTGTTCCACCTTCTACAATTAGCTGTTGCAACAAAAGCCAGTCAGTATCATTATTTCAATGAACCAGAACGTTTCAAGTTATTGTGGTAAGTAGTTGAGAGGTTAAAACACAACATGAGCAAGACGAAAACCATCAGGAGGATGAACGTCGTGTAATTCTTTTTCCCAACGCAGTTATTAAGCCACTGAATATAACACACAGACAAAAATATCTATATAGATTCAAGACCAAGCAGCATTTTCAGAAACTGAAAGATTTAGGTGGATATTAACCCCAAAACCTTACCCTGCAATGGTGATCAAACCCTTCCACACAACGGTTACAGGTCCTGCAATGCTTACTGCTGCATTTAACGTAGATAAAAACACAGAGAAACGTCTAAAGAAGTCCTAAAGTGGTTGATAATGTGATACTAAAACAAAGAAAGCAAACCTCTAAATCACAAAGTGAACAATAAGAGATATCATCTTCCTCTTTAGGGTCTGGTGTAACAGAATCATCTTTCATAATAAGTGGAAATGGAAGGAGGGGTTCAGCAAATTCAGCAAATTTGAACAAAGTAACTATTTATGCCCAATCACACAGTTTACTCTAGCTGAAATTCAGCAAATTTTAGAAACCTGGAAACATATACTTGTTACTTCCTTCCACATATAGATGAACAAAAAAAAAATCGACAGTATACTTTTTTGGGCTTTTTTCAATCTTGTATACATGAAATTGATGCAGTTCGATGTCCGGTCTTCTGTAATTTCGATTATATTTGGTTCTGTTTTGGTTCGGTTAAGGTCAGCTCAATTCGGTTTGTTTGTTTATACCTCTTTCTTCAAACATGTCTCTTCAAATTTTTTGTATGGATGAAACTGGAAGATGTTTGTCTTAGCTATATCTTCTTCTCCTTCAACGACTCTCATCAGACCATTAAAACGAAATGGGTCAAACCGGTCACCAGTTCGAAAAATCATCTGTCTGAGCAATCAAAGCAAAATTAATACCGGAAAATCTTGGATCGTCCCAGTAAGTCTCTCTCTTTTTGGTTCAGGCTTCGTCTTGGGTCCTCTTCTCGATGGTCTCCACTCACGTGTGGATCTCGTGGTTTATCAAAATGGAGCTTTTCAAATCGGTCCTCTTCATACAAACATCTGGGTAATATAAAAATCTTAACTTTGAAATCCTTTCACATTTAAGTTATGTTTTTGATCAAATGTAATATGCTATTTTTCAGGTACCGTTCTTGCTTGGCTTATTTTACACTACAGCAGGTTTAATCCAACTTCTATTGGATGATAAAACCTCTATAAATCCTCCACGTGGCAGCCTAGACAAAACTGTAACTTCACTGTTGTAAGTATGTAGTACTCTTGTCGTTTAGGTGAGTACAAGTAGCAATTATGAGATAGTGGAAGTGAAGTTCTGGTATGGTTTTGGTGAATGAAACAGAGCACTGGTGTTGTTCTTAGAGCTAAGTGCTGAAATGTACAGAGCTGGAGTTTCAGACAACATAGAAGCTTACATTCTATTTGCCTTGGCAGAATTTCTTTGGTTCTCTCTAGATAGAACTTGGCTTGGCTTCACCATTGCCACTCTCCTTGGTATTGCCTGTCCTTTAGCTGAAATCCCCGTTATGCAGTAAGTAAACTGTGAAATTTAATCACTTAGCAACCATTTCTCTGTTTCTACAGAATTAAGTCTAAAAGATTAACATAACCTGTTTAAACAGATACTTGCATCTGTGGTATTATCCAGAAGCAAACATAGAGATCTTTGGCCAGGTAAAATGAGTTTATACAGACATCTTTTCGAACAAAAAAACGTAACATGAATACTCTGTTTCATTTGTTTACTGGTGAAGGGATTGGTTACTTGGACAACAACTTGCTACTTTGTCTACACACCCTTCTTGATCAATCTGGCAAGATGGCTCAGGACAGTTGTGAAGACAACTACTAATGATGTGGACATTAGCTAAAACAAAGAGCAATGATGTTTTTACATATACATCGTGGCTTTCTTAATGGTTTCTAGCTTGTAAAGGTTACATTAGATATGTCCTTGAACTTTTCTTTAATAGCTGCTTTTATTCCCATTCCAATCGATTCTGGTCCAACATATTTAACAACGCAGTCGTCGCCTTCGATTGATAAAACGTCCACACTTCCGCCATAGTTCTTAATCGCTGGTCTCAGTATGTCGAGATGAGCATTCACTGCCTGCAACCAAAAACCGGTCAAAAGGAAAATACAGAAGAAGATATCAAAGCGTAATACACAGAGGAGCCTCAATTACCTCCACAGTTATCTGCTTAACTTCTTCATCAAAAACTTGTCGAATATCTTTCAAAGCATCTCCAAACTTTTCTTTGAGTACCCTCTCTATTCCCATTGTCATGGTTGTTGAAGAACTTGGACAGCTAGTACATGCTCCTAAACATCCAACACAATCTCAACAACATAACATACTAACACGGTTGCTCCTGCAGATACATTCTCTTTGAACTCTAAAGGGTAATTACCAAAACTAGAATGACCCGAACTACGAAACAGATATTTACAGTGTAAAGAATAACCTTTTTTGTCCCAGCCGTTCACATGAAAGCTGCTAAGTTTGAGTGTTTAAATGAGAAACTGATCAACCATAATCCATAAACTAGAAGAAAAAAGAGAGAGACAGAAGCAGGCTTGATCATTACATACATGATCAAACTCTGTTATACGGGACCAGTCAATAATCCAGAATGCTACATAAAATGCTATAGAGAGTAGAAATTCTAAGAACCTAAAGGCTAATCAGTGATAGATTCCAGCAACTCCCCCAAAAAAGTTTCTATCTTGTTCGAACAAAATCAGCAAACCCTAACTCCAAAATAAGCAATTTTGTAAATACAATTAAAAAAAAAAACTTACCTTGGAGTTTGAGAGAAACTACACCATCTTCAACGGAGACAACATCGACGTTCCCACCATCAGCGATTAAGAAAGGCCTAACGTCCTCGAGCACCAAATCAACATTTTTCGGTGTCAAATCAAAAGTTTGAGCTGAATATAGACCCAGAGATGGGCTAGACGCTAAAGGTGATATCCTTTCTTCTTGACTCGAAGCATTTATCACCAATCGGCGCAAAATCGCCGTTCTAGAGATCGTTCTGTGTCCGTTATTAGCAAACAATACAAATCTCGAGTTTTGATCGGAGATTACATGAAACCCAATTCTTATAGAAGAGGATGAAACCAGAAATTTGGAGCTTCCGCTTATGGAAGTCGCAAGTGAAGCCATCGTTAGGATTCTGATCCCTAGAATAAAAAAATAAAATAAAAATAAAATTAGTAACTAAAGCAAGGCGGAGAAGAACCTAAAAATTGCATAATGGTCCCTTAATTTAAGGCGGCTTTTAATTTAAACACTAAGTCATTGATGGACCGAATTAATGGGCCAATAGACTTTAAATGGTGTTTTCTTAAAGACCCAATCCATCTAATCAGAGAAAGGACACGTGTCAGTTAAGATATGAGTTTCTCCTTTTAGTTAGTTTGACCAGTTCAATGTTTGACTTTCCTCTTCGTACACGTTTGTTACAAATCGCCGACACTACAGTGATGGCCATAAACCAACCACCACAGACATAACTCAAAATCTGTCTAATTCCATATGGGAACTCCAACAGATGATTTCTGCTGTACAGATTTATTTTTGCTTTTTATAGAAATGAAATATAGATTCTAACATTTATATTGTTATTAATTAGACCGCCTATAAAATTGACTCAAGTGTCTATATAATTTGCATAGTCAATTTCCAAATATAGATTTGTTTCTCTTTATTAAAAAAAAGAAGAGTAAATTAACTTGAGTCAATATCAACAAATTTTAATTATAAAATTTTATAATGTAAGTGTAGATTGACTCTATTTTTATATGGAAATTTTCTTTTTTTCTTTTCACATGTTCACATGTTCACATGGTTTCTAAACCCCTAAGCCCTAGCTAGGCCACTAGCTAGTGAATGTTAAAAGTATAACTTTCCGTATTAATATTTATAATGTATTTCGACCAATGAATGATCGAATGTGCCATATTCATAGAAAAATGTGAAATTAAATTAAATAAATTTCAGTGGACAAAAAAAAGAAAAAACTATATGTACAGTTATAAACCAATCAGCAGCCATTATATATACAAGGCTCTATATGCTCGTATGCATGATTTACAATAAGATTGGTCACATTATTTGAGCTACACCGTTACAACATTTATGATGCATGTGCCAACCAAAATAATCTAAATTTAATAGCTTTCAACTTGACCCACTTAATTAATTACACACACTTACTAAATCATTTTTTTTTTCTTTCTATGGGCCATTGTTTTATATATTCATTGGAATTTGGTAAGGCATATATATAACAAAGATTTTGGATGATATTATTAAATAATACAACACTATATGATTAATCATCAATACTCAAAAAGTAAATATTAATATGTAATGATTAGCATTTTTTTTAATTATAGTATTTGTTTTATGAAACTCTGTATATAACATTCTTTTATATCGTTGTTTCTTATCCCATGGTTTAAATTTGGTTTGGAAATCAGATAGCAAATCTATGATTTATATCAATCTTGTTTAGTTGCATAATTTGAAGTCTAATTTACATATTCTGTTATATTCTATGTTGCATTTATCTATATGGACAAAAGTCTTGGATTTCAACGATATTATTGACTGCCTAAACACTTAAGAATCATAAATATGCCAAGAAAATATATTATTTATATCATTTAGTTGTTTGTTAAATTATTTGTCAATTAATTGGGAAAATGAGAATTTAGTGTATTTTAGGAATATTATACTTATATATATATATAACCTATAGTATAGGTATTAATTAGAGAGTTATTAGATATATAACATTTGCATATATCATAATCGAAATTCAAGGATGTTTAAATTTTTTAGGAATATTAGATTACTTTTATATATAAACTATAGTGTAGAAAGTAGAGAGTTCTTAAATATATATGTTGACAAAAATGACGTTTGTTAATCTTACTTAAAACAATATACATTTCAACAGATTTTTCTTAAAAGTTCATTTTTGAAAAAAAAAACTTAAGATTTATTATATAGAAGATGTGCATATTAAAAAAAAAGATAATTACATGCATTTACTTATTTATTAAAAAACAAATGAAATAAACGATTCCTTAATTACAACCCAAGAACCGATATTGAATTTTCTCATATCCTAAGATAAAAGTTGAATAAAATTAATTTTTCTTCACAACTCCATTATTACCAGCCAAGATCAAATACTTGTCTTTCCTTGTGAGCTTGGTGCACTCATATTCCAATGCCTTACCAATATTGCTCTGAATTTGATTGGCCACTTCAAACTTCAACTTCCCATCAGGATCTTGACACGTGGCACCGGAGACAGAATCGAGAAATTGGACAGTGTAAGTCGGAAAAGGATCCATGAGGAAGAAGAGTGGATCAAATGCCTTAAGACCACTTGCTGTTGTACCATAGAAGAAGGTCGCGTCTGACGTCATTGCCACGGGAATGATGACGTCACTAATCTCAGTGAACAAAGGACTAAACCTAAGCATGTAAGGTTCTCTACAAGTGGTTCCTTCGGGACAAACCACAAGATCTCCTTCTGTCAACAATTTCTCCATGGCTTGACCGTCGTTGATCCGATTACGGGTGAGTCTAACAGTCTTGATCGGAGCCAAAAGCTCTGATACTCTGCTCAAACTATATGTGACGGTTTTGATGTTTTTCTTCTTCAAAGCGAATCCAACAAAGAGAGGATCCAACAAAGTCCTATGGTTACACACAAAGAGAGAACCTTTGCTTTGACTTAAATTTGATTTTTGTGACCGAAGTTCCTTACTATCGACGGTTAGTCTGCAACCGGAAAATGATAGGATCGGGAGTGATAAAGTATAAGGGATGCAAAGAGATACAAAGAGTCTAGCTGCTGCAGCTGCAATTGCAAAAGGACCCCACATGAACAAGACCAAAGTGTTCATTAGGGTTGGTTTGATTGCGAGACGACCATCATGAAAAATCAATGGTTTAGGGTATTGGGATCTTGGTAGGGTTTGCCAGCTTCGTTTGTCAGATTTCTTCACGAAATAAATCTCCTAAAGATAAGAAGCAGACAAGAGAAAATCAGTTGTGTATTATTACATAAAAACAATGAATGAAAATACCTAACAAAGATCGGTTATAGCTAAGATGTTGCTATTCAAATACAGCAAGATATATTTCACTGTCATGGCTAATAACTATGTTTACAGGTTATGTCGTTGTTTTTTATATGTATTTATAGATAAAGTCCTTGACTCATTCTATTGCTTATATTTTCATATCGTTATAACAGAATGCCAGGTGTTTTGATCTCATTATCATCAATATTACTATCACATAGATGCTACGTCCTCGCTTTTCATTTTTTTTGTAATTATATAACAATGATTCAAAATCATACTATAGATCTATATATATATTACACAAAAATTCTAGACAGATTCTCGACGGTTTAGATTTCCAATAGAAAATTCTTGACGATATCCACTTCTGTCAAGATGGTGTCCGTTTTTTTAGTTTTTCTTTGTACTATATATAGTTTTTAAAAGTATTTTGGCTTTCAAAGTTTCGATATAAACTGGTTTTTTTTTTGTGTCGAAAAATCTTGACGAACATCATTTCTGTCAGGTTTCAATATTTTTCTTATAGTGATATATTTTTTAAACTATAAACGTAAAAACTAACTAGAGAATGATAAAGAGACTGACCTGACAAAGCTGAGAAATTAGATATCGATGAAGAGAGGTATTGAAGGAAGTAATGCCAATAACACGACCTGTGTTAAGTCTCTCTTTACGAACCACCTCATCAAAGACAAGATTATGTTTGGTCTTATCCTCCATAATCCCTAAGTAATAACCACCAACGACCTTCATTTCTCTTCCAACCACAACTTCAATATCCAAGTAATCTCTTAAGAATCCTTCAATCATAACTTGAGGAAGATCACCACTCACTCCAATCCTCTTTCCTCCTTTCTTCAACACTTGAAACATCTCGAGACCGACATCTTTTAGAAAGTACTTTGGCAAAACTGCACCACCAGCTCTAAAACCTTCTTTTTTGATCCCAAAGAAACTCACCATTACCATTACTTTAACTCCTATTTCATGGCTCATCAAGCTTATCAATGGATAAAGAATGAAGAGGAGAAATGACCTTATTACCCCTCCGGCTTCGAATGCAACTAACATGAAGTAAGGGAAGAGAGAATCTGATTTGAGAAGAGCTCCTTCAACGTTAAAGATCAATGTGTGACGTGATATGTCAGATTGAAGAAGAGAAGAAGGACCATTTTGGTATTTGGGTTTAGGGTTCCGAAATCGCCGGAGGATAAACCGGTAGAATACAAAGACAATAGACTGAAAAATTGAAACTTTGGAAGCCATTCTTGTTTTGGTTTTGAAAGCTTTTGTTTGTTTGGTTTAAGATCCAGAACTGAATGTTGTATCACAATTGGGTCTAGAGGGTGTTTTATATAGCAAAACTATGGCATTTTTACCCTTAAACGTGTTGTATATTTGCAAGAATTTGCTAGTGAATGTTAACGTACAGCTTGCATGATTATGCATTAAATGACATTACAACTAAACATATATGTGAATAGTATATATTTGAAAAGTATACGCGTGATGGCTTAGACAAACTATAACTTAATCGCAAAGAGTATGAGTCAAAGCTTTTGTTTCTTTGAAAATTAAATTATAGGTAAATAAAATAACATGAGTCAAAGTTTGTGTATAATCCGAGATTAACACACATAAGTACGTGATTACAAATCTTGTACCACTTGTGTACATGTATTCTAATAATATTGTCATTTCTTTTTCATAAAGCGAAACTAATGCGCCATGGTTTCGTAGTACACTACATGTGTGAAAACTGAAAAGTGCATGAAAGATATGAGTTCGAGTCTTTCAAAAGAAAAAAAAGAAAAAAATATATATATATATATATATATATAAAGGTTTTTAATCTAGTGATAATAGTCGGATAGACAACTAAATTTCTAATCTAAAAATGATAGTAGGATTGGTAAATAACAATGTCTCGTAACATAAACTCGCAGAAATTATGGTTTGATTATATTGTTTTTCAATTATTTGATTCAAGATTTGTTTAGTGATGTAAGAGTTCCACTAATATATGGTGTCACGAACCTTTATACTTCAAGTTATATGTTTCACAAAATATGAAAATATCCATGAAATTAGTCGGAAATAATCTTTTATTGTATAAGAAAATACACTTACCAAATAATAATATAATATGGATCCGTTTAATATTGCGTAATATTCTCTAGGATTGCTTATTACTTATTTAAATACTTTCGAATTACTATATATAAAAATATCTCCAAGTGGAAATGTTTCATTAAATGCTTAGAAGGTCCAAAACACAATGTAATGAAAAGATATCTTACTAAAAACAATAACCATACATATGATTAAAAGCCACCATCAAGAATTTTGTTGATTGAGTCAAAAAAAGATATCTATAATTATAACTATAACTAAGTCCAAAAAAACCAAAAACTTAAATGATAGAGAAATTATAAGACTTATAAAGATGTTGATTGAAATGATGCATTAGGACTTTAGAGAATCTCAGTTTTTTTTGTTTGATTTATATTTTATCGGTTGTTTTTGAGAATGGAAATTAAAGGGACCACTTAAACCAAAATTAGATTATCTTGACACCAAATTAGCAAAAAAAATGCAAAAAACATGTCCTACAAATATTAGCATATCGAGAAATTAATTGTTTGTCCAAAAAATAATTGCTAACCAAATGAATGTAGTCCAAAATGGTTAAGATCACATAATATCTCACACAACTTATACCTAATCTATATATGCAATTTCCAAAATAATTCCGAACTAAAGATAACCAACATGACCATATTATGTTCCCAATCTTCTATGTTTGATAATAAAACTAATTTGACTAAACCGTTTAATTTCTTCTTATTTTTGTCAACCAAAAATCGATAAAATCTAATATATAATTCAAATCTCAGTCATCCCTAAAATCTCATATTTACATGTAGTAAAATAGAATCGAATTCTGGATACATGAACTATTAGTTACAGCAATAACCACTAAATTAAAAAGAATTTGACAATCTTACTAATTTTATATAAATATAAAAACTTGTCAATTACTTTCGTATCAAGTTTGGTTAAGATCATTTAATAGCATAGCTTATAACTAATATATATTTGCAATTTCCAAACTAGTTCCTAACTAAAGAAAACCAACATGAGTCATGACCATATTATGTTTACAATTTTTTTTTATAATGAAAATAATCCGACAAAATCGACTAATTCAACAGATGTATTAAAATTCGTCCAACATCTCCACATCATGTTAGTTAAGATCACTTAATATATCATAACTTGTAACTAGTTTACATCTGCAGTTTCCAAAACTAGTTCCTAACTAAAGAAAACAACATGACCACATATGTTTCTAATATGGTCTTATGAGAGGACATTCTAGTTTTAATAAGGGCAAAAATTAAATATTAAAAAAGTAAAGAGTAAAAGTTGAAAATGTAAGAAAATTGTGGGGATGATAATAAATAAAGAGAGTTAAAACGCATTGATGCGAACGAGTGAGTCGCCGACCACGTTTTTAAAGTGTGTGGTGTGTGCGTGGGCGTGGGATGAGGATCTTTTTTTAATTACAGTTTTTATTTTATTCATATATTTTAACTTTGGGCAAATGGTATGGTTACCAGTTTTCCATAGATAATAATGCAAAATTCATATTTGTTAGAGTGGACGGTCTCCTAGAAATATTTAGTTTTTTTAAGTTGGTAACATGCATTGTACGTACATTTCTCTTTTCATATATATTAATTAACGTTGTACCTACAAAAAAAAATCGGAAAATTCTCTAATATTGTTAAAATATACATATATAATTTAGTTTGGGAGTACAAAAAATTTCATGACATGGGTAATAATTAATTCAACTTGTCTCTCTTTTCCAATTCATTATTCCAATATATTAGTTTAGTATATATTAGGACTATTCTCATTATAATTTTATTTTTCATTTTCTTAAATCAGTTTACAAAAGAGTAAAAACAATAAATCATCGATCTCTTTTTATCCATATCTACCGAAATCTCTAGCAATCGGTCTGAATTAGGTTAATAGTTGAAGATTATTTTTGCCCAGTTTAGTTATTTCCGATAAGCAAATAAGTTTGTTATTCGGATAGATTCTCCGACGACATTCAATTCATCAGAATTAAGCTTATGTTGTGGTAAAAATAAAAGAAATTACATGTGTTTACCAGCAGTCCAACTCAATTTTATCATAAGATATGTCGTATGAAGCATGACGCATGACACTAAATTTAATATTTCTTGTAATCTTTTATATTGACTAAGTTTAATGAACAAAATTTGTTGACGACAAAAAAAATTTTAGTTTACAATTCTTTCATCCCCTCATTTTTAGTTTACAATTTAAGACGTTCTCATTTATTTTACATAAACTGCTAAATTTACTTTTCCCTCAACGAATGGGAATGTGTAAAAATAATAATATACTTTTATACCGAATAAGCAAAAAAAAAAGACAAATGATAATGTAAGGAAAAAGAAAAATGGCCGTTAAACGTTGTAGAATTTCATCTGTAATGCTGTCTTTTTCAGTTGTCAAAATACTTTTTATTAGGTGTTACTAAAAAAAGAGCTCCTTAAAGGAAATTCTTTAGAGGAAATTTATCATTTTCATCATAAACTTTATGAAAACAAACCAATGAATGATTCAGATATTGTTGATTTTATTTGCCTAAAGAAGCATAAAAACAGAACAACTAGAAAGATTCATCAAAGATTAATGTAAGCATCAATCATCATCCATTTGCTTCAATTTTTGTTGCATATAATGATGCCTAAGAAGCACGACACAAACAGTGAAAAGTTCAAAACCATTATTATCATCAATCACCATCAGCATCATTGATTAGGTCATAAGACTCAAGTCTCTGTACAATCCTAACCTAGAAGCTGAGGACAAAAGAATAAGCAGACTCATCCACATAAATATGTACAAGCAGAGCCCAACACAGAGACAAACATGTGAACCACAAGAACAGAACAATAGACTGATGTCAAGAATTTACTAAAAAACAAAAACATTAAGTTGTGTGTTTTGGTTACATTACAAGAATCAGAAGAGAAACCTCATCTGGTTACTTTCTCTTCCGTTTTCCTCATTGTCTGCACCTGAAACTCTCTTATACCTGAAATCATTCATCAAGTTTAAGAAATTGTCCTGAATCTCAGTTAAATTTGTATAGAAACTCTTTTTTTTAATCAGTGAGGCTTAATATGCAATGTGATGAAGAAAACAGTAAGGAATCTAACCTGAAAGAAGTGGTTGGGCTGGGATCGATTCTCTCACGAGGAGCAAACTCATTGTAGAATTGAACAGAGACCATACGGTTAGATGGTGCAGGTGAACTGTCAGAAATCAAACTAGCATTGCTTGTGAAGAACCCTGCAAAAGATAAAGACAAATAGAGGGTGTTTCAGAAGCTTTGGTTGGTCATTGAACAAGCAAACGCATACATTAGAAACAAAAGGAAGAACAATTTAACCAATATCGTCAAAGCTACCACAAGAAATAAGAAATGTGTGTGATTGCTGAAGAATCAACATTATAACACAACAAAGATAAGAGTTTGGAGTTCTTTAAGAAACATGTGACTGCAACAGAAATTCTATGAAACCAAACTAACATAGCAGTTATGAATTTGATCAAAGAAACTTTCAAATGCTATTTACCTTGAAAGATTAAGAAAATGAAGAATATAACAGTCACTATCATGGCAAAGATGCTACTGCAAGGAGACGACGACTTTGCTCCTTTCAATCTTTTCAATGCTTTCATCCGTTCAATCCGAGCACGCTTCCTCATAGCAAGCTCTGTGATTTCCTTCATCAACTTCTGGTCATTTGCACTCAATGATGGACCTTTAGGAGGTCTTGGTGGCTTTGAAGGTTTTCTTGTCTTCTTAAACTTAAAATCATCGAACTTTCTATCCGAAAGATCCAAACTTTGACTGCTTCTTTCTCTCCGCTTTCCTTCTCCTACCAAAGGGTTTATTAGATCATCACCAATCTTTTCAGTCCCATCAAAACTCAAACGTCCACTCCAAGCATGATTCTCTGTATTCCCTTCTGCTGAAACAAGATTAGCTGTTATCTCTTGTGTCTCATTGAATCTACCATCTTCAATGTCTACATCAAGATCTTCTTCTCCTGAAACATTTTGATCCATCCCACACAAACTCAAAGCTGATAAAATTTCCCCTGAATGTTTAATCCTATTTAGAGACTTGCTCTTTTAAGTTCTTTGGTCCACCTTACATATGAACAAGATACAGCAAATGAGATTAGCATAACAATTCATCCACAGAACTCCAAAGAAACATAAACAGAATTTGTTACCAACAAGTGCTAATAAGATTCAGCTAAAACCCTAACATAACCGAATCACCTAAGCCTTCAAATCCATCAAACAACCACTGAGACCTATTCATAGTTCGTAAAATCCTAAAATTTCTAGAAATACACCAAACCAGAAAATAAAAGTTTGGGATTTTTTAGAAACTTTCAGCAGATAAGATTTTCTCTAATTCGTAGAACAAATGCAAGACACATTATTAACATGATTATGAAACCTACAATCTAGAAAGTAAGCTCTGATATATGAAAGATTTCAACTTTAAAATGAAATTTAAGAAGAAAACAGGAAAATTAGCTTCATTCAACAAAAGCAGATACCTTAGAAACAAAAACTCATGGAATCAAGCATAATAGCTGGAAATGTCGAAAACCCTTGATGCTACAAGATAGGAGGAAGACAAAAGGATAAAACTTTGAATCCAATTATGGCTTAAAGAAAGAGAGAGTGACCAACCCAAAATTAGGATTTAGGGTTCATAAGGGTCAAAATTTGTTTTTTTATTTTTATTTTGTTTTGTATCTTTTCATATATAAATAGAGAAGACACAACGCACAAGAATGTCTTTTGGATTATATGTCACCGAACGAATTGAAAAATGTTAAAACTTTGAAGACGTGCCAGCTTTGCTCAGCATCTACTGACTTTGGGGTCTTGTCTTTTTCAATCTTTTATAGTTTTATAATTGGGAAATCAAAACAAAGAAAAGAAAATGGATAATTAGGAACCAATACACAAATGCCAATTAATTAAAATTTTGAAAAGTACCGCTAAATATGGATAAGCTTCTTTTTATTTTTCTAATCTTTATGGTATCCATATTGACATTTTTTGTTTTTCAACATCCATAATTAACTTCTAGAAGTCAAATAATGTTTTATGTTTTCACTTAAGAAATCAAGTAAACCTTATATGTAGAATTTGGTCTCCTTTTAACACAAAAGAAAAGAAAACACTGTATAAATTTAACAAAAAAATAAAAATACCATTTGAAATTTAACCAATAATTTCTAATTTAATTAGTTGAGTTTTATCATAGTTAAATGATTTAATCTATTACTCTTTCTTTCTCAAAATAAATGTTGTTTTAACTTTATTTTTTCTTATTTCAGAATATATAATATTTTATATTCTCAATACAAAAATTTCAACCATATTAAATATTCATATTAACTACAACATTAATTATAATATAAAGATAATTTAAATAATTTTACAAGTTTTCTTAATTATCGTTCATCTACTTTAAACATTATATATTATAAGCTATAGACAAAGGGGCCGATTGGCAATAACTTTTATTGCTCTAAAAAACAAAAATCTTTCTAAAGTACTGAAATTTAACTAATCGTGTTCTAACTTTATTTTTTACTTTCGTTGTTCTAGAAAACCAAATTATTTTTTCTAAAATATTTTTAACGGTAAAAAATTAAAAACGTAGAATCAAAATTTATGAATTTAAGAGAATCGTCTAATTGCACATAAAAATTTACAAGTTATGAATCAGTCTTATTTTCTATTATATAATGATTAATTTTAGCGTTACAAAAAGCTTATATTATCTTTCTGTTATCTCTTAATACTTTTTACTAATTTTAACTAAAATTCCATCCTTTTTATTATATACTATATATGTTTTGGTAAATTATAAACTATATATATATATATATATATTTTTCCCCTAAACAAATTTTACTGTTTTGTGTCAACAGTTGGTAAAGTTTGCTCACCAAACATTTTGCCAAATGTGCTTCTTTTTTTTTGTTGATCGACCATAAATGAAAATGGAATTGATAAGGACAAATGTATTCAATATGTATATACAAAAATTAGCCGTTACGGTCCCATTATCTTATGACGCACGTTGCCTAAAGGTCAATGTCATGGGCCCTTTCTGACATTAACATTGACTCACATACAAAATTAAATAGTTATTCTAATAGAAACATTGTCTGAGATATATTGAAATTTTAACTTTCCTCTTGCAATAGTGATTCCTGGATAAACACATCTACTAATTAAGGTGGCAAGAAATGGCGATTAAACGTTGTCTACATGCTTCAATGTTGGCCATGGAAGTATTATTCTGTTTTAGTTTGAAGATATTGATCGATTTGATTGTTGGTTTTGTTTCTAGAGAATTTGTTCTTCATTGTCTTGCTAAGTAAAACATTTGCCACATTTCACATTTGAACCTTCCAGTCAAACCTCTAACATTGATTCTAGAACCAAATTAACTAATTTTAAAGATATAAAAAGTGATAGTATGGTGGTAGAGATTTGTTTAAAATAAAATGTAAATTCATTAGTTTTGAGTTCGATTTCCATCGGAAACTAAATTGTTATTATTCAACCAAATAAAGATGTGAGCCATGTGATTTAGGTCTCATTAGAAAATTCGGAGTCAAACTAGTCATTAGTACTAACTATACAAAGATTGGTTAGATTTCGACTCAAACACCAAGTTAATAAAAGAAACATCTAGATTTGATATTTTGATTTTCGATACCATAATAGTAAAGACATGGCATCATACAATCAACAATTTTACATATTGATACAACTAATGATCATACAATGCAGGAAAAGCAAAACAAAACAAAAAATCAAAATCCAAGGAAATGATCAAAAGGTGAAAGACAAATGTGAGATGCCACAAGATTGTTCAACCCAAGGAACAAAGAAACTGAGTTTACCACTTTCATCTTCCCATTTAAACTCAACTTCCTTGTCGTTCAAGTAACACATCACCGGAGCTAACTTGAATACGCCACGAAATTCCCTTCACCTTTCAATTCAACTCTTATACTGTTATCACCAGTAACATCCATGTTTTGAACAGTTCCAACACAGTTAAACACATTGTTAAACCCTAAAGGTACAAATCTAATCCTAGAATTTCCTAGTTCCGTGACTGGCACGAAACTAAATAGGTCAAACGTGGATGGTTCCAGGGTTATTTCGATCGGATCTGATTTCCAACTCATGAAAAAGATTTCGCCAGATTGTTTCTTGTAAAGTAAGTAATTTCCAACGTAGCTCATTTGAGAACTTGCAGCTTCTGGATTTTGATCCCATTTGATGTCTGAGACATGAATTGTTCCTGAAACTGTCTTGTAACATTCTTTGTATCCCTTGAACATATGTTCCTTTGGGCTCCATCCAGCTCCTTTACAGTTAAACACTCCAATTACTCCTCCAAACTGCAATAAATCAGCTGGTTTTGAGTAAAGTTTTTGATATTTTCGACAATTGAATTTGATTGTAAATTGAAGATCTTGAGGATTGATTCTTTGTCAAACAAAGGGTTCTTAAAGAGTGAATCTCTAGTGGGAAGTGCATAGTGGAGACACCTTGGGATTGTACCATCAGTGAAAGCAAGTTTCTTAATGAGATCAAAGTTATGTGAAGCTTTTCCAAGACGGTCACTAAGGTAGATTGGTCCACCACATATGGCTCGAGAAGCGGCATGGTACTCAGCACAGACATGGTCTGATTGGAACATATCCCAATCTGGTTGAATCATTTGACCCATCCAAAAACTGTTGTAAGCACAGTGAATCATGTGTACTCCTTGTAATCACCATGTGGGTCTTGCCACCAAAAGTCATCACCTGATCAACACTCAAAAGTTTTAGAAACTTGTAAAAACAATAGAGGCAAAAGTAAAATTATGTAATGTATTACCAACTCTGCCAATAGAGATTTTCTTTGTGGCAAGGAAAAAGAAATCATTGCATTGTTGCATACACACACTGCACTCTTAGTAAGCTTTAGCACACTGCACTCTTCCTCCATGTTCTTCTGATACAGACTCTAAGGCCTGAAACCAAACACACACACATATACATATCACAACAACTTGTATATGAAAGAAGCAACAGAGTGATGTAACAACTTACTTGAAAAACATCAATCTTGACTCCTGATATTCCAACACTAGCAAGATAAGAGTGCATTGAATCATAGAATGCATAAGCTTTACAAGGATGAACAAGACCAATTGCGAGATCAGTCATCATAGCGTCTATACCAGGTGAAAGCACCAAAGGAACAACCTTAGCTTTCAAATGTGTCATGGTTTCAGGTCTAACACCATTCCAAGCACCACATAGAGCATGTCATACATATATATATCATCTAAACCCTTAAACCTTAACCTCAAATCCCTTGTGAAAGCCGCCATACCTGAGCCTGAAACATCCTCAGAACCTAAAAACTCATCTTTCTCAACCTCATCAAACATTGCATTGAATTCTTCAGTCAAATCATTGATCTTTTCATCAAGTTGCTGCATATCTTGTTCCTCAGATTCACGAATCAACTTCTGTTTCAATATAATCACCTGAATTCGCTCTGTTGCTTTGTATATAATCATCTTTGGTTTGTGAGGATTGAAATGAGATGCATCAGATGTTAAAAAGATCCACCTTTATAGTTTGTAAACTTCTTACACTCTGTGAAGCCTCGCAGTCATTTGTTCTCCACCAAGAACAAGATTCTCTACATCTTCGTCTAGCTCATCACCATCAAAATTTATACTTTGCCATCCATCATCAATGAAGATAAACTTCAGACATATCCCTCCATCTTCAAACTCTTTAACTCCAGTCCAAATACTTGCAGGATCAACTGTCAAGTAGCAAGCATCCCAAGTACACCAACCAAACTTATCGACGATTTTCGGAAGCTTCTTCTCTTCTAAAACCTTGAAAGTGTTCATATATACACGAAGTGCACTAAAAGTCTCTTTCATGAGGTTATAAGGATTGTCACAAATGTGAATGTAAGCAACGGAATTGAAAGATGACTCTTTCACTTGAGTAGAGCCACTCTCTGCACAAATCAAGACATTACTTTTGTCACCAGGATTAAGTGAAGCTCTGAAAGATCCTTCAATGATTGGTATAATGACCACATAAAAATCAATCTCAGGTATCTTTAGCATTACCCATTGAGTCTCTACTTGAAGATCCGACCTACCCGGATTTTCCAATCCAAGCCGTCGACCACCACATCTTATACCGGAAAAGACTAAGGAAATCTCGGTTTTCGAATCTTCCCAAGGAGTTTATGAGAAGGTTAGAAGGTGATTGTTTACTGAATCCGAGAAAGCCTCCTTTGCGAGCGTTGGCTTGAACTCGGAGGAGGATTTGAAGAGGAGCATCAGTGGATATGGAGTAAGTTGAAAATGGTGTGAAAGTTAGATTCGAAGGAACATCAAAGAGGATTGGAGAAGAGTCTTTGGCACGAAGAATCCCTTGAGATAGCTTAATACAATTTGACATTGGTCGATGATTTAAATATCATTTTTATGTATTATAAGTTTAGTTTTATTGAGTATTGATGGTATTATATAATGGTACAAGGAGAATAATACAAAAGTGATACAATCGAGCATGCATGCAAATTACTAACAAGGCAACGTGCATGCGGTGCTACATTGGTTACGGTCACTGCCGTTTTGTGATCTAGTGTCGTCGGTTTCCAACGCCACCTCCACCACCAGCTCCTCCTCCCGCACCACCTCCGGCTCCAACTCCTCCACTTGCACCACCTCCCGCTCCAACTCCTACGCCAACGTTTGCTCCTCCTCCAACACCACCGCCAAGTCCTCCACCAAGACCGCCTCCACCACCAACTCCTCCTCCTGCACCACCTCCCGCTCCGGCTCCAGTTCCTCCACTTGCATTACCACCGGCTCCAACTCCTGCACCAACGTTTGCTCCTCCTCCAACACCACCACCTCCTCCGGCACCACCTCCAACAGATCCACCGGCACCTCCTCCAACACCACCTCCAACAGCACCACTGGCACCACCTCCGACACCAACTCCGCCCCCTACTCCACCTCCAGCTCCTACACCACCACCACGTCCACCTCCACCTCCACCAGCACCTCCGCCCACTCCACTTCCAACACCCCCTCCAACACCACCACTGGCACCACCTCCAACACCAACTCCGCCCCCTACTCCACCTCCAGCTCCTACACTACCACCTCCTCCACCACCGACACTACCACCAGCTCCACCACCACCACGTCCACCACCACCAACCCCGCCACCTCCACCTCCACCTCCACCAGCACCTCCGACACCCCCTCCAACACCACCGCCAATACTTCCTCCACCGCCTACACCACCTCCAGCTCCACCACCACCACGACCTCCTCCACCTCCACCTCGACCTCCGCCAACAGCACCACCAGCACTTCCGCCAGCTCCACCTCCAACACCACCGCCAAGTCCTCCGCCGCCTCCCACACCACCACCAAGACCGCCTCCACCACCTAATCCACCTCCAGCTCCTACGCCACCACCAACACCACCTCCAACAGCACCACCAACACCTCCGCCGGCTCCACCTCCAACACCACCGCCAAGTCCTCCTCCGCCTCCCACACCACCACCAAGACCGCCTCCACCACCTAATCCACCTCCAGCTCCTACGCCACCACCAACACCACCTCCAACAGCACCACCAACACCTCCGCCGGCTCCACCTCCAACACCACCACCAAGTCCTCCTCCGCCTCCCACACCACCACCTAATCCACCTCCAGCTCCTACGCCACCACCAACACCACCTCCAACAGCACCACCAGCACTTCCGCCAGCTCCACCTCCAACACCACCGCCAAGTCCTCCTCCGCCTCCCACACCACCACCAAGACCGCCTCCACCACCTAATCCACCTCCAGCTCCTACGCCACCACCAACACCACCTCCACCGATTCCACCTCCAACACCACCGCCGATGCCTCCACCAACACCAGCACCACCACTTCCGCCTGCTCCACCACTACCACCTCCACTACCACGACCTCCTCCACCAACACCGCCACCTCCACCAGCTCCACCACTACCACGTCCACCACCACGACCTCCTCCGACACTACCACCTCCACCTCCACCTACTCCACCTCCTACACCACCACCTACTCCACCTCCTACTCCTACGCCACCTCCAACACCGCCTCCAGCTCCCACACCACCACCACCACGACCTCCACCACCAGCGCTGCCACTTCCACTTCCGCCAACAGCACCACCAGCACCTCCACCTACTCCACCTCCTACACCACCACCAGCACCCCCTCCTATACCTCCTCCGGCCCCAATACCACCACCAGCTCCTCCTCCAACTCCAACACCGCCTCCACCACCTCCACTACCTCCACCATGACCTTTACCACCACCATGTTTACCGCTATGGCCTTTACCACCTCCACTAACACTGCCACCTCCACCTCCACCTCCACCTCCTCCTCCACCACTAGCTCCTCCTCCTGCACCACCTCCTATACCTCCTCCAACTCCAATGCCACCACCAGCACCACCACCAGCTCCTACACCACCTCTAACACCTCCACTTCCACCAACACAACTTCCTTTATGTTTGTTATGTAGACATTTGCGACTCTCTTGATCATCTGTACCGGACAATTTCCCCAAAACTTGAGTAGACATCAGTAACACTAACACACAAGCCACTACACTATCCCTTCTCACGAACTTCCCCATTTTTACTCTTCTCTCTTCTCTTTTTTTTCTCCAAAATATACACACACAAGCTCACTCAGATCAAACGATAGACTAATCCAAAACAATGTAATAAGTTCGATCAGTACTAGCTATTTGCTTTGATTACATACATTGGCAAGAAACCCTATTTATAACCTAAATACACAGACACGTGTCATCTAATAGCAGGTTCCTGAAACAAATGAAATTCCACTCAAGCCTCTCTGAAATCTCGAAGACGCGTCGAGGCTCCTTGGTCGACATGAATACGCAAGATAGTCTTCTCTGAGCACTAACACATTTGTTAAAGCTGAAAATGATGATCACTTATAAGAAATCTCATGCATTCTTATTCTATTCATGTAACAGTGGTTTAATTTACTTAGTGGAATATTATACGTGCCTCTTCATTCTCGCCAATACGCACTTCAAATATCTCATAATGCTATTTTTAGTGCAGTTCTTTTTGGGATATTTATCTTTTACAAATGTCAAAAGGGTTTTACGATTAATCACAAACGCGTGGCACACAAGGTTTCACATGCGTTTAGACGTAATTCGTTATAAAATTGTCACAAAATTGATCAAAATTAATTATTTACAAGGTTTTTTCTTAAATAAATAACACCGGAAGCTTATTTTTGAAATTTATGTATAAAAAACATACTTTAGTTTAGGTTGGGACGAGAATACAATATTTATTTAGTAAAAAATAGCTATAAAAGTATTTTATGATGGATTTTCTAAGATACAGTGATTAGAAAATTATGTTTACAATTTTAAACACGGTTTTGTGTCTTGAATCAGACACCTATTCTACAACGAAACATAACAAAGTCATATAACTTGCTCCTATAATCTCTCGGTTAATCTCTGTTCAGTCGTAGAATCGAGCTGATCAGCTCGACACTTGGTCCATTTTTACCTCTTTCATGGGCTTTCAAGCCCACGATAACATTTTTTCATTGATGGGCCGGGTTTGTGACGAGCACAGTACGATTCTTTTCTCATAAGCCATGCTTTAGGTTGGATCAACAGCAAATCTTGCTAAGCAAATCTTCCTGCTCGTCGTCTACTTCGATCCCTTATTCCTCTAACCTCTCTTCCATATCAGGACAAGCTTTCCCTGCAGATATATATGTCTTCATAAGAAGTGTGTAAGTTTCAGACTCTAGGGGACTCCATTTCGACAAGGTTTTGCAGAATGCTTCTGCTCCATTAACATCTTTAATCTTTTCAAAGTGAAGAAAGAATAAACGGATCAGCTCTATGCTCCAAGTCCAGTTCTTGTCTTGGTCCAAATCTGCTGCTTCAAAATGCTTCAGAGCCAAATCAGCCTGATCGTTCTTCAACAGGTGCATCATCAAAAGCTGCCTAGCCTTTGAGAATTGGGCTTTACACTTTTTCATGGCACCATTGAAAACAGCCTCAGCCTCTTCGTACATGTTCTGTTTTAAGTAGTTGCTGATCGCTACATTGGCTATTCGCATATCATAAGTCCAGCATGTTGATTCCCAATCTGTAAAGATTTTCTTGATTCCATCAATGTCATTGAGTTTACTCAGTGCTTGGAGCATTGTAAGACAGCTTGAATTGTTGACGTTCGGATGTCGTTTCTTTAGCAAATCCCAAACTCGATACACCTCATAAGCATTTGAAATCCCAGCATACAAGCTAATGAGAAAATGATAGCAATCACGGATGTTAGTATTCATCTTGCTCTCCGAAGATTTCAGCGCTTCTTCTGCTTTATCGTAGAGGCCAGCTTTAGTGTAGATTGCTGCCAGATTAGCAAACGTATCCCACGAAGAAATACCTTCACCTTCTGCTTTCATTTCATTTAGAACCTTCTCTACTCCATCTAAGTCATTTAAACTTCCACAGCTTTGTAGCCACATCGAGTAAGTAATATCACAAGGGGCAAAATTCTTCTCTTTCATCTCAACAACCAATGCATGTACCTTCTCGGGTTGACCTAACCGCATATACATGGCCATTAGATTATTAAATGGCAAAGAATTACTCACAAGATTGCGATCAACCATATTTTCAAAATGAGCCTTTGCCTTTTCTTCATCCCGTTCCATGCAGTAGCAGTTCAATAGGCTTCCATAAGCCGACTGAGTCTTGGTAGAAGCTTCTAAACTGTTAAAGTAGTTTTCGGCTGCCTCTAAGCCTTTAGTCTTTGCAATAAGATCCAAACGGATTGCATGATCCCCGCCAGAAAAGACAATTCCTTTTCTTTCCATCCAATCAAAGATCTAAGTATAATTGTAAACAAAAAAAAAAGGATGGTATGATGAAAGGTTAAGCATTTAAAAGATAAACCAAACATAATAAACACAGAGAAACAAAAGGTAACACTGACAGTAATTAAGCAACAACTATATCATTCTTTTACACACTCAAACAATCCATCCCATCGGTTCCCAAGCATTATTTAAAATGACTATTCCTTTTACAAAACTCCACAAATTAAAGTCAGGGAAAATCAATCACAAGAAACTTTTATCCTTATATTGCATTTGATCCTTATGCACCACTAAAACTATAATCAACCCCACTATATATATACATAGAAACAGAGTTCAGGGAAACTCAATCACCTTACACATTAAACTTCACAAACTTTTTAGCCTCTAACAATGGTGCCTATAACCCACAACTAGCATTTTCCATAGTAGCGTACCAAAACAAATTTTCTGCCTAAGTTATTTCATCATTGATCAATCCATTAGTTCAAAGATACTTCAGTATAGAAGCAAGAGGAGACCAACCTCGAGGGCGCGTTGAGGTTGACGATACTTGCGAAGATCCTTCGCGTAGCGAACAAGGTCGTGTCTTTTGATAGTAATACCTTCCATGGTCAACTGATTTAGCGTTTCCTCTATATTCCCTCCCTTTGTGCCAAGACTTGAGAGTTTCTTGTACACCAAGCGATGTTTTTTCGCCGTCTCCGGAACAGAAACGGATGCCTCGCCGCTAATCTCCGTCACCAGAACAGAAACGGAAGCCTCGCCGCTAATCGCCGCCGGGGATGCCGCAACCGTCGCACAAAACCTCCTCGCTAAACGTGAAACGGAATGCATCATCAGATTACTGGTTGTAAATTTTCTCAGTGAATCCCAGAAATGCCAAAATCTCTCTCTCACTCAAAGCTAGGATTTGCTAGGGTTTTAGAACGATTTAGCAAATAAGAAACAGAACTACGTGTCGTTTTTGTTATACTAATACGGCGTGTAGTTTATTGTTGTAATCTTCTTTTTGTTATTTGGCCATTCATAAATGGAGCAAAACATATAAAGACTAGAAATGGCTATCCTTCTCCATGTTCTTCCTCCGACGAAGGCTATCGTCTTCTCCAGCTCATCTTCTACAAAGTCAATCAGAAAATGTCCTTAACTCAAGCGGCGTGTTCGTTGCCGAATCTCTAATTCCTCGGAGGTGATTCCAATTTTGAATTTCAACTCACTTTCGACCAGTTTGTACATAGACGCACATATATGTGTTGAATTTCAATTTGATTTTCAGTTTAAATCAGATGAAGGAGCTTCGAAGTTGGAGTATAAACCAGGAGTTCTCGATGATTTCTTCATGCATTCATTCCGGAACAAACTGATCGAGGTGAGTAGTAAAATTTAATTGATTGGATTCTTCGTGATTTTTAGGATTCAACTAATTATCCAAAGAAATGAGCGGATTTATTCATTGAACTGACCAGAGGCGGACCCATTCATGTGAAAGGCGGTCAACTAACATCCTATAAATTTGGGGAAATTTTTTTTGTATAGAATTAAGTTTTTTTTTATAATTGAGTTGAGCTTATTTTTCTTATAATGACACCAAAAAATCTAATAAATTTACTTATTTAAATAAAACTATTCCATTAAACAACCCATGTACCAACTATCAGTCTTTAAATTTGAAAAAAATCCCTTTTATAAATAGTAATTATTAGGAAACTTAATATTACCTTAATTTTTTAATAACTAATAAGTTTAATTAACATTTTTTGGGTAACGATTAATCTAATCTTTTTGTTTACATCATCTATTTTTTCTCTATCTATTATTCTCCAAGTTCAAAATTAGACTTTAATATTATTTTAATAGTTTTATTTAAATTATTTTCACTTTTCATCTATATTTAGATATAATTGATCTATTTAATTTATATTTTTGCTAAGATTTGAAGAATTAACAACATATGAATTGTTTCTTTTTATCAAGTTAGCTTTTATGTGACATAAATCTTTCAAAAGATTGTTAATAAATTAATTGATTCTATTATTTTGATGGAAATGAAGTTAACTTCTCTGGTTTAAGTTTTTGTGGGTCTGCAACGAGGATAATGGTTTATAAATTGACGAAATTTTATTTCTTTGTTTTAATAAATTGATTTCTTGAATGATTGTTTAGTTGTTTTGCCAAAAAAGATGTGTTTGAGTGTATTACAAATGAGGTTGTGATGAAAATATTTCAGGATATAAAAGATCACATGGTGATTTTGTAGGATATTTTTTATTGATTATATTTTCTTATAATATTTTGTAGGACAAAATTTGTTTATGTTTTTATAAAAAAAAAAATTTATATAACTTATATTATGACCCCGATAAAAAAATGTTCTGGGTCCACCACTGGAACTGACTGGTATTATTAGATTTATATTAGGCTAAAGTTCTTTGTTCATGTTCAAGTATGTGTAAGAGGAAGTCGGGTCGGATTCAGAGAAACCAGGGTACGTTGGACTTATTGAGTTGGTGAAGCTTCTCTTGTTGAAAGGTCGGACTAGATCGGAGAAAAATGATGTTGCGGTATATTTCTCAATGAGAAGCCATTTTTATAGGATTATTAGGCTGAAAATTTGAGTTTTGGTTCTTGTAGAAAGCTTTGATCAAATGTTATTATTAACTCATGTTCTTTTTGGTGGATACAGGTGCGAATACTGTAACTCATGTTCTCTTTGGTGGATACAGGTGCGAATACTGAAACCCTTGTTTCCTCCACTCATTTTAGAGCTTTACAAGCTTCTCATTGCTCCTTTAGCACAAGGGAAAGTAGCTGCATTGATGGTTGGTGAGTGTTCCTGAATCTTCAATCCTCCATGTCAATGAAAAAATTATAAAATATGGATAACAAATTACATTATTATCTATGAATTACAGATAGATAAGTTAAGCACAAAGAAGCTTACTTTTTTCGGATGTGGTTTCCTACTTTTATACTGAGCATGAGACAGCTTTGCTTATTTGAACCCAGCGGCCTAAATGGTTTTCTTCTCTTTGCTGTTTTTTCATATTGAAGCAAGAGTTACTGTACTTACCTGTCAATGGCTCATGGGACCATGCAAAGTAAATATCATCGAACTTCCTAATGGAGAATCATGGGATAGCGGGGTAATAAGATCATGTTTAACTCTGCATCTATTTCAATATGATTCTGTCTTGTGAAATTTTTTTCTTTAATTATTCTTTAACAAAGAGAAGGTGGAATCCAAGTAGGTATTCGTAGAGAAATGTCAGTATCTAGAAGAAAGCAAATGTGTGGGAGTATGCATCAATACATGTAAACTGCCAACTCAGGTACTCTCCTGCAATCTAAACCAATCACCTATCTTTACTGTTCTGAGTTAGTATCTAGTCATGATCAAACTGTAAGCTTTCAAGCTTTCGGTAATGTTCTTTGATTAATCCTTGAAAGTGTGGAATTTGGATTCTTCAGACATTCTTTAAAGACTACATGGGAGTTCCTCTGTTGATGGAACCAAACTTCAAAGATTATAGTTGCCAGGTACCTCTTTCTTACCCCTCCTTTAACAACAGATATAATCCACTCTGAAATCAGGACTTTTATCTGACACTAAAAAAATATGAGACCCCTTTGACCGATCTAATTGAACATATCTAAGTCTGAGGTTAGTCCAACATACTATTAGCTTATTAGGAGATGAAAATCTGTTAACCGTTTGGGATCCCGCTAGACCCAGACGTGATATTGATCTTAAAGCAAAGAATTGATTCCAAAGTGAGCAGTAATAGGAATCTAGGATTTTGATAGATGTAGAGGTTCAAGAGTTAAAAACTTAACACCACTTATTGCTAATTGAGATCCAGCTAAAAACAAACCACGGTTTTAGTTTCTTTGGCTGTTCTCAGTTTCATTAGTCTCTTCTTTGTCTAATTTATGACCATCTTTGATTTCTGTGTGTATCATGACAGTTTAAATTTGGAGTAGCTCCACCAGAAGATGATGTGAATGTTAATGAACCGTGTCTTGAGACATGTTCAATTGCAAGCCGCCAGAAATTAAGTCCAGGGGAGTGTCCAGTGGCGTGAATCTTCGTTTTCTAAAGTGAAAAAGGAATATGTATATGTACCGACAGTGTGTTGTGTATAATTTATTCGACCTACTAGATCTGATTCTAGTGATCGGGAAAGGAAACATACAGATTCGAACTAAATATAGACTAGTTGTTTGAATATTACTTCTGTTTAGCACCACATATGTTTAAGTTCGATAATTGGGTCCGATTGGTGATTTAATTTGAGTCAGACGATTGAAAAGAAAAAAGCGGTTGAATAGAAAACCAATTAAATATGGGCGATTGGAATTAGCAGTAAGAAAAAACTTATAAATAAGTTCGTTTGAAGTCAGCGTTAAACGTCCATAACTCGTGTTAACGGCTACTTCCAAATGTCTGTTTTAAAGTCTGTTTTAACCGTTATTTCAAGGGGAATTGTGTTTGATAGCAAAATAAGTAATCGCTAATGTAATCGTTGGTTTTAATGGTACTCAAACAAACCCAACGTGTTTGTGTGAATTGTCGATAAACAAACTATTGCAGTGTTATTCATTAAAAACAGACAAAATTACGAGGATATGCATATAATTTTTGAAGACAAAGTCATAACCAATTGTAATATATGGCATGGGTGGACATAAGAGCATCTCCAATCCATAATTATATTTATCTTCAAATATTATTATAGAGTAAATTTTTCTCCAATCCATCCCTATTTTTGCCTATAAAATAGTGAAATGCTATTTTTTCTCTATATTTAGAGAAATGTTATTTTTCCCTCTATTTTATAAGTGAATTTTTTTATTTACAAAAGAGTCATTTCACTTTATATAAATGATATAAATAATCATTAACTATTACAAAAAATTATTAAATCTAAATAATAATTAAATTTTAAATATTAATTAAATTTTAAATATTATAAATAATAATTAAATTTTAAATATTAATTAAATTTTAAATATTACAAATAATAATTAATATCTAAATAAAAGTTATGCTTCTAAATAAAAATTAAATTTTAAATATTATAAATGATAATATTATAAACTAAGATATGAGAAACACTTAACACGAAACAAAACTAAACTCCAAAAAAATAAAATTTATAGATTAAACAATACAAAATTCACAAACGGCGAATAAAACTCCAAAAAATATATAAAAAAAATTAAAAAATAAAATAAATAGGGTTAAATTATAATTTTTAGAAATAAATAGGTATTAATGATAAATTAAAAACAAAATATATTTAGAATATTTTTTATAGAAAAAAATAAAAAAAATACATTAGAAGAAAACACACGTTTCCTTTATTTTAAAGTAAAATACAGAAAAATACATTAAAATGATCTAACAAAAAGCTTGAATGATAAGTGTTTTTAGCAACAACTTACAATAATCATTCTTAAATGCTAGCCAAATCACCTACCACTTAGCTACGTCATTAATACACGTAAGTTCTAATGAGATGAATTTTATCCCTTGACTATTAATAATTCACTTTTTAATGTCAACTAGTTAGAATTCATTTGTAACTTAGTACTATACAATTTAGCAATAAGGTAATATTTAGTTTTGAAATTAAAGTACGAATTTTGGCGTTGGAAATGGTCAAAACATTTGAGCATATCTCAAAGCTTCCCAAGATTTCTTTCACTTCTTTCTTGGATGACTCCTTTATATCTTTCTTTCTTTTTTGTGTTGACAACACTTTGTATCTTTCTTTCGTTATTGTTTTTAAGAACAACTTCAAATATATTTTAAATATCATAAATTAATTAAAAATATTATTATGTGTATTTTAAATATCATATATTATTAAAAATATTATATATCATTTAAATAATGTTTTGCCATTTTATATAATTTATCTGATTGCACAAAATTTTCCTTTTATAATTTTTTAGACTGCAATTTTTTTCCACCGCAACTTATCTAATTATACAATATTACTAATCTATGGGTCGTTGGAGTATTTATTAAATCTTTAATCAGAATCTTAAGTTTTAACCGAGTAATTTTCCGGTTTAACACTGGTTTTCTTTTAACACTTAACGGACGTAACTCAAAATTAACAGAGAAGGGTGTTTGTGAGTTATTATAATGTACTGAGTCACCGACAGTGACAGTGAAAGTGACGACTTTCTTTCTACCGTTAATGTTCGTTGCCGTTAATGGCGCATTTTAGTGTGCGTAGAGAAATACGCTCAAGTGCGCCGCACGCTTCTCTTCTTTTTGTCGCGCATTCAAAAACCGAAACGATCAGAAAAAGAATATTAAATAAACATTTGGTAGTAAACAATTATTAAAAAAAAATCTGAAAAAGAGAAAGAAGAGAGAGGAGCTTCTACAGTACTAAAAGCGGAGTGAAACCGAAGAAATCTCCGCCAACGGAAAATTGTTTTGGAGCTGAAAATCTTCGGTGAAGATGGCGGATTCTCTTTTTAGGGTTTTTGGAGCTCTGTTTATTGGTGTAAATATATCTTCCTTTTTGGATCAACCGTTGAAAACTTCTGAAGAGGTTTCTCGGGTTTAAGGCCTTTACGTTTCATTTCTTCTTGGATTTCGTCTTCCGCTGTGAGTTTTTGTTCTCGTGGCGAGTTTTTTATAGATTATAGCAGATCTGTGGGTTTTCAAGACAAATGAAAGTGTCGGTGATGTCGATTTTCTCACTCGCTAGCTCTTCTGGTAATTTACGCTTACCTACTATCTTCTTATATTCTTTCGTCTCTGTTGTAAGTGTAGTGATTGGTATTTAAGGAGTTATAAGATCGGAGGAAAAAATAGGTGATGTTTTTGGATTTTGATTTTAATCTGGTACGGAATGAGACGAAGTTAGTTTATGGGACCTCATTGATATCTAATTACTTTGTTCTTTATCTGTTAGGTCACTGATTTGGGTTAGTGAAAATAAGTCACGTTTTAAAGTTGGAATGTATAGTTTGGTTCTGAAGCTGATTGTGCTCAAGATTTTAGGTTTATAGTTTCTAAATATGGTACACGATCTTGGCTCTGAACACAAGCTTTAGGACTATATGGGCTAAAAAAGGCGAAGAAACTTCTTATTGATTTTAGTTTTGGACTATGCCCCCATGAAGAAATGTTAGTAGGAATTCATATGTTTCTTCAAGACATACTAACATTAAAATCTGATAGGAAAATTACTCGCATATTGTTGCAAATTTTACCCTTAACATGAAGTAGCTTTAGTTCAGTTCTTGTTTACCTCTATCTCACTGTTTCTAATGATATATCAATCCCAGATCTGCAAAAAGATATCCTATTGAAGGCGTTGAAAGTGTTGGTTTCTATATATTGTGTGGTTTCTATCATCAGTGTACAGTTTGCTGATGCTCTATATGAAGGACTGCCAATTTCACCAAGTTTATCACCTTCAACTTCCCCAGTTATCCCTGATCTGCCCCTACCAGCTGAATTTCCGCCGTTTCATATTGCACCGCAACAAGCAGAAGCACCTCAATATCCTCCCCACTATAGTCGTTTGGTAGCTTCTGTTCATCCTCTTACCAGTTCACGTATCTCCAAACCTTCTATGGAAAAGAATGCTCAATCTCCTAGAGCAGGCTTGGTTGATATTGCTCCAGCACAATCTAGTAATGGTGCACTTCCTTTTGGCTTAACTAAGCCACCTTTGTCCCCCTCGGTTTCAAGTAAGACATTATTCAATCTCCTAAGGAAATCAATTCCATATTTTGATTTTGCATAAGACTAGAAATAACATGCGAGTTCAGTACTCATGGTGTATATTTCTTGTTCTTCCAGATTGTTGCAAATCAGATATGGTGCAGAAACGAGGAAGTATTGATTGCCACTGTGTGTATCCTATAAAGCTGGACATCCTTCTCTTGAATATTTCAGAAAATCCTAGCTGGAATATGTTCATGAATGAATTTGCTTACCAGCTTGGTCTCCTACCTCGCCAAATTGAGCTGATCAACTTCTATGTGATAAGCTTGTCAAGGATGAACATTTCGATGGATATCACGCCTCATTCTGGGATTAGTTTTTCAGCTAGTCAGGCAACAGCAATAAACTCTTCCCTTATCAACCACAAAATTAAATTTAGCCCTACTTTGGTGGGAGACTACAAACTTCTAAACCTTACTTGGTTTGAGGCCCCTGCACCTTCTCAAGGTAAAGTACTTTTCTACAATTGTACTTGGGCATGAGTTCAATCAGCCCCTCAATTCTACACATATGAGTTCATCATCTATCATGAAAGTTTCATCACATTCATATGTAGCATTTATTTGTTGCGAAAAGGAAGTAGACTGATAGGGTGTTCTTTGTCAATTACATTGCCAATAGTATCTCCCTGTTCGATATTTTCTTGGAGTATGTCACCATGATTCCTTACATTTGCAAAAAGATAGGTCATTAAGATAGGTCTTAACTCTTAATCTTTTTGCAGCACCTCTAGTGGCTTCTTCACCTCACAAAACACCATCACAAGGATCCTCATCATCTACGTCAGTAAGTCCTCCAGAAAAAAGGAGGCATCCCAATCTTGTTCTTATCTTTTCTGTAGCCGCTGGTGTGCTTATCATTGCCATAATCTCTGTGCTTATTATCTGTTGCTGCAAACTCCGGGAAGAGAAAGCTCCTGATCCTCACAAAGAACCTGGTATGCGCTTATTCTCACTACGAGGTGTTAAACTTTTCTATGTTAGGGTAATTTCTGTTTTCAATGCATGCCATGTCAGAAGTAGGGATCACACGTCTTTTCAATTGGGTATAAAGTTGTGTCGTTATTAGTCAAGTTTAGATCGATTGTAAAACTTAAACGCATCTTCCTTCTTTCAGTAAAACTACGGAACCTGGAGGCTGGTTCTGTAGGGGGATCTCTTCCTCGCCCAGCAAGTACGCGGTTTCTGTCTTATGAAGAACTCAAGGAGGCAACTAGCAATTTTGAATCTTCTAGCATTCTAGGGGAAGGTGGGTTTGGCAAGGTTTACAGAGGCATCTTAGCCGATGGTACTGCTGTAGCAATTAAGAAGCTATCCAGTGGAGGGCCACAAGGTGATAAAGAATTCCAAGTGGAGATTGATATGCTAAGCCGTCTTCATCATCGTAACCTTGTGAAACTTGTGGGTTACTATAGCAGTCGAGATTCTTCGCAGCACCTACTTTGTTATGAGCTTGTTCCAAATGGCAGCCTCGAGGCTTGGCTTCATGGTAATATATATTCTTCACTTCCCTTGTTGCCTATATTAATAGCTGACATTACCAAAAGGAAGCTATTATTCACTGTATTTATCTGCAAGAGTGGTTTATATAAGTTATTGTTTGTACTTTAGGGCCTCTCGGGTTGAACTGTCCTCTTGATTGGGACACCAGAATGAAGATTGCACTAGATGCTGCAAGAGGACTTGCATACCTTCATGAAGACTCACAACCGTCAGTTATACACAGAGACTTTAAAGCCTCTAATATACTCCTTGAGAACAACTTCAACGCCAAAGTTGCAGATTTTGGCCTAGCCAAACAAGCTCCTGAAGGCAGGGGTAATCACTTATCTACCCGTGTTATGGGCACATTCGGGTGAGTTGCTCATCTCTCTCGACTCGATTCTTATATCACCTTTAAATCCTCACTTCCCTATTGAATCTAGAATCCGTTCTCAGGTATGTAGCGCCTGAATATGCAATGACGGGACACTTACTCGTCAAGAGTGATGTTTATAGTTACGGCGTGGTCCTTCTTGAGTTGTTAACTGGTAGAAAACCTGTGGATATGTCACAACCTTCAGGCCAAGAAAACCTCGTCACTTGGGTAAGTAAAATTTCCTTGTTATCTGTCAGATCTTTTGCATTTTCATTGTCCAAATTTTGAATGTATAATGTGATTATCATGGATGCAGACAAGGCCAATTCTAAGAGACAAAGACAAACTAGAAGAACTAGTCGATTCGAGACTCGAAGGAAAATACCCAAAAGAAGATTTCGTAAGAGTCTGTACAATAGCTGCAGCTTGTGTTGCACCTGAAGCTAACCAAAGACCAACAATGGGTGAAGTGGTTCAATCACTTAAAATGGTACAACGAGTCGTTGAGTATCAAGATCCAGTTTTAAACACTTCTAATAAAGCTCGACCTAACCGAAGACAATCATCAGCTACTTTCGAGTCAGAAGTAACCTCGTCTATGTTCTCTTCTGGTCCTTATTCTGGTCTAAGTGCCTTTGATCATGAAAATATTACAAGAACAACTGTTTTCTCTGAAGATCTTCATGAAGGGCGATGAAAGAAACCATTGTCTTATTTTTTCTCCCTTATTTTTATTTTTCTCCCACTTAAGGTGAAAGTATTTCGAGCAGAGATGAGTTTGGGACATTATCATAGCTCTTTGAATTTTGGGTTCACCTTTTTTTGGTAAAATTTTGTATATATGTTTCTCATTTCTTGAGTTAATTAAGAATCATCATTTATATAAATAGAAATTAAAGAAATATTAAGTTTACGTGAGAATTACACGATTTGTTTTTGGGGTGGAAAAAACAACAAAGATAATTGTTTAATTGTGTTTAGTAGAGTTGTAGAATTCGGATTGTAAATTGAGTTAATTGTTACACTTGAGCTGGTTGATGTATAATTATCCTTAAGATCTTATCATAAACATAAAATATTTGGCCCCAAAAAATCATAAATTATCATTCCTAATAAGTACTAATTTTTTGGCAAAAAAAAAAAATTGAGGTTTATAAATTCTTAGACACCAGGGTTCGATTTCTCTCCGATGCAAGGAGAAGGAAAAATAGGAATTTTACGATATGAGGTTTGGATATGGATTGGGCTTGTCGATCCATATCCAAAAAAGGAAAAAAAAAAGGAAATATAATTAATATGCGCACGTGTAAGCATTTTGTCATTAACACGTGTGGCATTTCTCGTATGTATCCTCTTCTTTGTAGTTCACACTCCGTTCGTCCTTCTAAAGTCTGATTACGGAAAAAGCCGAGAGAGTTCGAGTGAGAGAGGAGCGGAAGGCTCGAGGAAGCACCAGTGGTGACGGAGGATAGCAACTCCTCCGGCAGAATTGGAGTCAGATTTACCTTTCATCTCCTTGTTTCATTCTCTTTTTTTGCGGAAATTATGTTATTTTCTTCGTATTCGCATGATCATTAGCGTAATTTTCATCTGATTGCTCGTGAAATCGTTTGATATTATCAAATTATATTCACTGTTTCAGCTTTGTTCTACACTTCTACTTATCGAGTTACTGTGAATAATCTCGGTCCTTGTTATTATTAGAGAGACCATTAGACAAGCCCATTACCAATCTAATGAGCCCATGTATTTAGGTTTTGGGTAAGTTAGTATTGTATAAATATCCTTCTTATGAGAACTTTGGTTGTAACTTTGGGAGTTGCTTCCAAGCAACTCTCCATCTTCTCAATCTCATAATATCAATTTAGAATCATCTCAATCTCATAATATCAATTTAGAATCATGGTGTTCTTTGTTAAAGTTTTCTCTTTAGTTATTTTGCACAATAAAGCTTTACATAAGCTATTTCATTTCCTAGTTTCAATCTCTACAATAAGCTCATTTGAGCATGAATCTCTTGTCTAGAAATGTCAACATGGTATCAGAGTTTTAGGCGATTCTCTTGGGTAATCAGAACTAGAAGGCCAAACTTCTTCATCATCATATATACGGTAATGATGTACCTTCACTTGCGACAAAACATGGAGAATGAAACGTTTAGAGCTAGGGTTGGAATGTTGAAGCTAGGATTGGAATGAATGGTTGTTTGGGTTATGTATTCAAGGAAGGCTAGTCTTGGGTTTGATTAGGATGCATTTAAGAGTGAAGTTTCTGTTGATTTTTCTAGCAAACACAAGAATTCAAGGAATGCACACAAGGTGTTTGGTGAAATGCCAAAATGAAAAACAGAATGATTAGAAGGCAGATTATATTTGAGTAATGGATAGGCTTGAGAATTGGATGAATTGTAGCTGATTGTGAGAAGCTCCTTGTTTGATTAAGTGTTGAGTACAAGAAAACCAAGAAGTTTGTGAGAAAAGAATGGTCAAAAAATACCTCTGAGGAACTACTCCTAAGCTCTCCAAGTATCAAAGAATACCTCTGAGTGAGCATTGTTAGATCTCCAAGTATAGACCAAGAGTTTTTCAGTTGGTTCTGAAGTTCACTTTACTAGCTCTAAGGAAAATAGGGATTTATCTCACATCATCTTCAAGAGATCATATCAAGACTCAAGCTCCTATCAAGCCAACAATTTTCCGGTTTCAAACTTAGCGTATATGTTCCATCTACGCTAAGTTTGCGGGGGAGTATTAGAGAGACCATTAGACAAGCCCATTACCAATCTAATGAGCCCATGTGTTTAGGTTTTGGGTAAGTTAGTATTGTATAAATATCCTTCTTATGAGAACTTTGGTTGTAACTTTGGGAGTTGCTTCCAAGCAACTCTCCATCTTCTCAATCTCATAATATCAATTTAAGAATCAATTTGATCTTTGTGTTCTTTGTTTAAGCTTTCTCTTTAGTTATTTTGCACAATAAAGCTTTACATAAGCTATTTCATTTCCTAGTTTCAATCTCTACAATAAGCTCATTTGAGCATGAATCTCTTGTCTAGAAATGTCATTAGCGTAATTTTCATCTGATTGCTCGTGAAATCGTTTGATATTATCAAATTATATTCACTGTTTCAGCTTTGTTCTACACTTCTACTTATCGAGTTACTGTGAATAATCTCGGTCCTTGTTATCACTTCGGAGTATACAGACCTTATTGGATTAGCATATTTCCTCGTTGATTAATTTCCTTTGTTTCGAATGTTTGAACATTGTGTTGGGCTTCTAACCAGAAGTCTCATGTAGACGATGATGATGACAATAGTATCGAAGGTTTGGAGAACAGACTGAGTGAGCTTAAAAGGGAAATTCAAGGAAAAAGAGTTAGGTCTATTAAAGTAAGGAAATTTCTTTTTGCTGTTTCTTCTATATATGATGTTCTTCATTAGTTCTACTAATTTCTGAAATCATTTGTATTGGTTACAATTAGGAGAAATTCGAGGCTAACAGAAAGAGGGTAGATGTTTATGTTTCCCCTCTTTCATCTGCTGCATCGAGCCGAGCTACTGCAGGAGACAATGGAAATAGCAATATGTTTTCTTCAAGAATGGAAATACCACTCTGTTAGTTAAATGTTTTTTCTCATGGAGTTGGAGACAGAGACTATGTTCTTACTAAGGATGTTATATCAGCAAGTACCAAGCTTCCAAGTGCTGAGAGAATACCACCATATACTACCTGGATTTTTTGGACAGGTATGCTATTCAGTTCAAGAATTGGCTGGATCACCCAATGCATTTTTTCTTATTATGTGTTGTTTATCTTTCTGAAAATACCTCTTAACAATGCAGAAATCAAAGAATGGCGGAAGATCAGTCTGTGGTTGGTCGAAGACCAATGTACTATGATCAACATGGTGGTGAGACACTAATATGCAGCGATAGCGAGGAAGAGCCGGAACCGGAGGAGGAAAAACGGGAATAATTTGAGGGTGAAGACTCCGTTATATGGTTAGTTCTCAAAGAAGTTGAATGTTGGAATGACATATGCTGTAATGGGGAAAACCTGTGATGCTGGTATAGTTATTTAGATATTTGAAGAAGGAAACAAAATACTTGGGTGGAACTTATATTAATTGATGAATCGCATTTGTTGATGCTAAAGAAAGATGACATCTATTGTATACACATCAAATTTCAGTCCGAAAAGACTCTTCATTAGCAAGAGTTTTGAATTTAATCTCACTATACCTGGTTTGAGTTGAATTGGCAGGATGATTGGGCAGGAGTACGGGATGAGTGAGGAAGTGCAATATGCTCTCTGCCAGTTCCTCAGCCTAGATGCTTCAGACATTCTGGTGTAGTTTTAGTTATCTTGCTCTTTTGGTTTCTCTAATGGTGTTTCTCTGGTCTTCCTATTCTTCTTAAACTGGTGTTTGACTATTCTGTCTGTTGCAGGAAAGATACAATGAGCTCAAGTTGAAGAATGAGCAGACTGTTGAGGAATATTTTAATTCAGGATTCAAGCTTGGAATATCTCTGGAAAAGGGCCTTAGTGCTGCTCTAGATTCTTTTGATAATCTTTTCTGCCGCCGTTGCTTAGTACTTGGATTGTTCTTTTGTGACAGAGAGATCATGTAGTACTAAGTATTTGGTAATCGTGATTTCTTCTTTTATTTTTCTAACAGGTGTTTGACTGTCGTCTGCATGGTTGTTCTCAGTCTTTAATAAGTGCTGTAAGCTTCAATTAGTCTTTACTTTCTTTAGTTGTATTGCTAAACTTTAAATGAACAACATAACCAGAGGACTTTGGTTGGCAGAGTGAAAAAAGCCTTATTGGTCTGATTATGAAGGTGATAGAAACCCCTGCAGCAAACATTGTTACCTCCAGGTGTATTTCTCTATGTCTCTTTACAGGCTTACATAGATGAGTATATTTGTAGTTAAGCTGGCAATTATTTCACTTTAATGTATACCCTCAATAAACTAGATTTGAACAGTGAGATCATGGAATGATGTTATCTGTCATCTGAACTAGGTTAATATTAGCATGTATGCATCTGCTAAAGGAGTGATCTGTCTTGGCATGACAAAACCACATGATATTTTAGTACGTTACCTTCTTTCTCACCTTGAGTCACTCTAATTTTGCAGAAGTTCCATTAGAATGTTTACTAGATTAGGTAAATCTTAGTTGTTAGTTAACAAGAAAGGAACAAATTAAAAAATAGCATTCTGTAGAAAATGAGTGTGACTAGCTTTATAGAAAACAAATGATGAACTCTAGCAGTGTAGATTATGACTTAAAGCCACTTGTCTCTACAATCTTTATAAGTGTATTGAGTAAAGACATTTGCCTCTACTATATATGCTAACTTTCTTCAATCTCTTTTCGCGTGAATAAAAGAGTTTCACTTTGTAGACAAGAAAATTTAAGGGTCTTGTTTGTGTTTGTAGGTAATGTTTGTTGCAGGAGATCACAGGGTCGGTATTTTTACAAACGAACGAATAGAAGCAAGTGAGGAGCTTTTCTATGACTATAGATATGGACCAGACCAAGCACCAGCTTGGGCTCGCAAACCTGAAGGCTCTAAGAAAGATGATTCAGCCATTACTCATCGTAGAGCCAGAAAGCATCAATCTCATTGATGAATTCTGACAATGGTAAAAATAAGAGTATGGCACAATTAACTTCTTAAAAATGAAATATAGATTTGTGAGAGAAGTGATATTGAAGTTGGAACTTCTCCTTATATTTATTCAACAATTAAGATTTTATTTTGACATTAAGGTGAGACTTTGTATAGGAGATGAAACATTTATGGGTCAAGTTATTTGTTGAACAGGCAATCAAAAACAAAAATAATGTTGTTTTTGGTTAATCAAAAAACCGGACAGTGGATCAAATTTTGCAATCAAATGGAGTTTCATCTGTAGATAGATCTCTTCAAAGCTTACCAAAATGTCTGGTTCGAATAGAATAGATTGACAAATGCCTCTAAAATACAAAGTACAGTATCCTTGGATTTGTCTAATAATTCTCAACATTTCAATTTCTGGTTATAGTTAAAACGAATAAATTTCATTTACAATAAGTAACCGATCATAAAAAAAATAAACCAGTAAACCGGTTTCCGGTTATTGGGTTTCGAGGGACGGGTTTAAACACACCTTAGACCAACGTATCCCTAGTTCGAATCGGATATAGCTCCGTTCCCAGTTTCTCACTTTTGCAGGTGAAATTTGCCGATCAATCGGATCCAGTTTCTTCTTGCATTTCAGTTCATATTTCCAATCTCTGATAACTGAAATTTTCGTTGCTGAAAAGAAGCAGAAAGCAAAAAATGGCGACGGAGGCTGCTCCGATGGACGAAAAAGCGAAGAGAATGAGAGATCTATTGTCGAGTTTCTACGCTCCTGATCCTTCTGTATCGACTACTGGTTCTTCGGTCAATGCCTCTTTCGATAACATTAACAGCACTGCCTTTGATGCTGATCAGTACATGGATCTCATGGTCAGTCGTCGTTTCTTGTCCTTTTCTTAGCAGAATATTCGTGAATTACCCTGCACGAGCGTCAGTAGCTTATAAATTGTATCAATTACTGAGTATTTTGATTCACTGAAGTTAAATTAGGCTCCTTGATCTCGGTGTCAGGGGTAAGTTAGAAAATTTGAATAGGTTTTAGATCCGAGTTGTATATTCTTGAGCGTGGAAATGGTTGCTACATTTGAATTGTACCCTTCGGATGAAGTTTACAGTGCAAAGTGCTTGTAGTGGTTTTTATTGGATGTTCAGAAAATGCTTCAATGTGGTGGGTCATGATTTTCTCTTAGCTACTTTTTGTGAGAATTCTGCTAAATTTAGTTATACCTATCAAAGATCTTCCTGTATTGGTTGACAGTTCCTCATTCAATTGGGCTTATGAGGTTGCTGCTAAGCATGGTGACTTTAGTGCGGGTGATCTGATTAAGAATATGCCACTATCTGGGGGTTTTATTGGCTTGTGCAGATTAAAAAGTCAAATCTGGAGGTGCTCTTGCAAAGACATGTTCAAATGGCTGCCGAGATTAAAAATCTCGACACAGACTTGCAAATGCTTGTCTATGAAAATTACAACAAGTTTATCAGTGCAACAGATACCATCAAAAGGTACTCGTAACAACATGTGGATCATGTAAGGTGTTAAGTATGTGAATCTTATAAGCATTTTACCTCTTTGGTTGCGTGATTTGATTATACCACTCAAGAATATATATGTGTATTTATATATGCGTATATACTAAGATCAAAATGTGCTTCTCTACCTGGTAGGATGAAGAGTAATATTTTTGGGATGGAAGGCAACATGGACCAGCTTCTTCAGAAGGTGTTTTAAAGACATAGAATTATATGTAGATTTAGGTTGTAATATTGTATGAACTTCTAACCCATAGAGATCTATCTGACTCCTGCAGATAATGTCTGTGCAATCGAGGAGTGATGGGGTCAACACTTCTCTTTTCGAGAAGAGAGAGCATATAGAGAAACTGCACCGGACACGTAATCTTCTTCGTAAAGTTCAGGTATGTAATGAGTAATTGTTGCTAGCTTATTAAATAATTTGTGCTGTGTTGGTCACTTGATCATTATAACAAGTAGTATTCTGCTTGCTATTGTGAATTAACCTAAAACTAATTTTTTGTTAAAAAGAGCAGTTCATCTATGATTTACCTGCAAGACTCCAAAAATGCATCAAGTCAGAAGCTTATGCCGATGCTGTGAGGTTCTATACTGGAGCGATGCCAATTCTCAAGGTTTATTTCAGTCTTGGATAACCCTCTCATTTGTTGTAGTGCCCTTTTAGTGTTACTGGAGCATTTTTCTTTATGAAGATATGTACAGAGATACGTTTAACAAAAAGAGTTTCTTTTTGGGTTCAGGTATATGGTGATACATCATTTCAAGAATGCAGGCGAGCATCCGAAGAAGCTATAGAAATCATCATAAAGAACTTGCAGGTGTACCTTCTCGTCCTAGTAGTCTATTAAAGTCTGAATTATTAAAAGTCTACATACTGGTTTACTAACCATATTAATAAACAACTGGTCTTGATGTATACGCGTTTGTTCTTTCTTTTTAATGTGAGGTTTAATTTTTCTTGTTCCACAGACGAAGCTATTTTCAGATTCAGAATCCATACAGGCGAGAGCGGAAGCTGCAGTGCTTCTTAAGCAGTTAGATGTCCCTGTTAGTTCTTTCTCTCAGCTCAATTATTTGTGACCTGTTTAATTTGTTAAAACATCTATATAATATGGGTGAAGATTGGAGCTACTTAGAACGTTCCTACTATTAATACTCTTTTATATACAACAGTAGTGTCCTTTTTTCTGTTGCGTAAACGTATCACTGGTTGTTTTGACACAAATTTGGTGTGCACGTCCTGCAGGTTGATAGCTTAAAGGCCAAATTGTTGGAGAAGCTTGAACAATCTCTTGATGGTCTTCAAATAAATCTTGAGGAGGCAAGTAAACTTACAGAGCACAATGATTCATCTAACGATACAGAAAGCAGTGACCATCATCCTGCTAAAATTCATGAGGTAAACATAAATATGTCTCTTTCTTTTTATTTTGTGTTTCTGATGTGTGCAAGTTGAAACACAATTAAGCTGTGTGTTTACTAACTACTTTGAATATCTGCTGCTGCCTTCCAATAGATTTTCCCATTAGCTATCACATTCAGAATTCTGCTCTTCTTGTTCTATCACGCTTGACGAGTTTTTTCTCCACTTCCATTTTTTAATGTTTCCCCCTTTTTCTGATAGGATGCTGTACGTGGATTTTCAGAGGCCATGCGTGCTTATCGAGAAATATTCCCTGACTCAGAAGATAGACTTTTTAAACTCGCAAGAGCCTTAACAGCAACGTAATGCACTTTTCTTTGATATATTGATCCATAAACCGAGACTTTGTTTGTGTCTGACCCGCAGAATACTTATGGTTGTTAGGCACTTTGAGAACATGGAGCTATTTATAAGAAAACGGGTTTCTGCAGCAGATTTTCTTGGAATTTTCCGTGAGTACAGTGATCTTCCTCATGCCATTGTCTATTATTTATGTTGCTTTCCATTCTCTCTGAAATTTTTGATCAAACCAGTCTAATAGCGGTACCTTGTCTGATTTCTGCTGGAGATAGGAATTATATGGGAAGATGTGGTACTTATGGATGAGGTGCTACCTGAGGCTGCACTCTCTGATTTATCTGCAGAGGTTGACCCTCTGAATCTTTTATGTGGCTCTTCTTTCTTTTTGATATGATATGTTTAGAACTATATGGTAACTAGTACTCGGTCATTTCAGGCTGCCCAGTCCACTCTTAAGCAATTTGTTGCAAGGACGTTTTCTCATCTTCAGCAGGATATATTAGGTTCGGTGTTTCCTAATATCTACTGGATTCGTCAAAATTTCTTAGCAGGGGAAATGAGAGAGGATGAGTATAGCTTGATAATTCATAATAAGCTCTGAGAAATTGTCTTTTAAGCAATATGAAAAGGGGGCAGCATGTGTCAAAGAGTCGATTAATGTCCACCCATAGTTTCTAGTCTTCGAAGGAATCAGAACTAAACTGAGGTATATGCATGGCAGATACTCTCATGAAATTTGGCATTAACCAAAAGGACGCAGTTGAAGGGGAAGTCTTGAAGGTTGTATTGGAAGCTAGCAAAAAGGCAGTGCTACAAGGCATCACAGATATCTTTCAGGTACATTCCTTCTTCTGTTATTTGTTGTAATGTTTTATTTTGGCCGTTATTTACTCTCTACAAATTTCATGCTAAAAAATGCCTATATTTCATATATCATTTCAGGACTTCCGTAAGCTTCTAGATGAAAACACTGGAATAATTGTCAAGATGAAGGATTCAATCATTGGTTGGATTCAGAGAGGATTCGAAGACTTCTTCAGATCACTTGAAGCTCAATTTCTAGTACTCTCTGGAAAAACTAGCTCATCAAATGGTATTGAAGGAGGTTTGTTAGAGGGAAGACCGAGTGACAAATTTCATTCTGGTCTCATCCTTGTATTGGCGCAGCTCTCTGTCTTTGTCGAACAAAAGGTCATCCCGAGAGTCACTGAGGTAACAAGTCTTACAACTGGTTTTTAATAAATTTCAAACCACATTGGTAGGTGAACTGAGATATTTCATACGCTAATTTAGGAAATAGCTGCTTCCTTCTCTGGTGGAAATTCCCAAGCCTTTGAGAACGGACCTGCTTTTGTTCCAGGAGAACTTTGCCGGGTCTTCCATGCAGCCAGCGAGAAACTTCTCCAGCATGTATGAATTGAACTCCAAAACTTGAAGTCATTAACAAGAACTTAATATCAACTAATGAAATCATTTCATATTTCAGTACATAGACACAAGAACACAGAAGGTATCGGTTCTACTGAGAAAAAGGTTCAAGACACCAAACTGGGTTAAGGTATCACTGGTCTGATGTTACTAACATTCTTCGAGAAGCATTTGGCCATTTATTGTTTTCTAAAGATTCTATATATCCTGCAGCACAAGGAGCCACGAGAGGTCCACATGTTTGTCGATATGTTTCTTCACGAGGTTCGACAACTCTTTGTCTCGCAATCTTGAAATTATATCTTAAGAACCTGCAATAACTCAAAAAGATTTACTTTTCCGTCGCAGTTAGAAGAAGTTGGCAAAGAAGTGAAACAAATTTTACCTCAAGGGACTTTCAGAAAGCACAAGAGAACAGACAGCAATGGAAGCAACACTACAACCTCATCACGAAGCACTACACTACATAATGATAAGATGACACGTTCGAATTCACAAAGGGCTCGTAGTCAACTTTTCGAGACACATCTTGCAAAACTGTTCAAACAAAAAGTAGAAATATTCACCAAAGTTGAATTTACCCAGGTAAGAACCAAACAATAGAAGCTCCCTTTTAGTTATAAGCAAACACACACGCTTGTCATCTCCTTGATCATTTGTTTTCGGCTTTCATGCTAAATACTTACAGGAATCTGTAGTAACAACGACAGTGAAACTCTGTCTGAAGAGTTTGCAAGAATATGTCCGGCTTCAAACATTTAACCGGAGCGGGTTCCAACAGATTCAGCTAGACATTCAGTTCTTAAAAGCTCCTTTAAAGGAAGCAGTTGAAGATGAAGCTGCAATAGACTTCTTACTCGATGAGGTAATTGTTCTTCCTCTGCTTTTCTTCTCATTACCACAGAGCATCAATCTGTCTCTAGCTTTTGCAACTAGACCATTCACTCTCGGACCATGTGTTGTATCAAACAGGTGATCGTTGCGGCGTCTGAAAGGTGTCTTGATGTAATTCCATTGGAGCCACCAATTTTGGACAAACTCATACAAGCTAAACTTGCTAAATCAAAGGAACACAACACAGTTTCCTCTTAAATCTGTCATAACACTAAAAAAAGTATGTTTCTCTTTTATTTTTGTTGCGTCTTGTTATTATTTGTAGTGTATTATAAATCATAACCATCACATTGTTATGTATTTTCGAAAACTCTTTAGTGTTAAACCAATTGATTATACCAGATAATGAACCGGTTTGCATAAATTAAATTAATTAACCAATCAATAAAATTTGCAGTCATAAGATAGACCTAAATAGTAATAAAAAGATAAGGCAAAAAAGATTACGTAAAATCCTAAGTTAAATAGGATTAGATATATTAAAACAATTAATTAACCAAAAAAAAAAAATTTGACCAATCAAAAAAATTGGTGGTTTTAAAAGAGATTACGTAAAATTCCAAGTTAAAATAGGATTAGGTTAATTAATTAAAACAATTAATGTGTCGGTGAATGTTAACACGTTTTATATATCTCTATAAATACGAGTTTCTTTCTTTCTTTGAGAAATCACACATAAGCTTAAAAGCCACAATGACTTCGGTTCTTCTTTCTTCCCAAAACACTCTAAACCATTGTTACGATCACAAAGCTTTTAACAATGATTCTCGTCGTCCGTCTAAATCCTTGGTGGTTAAACCTTCGGGTGCCAATCTTGTTATGGAAAACGTAAGAATCCTCAAACGTGGCGAGTCACTAAGTGAGTTTCAGAACAATGATAATAGTAGCTGCGAAGATGATGATGATGCAGAACGACGATTTTTGGATATGATTGAAGCTGAACTAGATAATTTGTTGAAGCAGCAAATTGAAGCTTCTAGAGAATCGAAGAACTTTGCTGGATCTGATTGGTTAATTTCGCCACCTCCATCCTCTGTTCCGATTCCATGTTTCTTGCAGAAGAAGAAGATGGAGTGTTAGGTTCTGTTTTAATGGCTTTTGTGTTTTGTTTTTGGATGTCAAAGACTTGTAGGTCACGTTTCGTTTCTATGCAATAAATAAAATCTTTATTATTTAGCATAAGTTTTTTGTTTGGCATTAGAGAAAGAGTATTATCAATGATCACAAATACTTGTATTCTTTACTCAAAATTCACAACGACATATTATCTATCATTTAGTAAATTAAAAAATATATTCTTACTAATAACTGATTAACTAAATGGAATAAAAATGAATGATTGATAGATAAGAAGAAAACAGAAGAAATAATTATAGCCGTTCTCTAGATCATTTTTTACTCCATGATTGTTATGGGTAATTTGTAGATTTTAATGTTTTTGGTTCGAAATTTATTTTCGGTTGGTTTGTGGTTTATAACCTTCTCTAAATATTTTTTACTCCATTATGTGGTTACATTGGTATTCTGAAGATTATTAAAAGTTTTGGATTATAAACGTATTAGTCTGGTGATCAAGTCTCACCGTCTACATTATGTAAGAATTTGGCTAATGAACTGACCACTTGTGGTCCAATATTAACAAAAAAAACTTTAATAGAATTATAAAAAAAAAATATTTAATAACACTATAATCTTAATAACATTTAAATCTTTATAATTCTATATATAAATACATTAACCAATAACACTTTGTATCATTAGTATAAATCAAGTTTTACATCGAATAAAAAGAAAAGGACAAAATATTGAAATATATTGTTGATTGAACAAAAAAAAAATGGAATATATTGTTGTTCTACTCACAAAATGCTTAAGAGATTGTAGCTCATAAAAAAAATCGAAACAAGAAAGATTTCATAAAAATTAGTAATTTAAAAATAATTTAAACTAACCATACCAATTTTTTATGAGACAAAATACAAATGGAAGGAAGTTAAACTAGCAATATCTCCCAAAACCCTCTTCTTCTTGTTTAGGAAGATTGATGAATATAATTAACATATGATATTTAAATCCATTTATATAGTAAAGAAAACAAAAATTTCATTATTCCTGTAAAAAATTTACGGAGATGACACATAATTAAAATACTTAAATTTAAAAATCAATCAAAACAAAACATAGAGAAATCTGTTTCACGGTTTTTGTCTGTAACAAAATCTGCATTATATAACATAAGTTTCTTGTTTTGCTTTAGAGAAAATGCAATCAATAATCATTAACAAATACTTATAATATTACAACATAACCAAAACATATTCTCTTTTAGATACAACAGTATTGTCTCTTTGTTACTTTCTAAGCTTCAAGATCTTGATTTGTTGTTGCAGGTAATAGCTTTTTCCAAAACCAATGTTTACTCCATAAGAGTGACATCTCTTCAATTGGTACTCCTTTAGTTTCAGGCAACAGGAAATAGACAAAAATGGTCATTACAGTGACCCAACCAGCAAAGAAGAGGAAGATACCAAATTTGAATGCACAGAGAAGAGAGAGGAATGCTTGAGCTATGATGAAAGTGAAGAGAAGATTCACAGCAACTGTGATACTTTGTCCTGCTGAACGAGTCTCCAATGGAAAGATCTCACTCGGTATGGTCCAGCCGAGAGGACCCCATGACCATCCAAATGCTACAACAAAGAGGCAAATGAAGATGACTACAATGATTGAGTACCCTTTTGATAGCTCTTGGTTGTCTCCAAATTTCACTCCTAAGATCACTGAGACTATGACTTGACATATTATCATTTGTATTCCTCCACTGATGAGAAGAGCTCGTCGTCCTAACTTGTCTACTAATGCTATGGAAATCAATGTTGAGAGTACAAGAACAGCTCCTGTTAAAGCTGATGAGTATAGAGATGCGTTTCCTCCAAAACCCATTGTCTGGAACAGAACAGGAGCGTAGAAGAGAATGGAGTTTATCCCTGTGAGGATCTGAAACATAGGCATGCAAATCGCCATAACTAGTTGAGCTCTGTTTCGTTTCTGCAGAATGTTTCTGAAAGGATGTTTGATGGAATTTGCAAGTTCACTTGCATCTATCATGTCTTGAAGCTCAGCATTGACGTTTTCTGTTCCTCTTAGTTTCTCCAAGACACGTCGACCTCTCTCTGTCAATCCTCTTTCGATCAAACTGTTGGGAGTCTCAGGTAAGAAATACCCACCAAGTGTCATAAGCAGAGCTGGAAAAGCAGCTAAACCAAGAGAGAGTCTCCATCCCCAAGGCTTAAGCTTTTGAGTACTGTAATTAACCATATTTGCAGTGAAGATCCCAAGAGTTGTAGCTAACTGAAACATCATATTTAATCCACCTCGTAGATGAGTCGGTGACACTTCTGATAGATACAAAGGAACTGCCTGAAAACAAATCCAAAGCAAGCTATTTTCACAAACATGAGATTGATTTACTACCAAAGCAGGTAACATTTTCATTCAAGATGATGAGACCAAACAATTCTCTAACCTGATTTCCAAATCCAATGCCAATACCGAGCATGATCCGTCCAATAAGAAGCATAGCTAAGTTCACAGCTCCAGCATTCAAAGCAGCTCCAATAAAAAAGCTGATTCCACCACAGACAATACTCGCACGCCTACCATACTTCCTAGTAACAGGTGAAGCCACAAGAGTAGAAACCAAACCAGCCAAGTAGAGTGAAGAAGTGAAAACAGCTAATTCTTGATTATCATACTTGCAGTAATTACTTTCATGAGCATGCTTCTTCTTCTCATAAACCTCATGGAAAAACTCCTCAAGAAATTCATCCATCGATGTAACTCCTCCTGCAAACAAAACCCATCTCAGCCAAATTTGTTTACAGATACTAAATTCCAAAGAAGAAGACGAACCTGAGACTCCAATGTCATATCCAAAGATGGATCCACCAATGGCTGCAACAAGGCAAGCAATTATAACATAACCAGTGACTTTCCCTTGATATTGTTCTGCTCTCTCCTTAGCTACACCAGACGGACCAAGCGACCCTCCTGCCATTTTCTTCTCCTCCTTCTTCCACCACTCTTCTTCTTAAGAGTTTGCTGCAATGGTTGACCTGTTCTTTTACTTAACTTCCGGAATCTGAGAGAAAACAACACAAAAAGAGTATCTACATTCACATCTTCACGTGGCTTGAATGCTTAATTTTGTCCTCGTTGAGAATTGTGATAATTGCGTGTGGAATTGTGATAAAAACTTTAACACTTGATTAAATATCTAATGCAATTTGCATGTCTCCTTATTTTGAATCTCCATTTCCACAAACTCTTCATGATCGTTGAAATCTAATCGGAATATTCTATCATATTTGAAGCCAAATTTTTTTTTAAAAAAGATGAGATTTTTTACCTTTTTGTGTGTCATGTTTAAAAGAGATTCCGATCTTATTCCTTTCTAACAACTGAAAACACCATTATCGTTTCTAACCTAATTCTCAACACCTTCAAATTTAACCAAAAACAACAAAAAAACTGATTTCGGAATTGTGTTTCAAAAATGAGTCATTGATTCCGGAAGAAATTGGGAATAAAAAATTGCGAAGACTCACAAAGAAGATGTGACGATTTTATGTAGACTGGAAAAATGATTCAGACTTGGTTTGGTTTGCTATCTCTTTCATTGAACTTAAAGCTCCTACAATGAAGGCGATGTTGTAGATGTTGTTTGACCAAGCTTTCATGAAACCAAGGAGAAAAAAAAAATGACAGTCGAATAATACAAATCTGAAGCAAATAAATGCTCTTAAACATACAAGCAATGGATTTGAGACAAGTGTAAGAAGAATTCACACGCAGTTGTTTTCACCATAACACCATAAGAAGAACGATGAAGATGACATTTTTGGAGTATTAAAGATATTTACTGGTTAGAAAAAAAGTTAAATTTGAATCAATAAATGAAAATGTGGCTGTAGTTTAGTGGTTAGAATTCCACGTTGTGGCCGTGGAGACCTGGGCTCGAATCCCAGCAGCCACACTTTTTTCCTTTTATTTTTATTTTTTAAATTTATGGCTCATTATTAGATCTCGACCGTCCAGAGGCAAAAAAAAAAGAAAAAGATCTGGACCGTCCATTTTACCCCCGCCATTTTCTATAATAATTTTCCCGCCTAATCTCATTGTCTTTCACAACCCTTTTACCGCCCGATTTTTCAGTCACTGCTCGAATCCTTTGTCTCTCTCTAACCCTATCACTCTTTTTCTTCGGCTCTTTCTCCCTAGACCCAAATTTCCGACCATGAAAGACCTTAATTTCGATGGCGACAAAGGTTAATCTCTCTGCTCGCATTTTGCATCTGTGTTTTTTTTTTCTCTCGATAATCTCTTCCTCGTTTCTCTGTGGGTTTTGATTTTTACCTTTTCTACCTGCAGCGATTGCCAAGGAATTTCTTGCGACTTTCACTGACGCTAATGGCGTATCTAAGTACATGGAGATTCTCGTGAGTTTCCTTTGATTTTATTTACCAATTTGCTCTTCTAGGGTTTAGCAAAATCTCCGTATGTTGGGTTTTACTCGATAAATTAACAATCTAATTGAAGTTTAGTAAGCTTTGTTAGGTCCTCTAGGTCGACTCATTCTCTCTATTGTTTATGTCTTGTTTGGCTTTTGCGAGAACTTCCTGGGAATTGGCGTGTTTGGAACTGATTTCTGGGCAACGACAAAAATCCTTATATTTTCCCCTTTTAACTGCTCTATTGTTTCTGTAGCAAGAGGTTTCAAATCGTAAGATTCGGGCTATTCAGGTTGACCTTCAAGACTTATTCAATGTGAGTTAATTTCTCTCCTGTTGTTCCTTTTTGGATATTGCAAAGGCATATGAACTTACTCCTCTCTTTGATGTTTCAGTATAAGGACTATGATGAGGAGTTTGTCAGACGGCTGACTGAGAACACACGCCGATATGTTTCCATTTTCTCTTCTGCTATTGATGAATTGCTACCAGAACCCACAGAGGCGTTTCCAGATGATGATCATGATGTACTGATGACACAGAGAGCTGAAGATATGAATGATAATGCAGATGTTCCTGACCCGCGTCAGCAAATTCCGCCTGAGATTAAAAGATTTTAGTAAGTTTAGACTGCTCTCTTGTAGCTTACACGATTTAACTTAACTCTTTTGTAGCTTACACGATTTCACTTAACTCTTTTGTAGCTTTTTTCCAATGATCTTGTTAAGATATGTGAGATGATCTTCATTGGTTGTGAATTGCTAGTTGTAACTCAGTTAAAGACTATTATGTCCCTTTCTTTACTGGATCGTATTGGACAGATTATTTAATAACTCAATTTACATTGAATATTCTCTTCAAAAGTTTGCTTATGGTTTTATTTTGATTCAGCGAGGTTTATTTTAAAGCTCCTTCAAAGGGACGGCCATCTTTCATCAGGGAAGTTAAGGCTTCACACATTGGGCAACTTGTCAGGATATCTGGAATTGTGACTCGCTGTTCAGATGTCAAGCCACTAATGGCGGTTGCTGTATACACGTGCGAAGATTGTGGTCATGAAATTTACCAGGTACCCAACTATGCCTACCAGATCGTAGTTTTTTTTTTTTTGCTATCTACTAACTCTGATTCTTTCTGTTACGTGCAAAACCAGGAAGTCACATCTAGAGTCTTTATGCCTTTGTTTAAGTGCCCCTCCAGCCGCTGTAAGCTTAACAGCAAATCCGGAAATCCTATTCTTCAGCTCAGAGCATCAAAGTTTCTAAAGTTTCAGGAGGTTATTTTCTGGTTTATGAGTGTCATTTATGTGAATGCTCCGATATGAAACTAGTGAGCAAAAACTTTAATATGTTGCAGGCCAAGATGCAAGAATTGTCCGAACACGTACCCAAAGGGCATATTCCGAGGTCCATGACTGTTCATCTTAGAGGAGAGTTGACAAGAAAGGTTGCTTTTCTTGACCTTGGTCTTATGTTACTATTGGAGTCTATTTGCTCACCTTTCAGCGTCAATTGATGGGTTGCTTAGGAAATAGTCCAGTGATAAGTTAGTGTTGGCTTACAAGCATATGTTGGGCAGTTGTTGATGAAACCGAACACTCTAGTTTAAGGTTCAACTGCTCCCAACTACCAGTGAACATTGTACCAGGAATCTTAAATATTCAATAGATGCTAAGGAAATAACTTGTTATGATGCAGCTCAGCAATTATAATTTTTATATCAGTACCTGCCCAGCATTTAAGAAGAGTAACTACAATCTACAGCAATTGCAATTTTGAGTGTCATTTCCTGTAGTAAAATTGCTAATTTCTGACTAATCTTCCTTAAACCCTTGTAGGTGTCACCAGGTGACGTTGTTGAATTCTCAGGGATTTTTCTTCCCATTCCCTACACAGGGTTTAAAGCACTTCGAGCTGGATTAGTAGCAGACACCTACCTGGAAGCAACGTCTGTTACTCATTTCAAGAAGAAATATGAGGAGTAAGTCTTTTGTACACCTCAGCACTGACGAAATATCTAATTTAGTAACCTATTCTGGTTTTTTGCATTTATTCAAGTTACAAAGCAGATTTGGTGTGTGCACAATCTCAGAAAGCAACTTGACTTTTTTTTTATGTCTACAGATATGAGTTTCAGAAAGATGAGGAAGAACAGATTGCTCGTTTGGCCGAAGATGGTGATATCTACAATAAGCTATCACGATCTTTAGCTCCAGAGATTTATGGACACGAAGATATAAAGAAAGCTTTACTTCTCCTTCTTGTGGGTGCTCCCCACAGGCAGTTGAAGGATGGGATGAAGGTGAACTTCCTTATCTTCCAATACTTCCATGATGTTACTACTTTTTATGATAGAGACTATATATGATCCTTCTAGAAGATAGATCAGGAGAACTCGACCAATCTTTCTAGTTACTTCGTTCTTTATACACTGGTTAGAAAGCAGTTTTTTACTTTAGTTCATCTCCAATTATATCATTTTACCTCTTTCCATCCACTTCTAGTGTCTATAGTCTTCATTCATTGAGTTATGGAGCCTTATGATTTACATTTTGGGCACAAATTTACAGCATTAAGAGCACATTGCACTAGATTGGAACATATATTTTTGTGAAGACAATTAAAATCCTTAGCTTTATGAATTATCGTTGCAGATTAGAGGAGATGTGCATATATGTCTAATGGGTGATCCTGGAGTTGCCAAAAGTCAGCTTCTCAAGCACATTATAAATGTTGCTCCAAGGGGAGTCTACACAACAGGCAAGGGTAGCAGTGGAGTTGGTCTAACTGCTGCTGTTATGAGAGATCAAGTAACAAATGAGATGGTTTTAGAAGGAGGAGCATTGGTGAGTTACACTGATACTTCACATTTGATATCTTAGAACATGATGTAATGCTATATAATATAGAGGACTGATACAATCTCAATTTCAGGTGCTAGCTGACATGGGAATCTGTGCTATTGATGAGTTTGATAAGATGGATGAATCAGATCGTACTGCAATTCATGAGGTTATGGAGCAACAAACTGTAAGCATTGCAAAAGCTGGGATTACCACGTCTTTGAACGCCCGAACAGCTGTTCTTGCTGCAGCCAATCCAGCCTGGTAATTGACCTATTATGATATTTATAAAAAACTTATGTAAGTTGTGGGATTATCGGTATTGAACTATGCGTTTTATGTTCATGAAGGGGAAGATATGATTTACGAAGAACTCCAGCTGAAAACATAAATCTTCCACCAGCCCTTCTTTCAAGATTTGATCTTCTGTGGTTGATTTTAGATAGGGCTGATATGGACAGTGACCTTGAACTGGCTAAGCATGTGCTTCACGTACATCAGACACTAGAATCTCCTGCGCTCGGCTTCGAGCCGCTGGAACCAAATATTCTCCGGTAAGTTAAATAGCTTTTATAGCATTCTTGTTCTGCAGAGTCAGAAACTTTTAAGCTGAGCATCTCTGGTTCTCTAGTGCTTACATTTCAGCTGCAAGGAGATTATCACCATACATACCGAGGGAGTTAGAGGAATATATAGCAACAGCTTATTCCAGTATCAGGCAAGAAGAAGCGAAATCAAATACTCCTCATTCTTACACAACAGTGAGAACACTACTCAGCATTCTGCGCATATCCGCTGTAAGTAAAATAACAGGATCTGAAGTAGGAATTCTGGCATTGTTGGATAAACTGTTGTCTCTTATAATTGACTAGATGCTTTTTTGTTTTATATATAAAAGTAGTAAAGTAAAAGCAACCGGCTAGAGCTTCGTCTCTTATAATTGAGCGTCTGATATTTCATCTAGTCATGCTTTTTGTCTCTTATAATTGAGTAAGTTCTGATATTGCATCCAGTCTTGCTTTTTGTCTAACATCCGCATACAACAATATTTTCGACATTGACAGGCACTAGCAAGGTTGAGATTCTCAGAATCAGTGGCACAAAGCGATGTGGATGAGGCACTTAGACTAATGCAGATGTCGAAAATATCCTTGTATGCGGATGACAGACAAAAGGCCGGACTCGATGCAATATCGGACACGTACTCAATCATAAGAGACGAAGCTGCTAGATCTAACAAGACCCATGTGAGCTACGCAAATGCTCTTAACTGGATATCCAGAAAGGTTAGTCACGTCATCTTCATCTTCCATCTTCTTTCATATGAGATGATTACTGAAACGAGTGATTTTGGGTGTAAACAGGGATACAGTGAGGCTCAGCTAAAGGAGTGTTTGGAGGAATATGCAGCTTTGAATGTTTGGCAGATTGATCCTAACACCTTTGACATCCGTTTTATCTGAATATCTCTCTCTTTTCTTTATTCGCTATTACATTTCTTAGCGTAGAGACATTAGAAGTGGATTCTGTAGCAGTGATATTTTCACCGGTTTAAGGTTTGCAAAACAAAATTTACTTAGTATAATTCTTGGAAATTTAGAGAGGCGACTTCACCTAATATGATTTATCATTCTCATAAAAAAATTCCTTTTATATAGAAAAAAAATTATAATAAACTTATAATTAAATTTGGTTTACTTTACTTTTAATCTTGATTTTTATTAAATACTTTTGGTTTCAAAAAACCGATTATTTTGTGAAATTCTCAAATAATATTGTATCAAATCTTAGGTTTATGAATAGTTTGATCAAGAGCAACATTTGCAACAGGTTGGGTTTAAAAATCTGTGGAGCTTTTCAAGCCCTTAAAATATGTGGGCCTTTGAACCCATAAAAAAATTAGGTATAGTCAGAGTCACTAAAAGTAAAACCATTTAGAATCCTTTGATAAACTTTTAATAATAAAGAGTATTATTATCAGTAAGGCGTTCTTTCCCGCCAATTCGCAGGTTTCGCCGGCGTATTTCCCGGTGCAAAATTCCCGCGCAATCTGTACACTCCATAAGAAATCGATCACACTCTCATTTTCTTCGCCGACTATTTCACTCTCATTCTCTTCGCCGACTATTTCACTTCCATTCTCTTCGCCGACTATTTCACTTCCATTCTCTCTGTCTCTGTATCTTTCTTACTCCAAACATCTGTTCTCTTTTACCTCTCAACGATGGCGCCGTCTCGCCGACAGGTCAGCGGAAGGTCTCCATTGGTGAACCAGCAGCGTCAAATCACGTCTTTCTTTGGGAAACCTTCTGCTTCATCTTCTTCTCCCTCACCCTTACCAGTTCTAGCTCCATCTCTCTCAATTAAGAAAACCCCCAAATCTAACCCTAACCCTAGTTCACTGTCTTCGTCTCCATCTCCACCTAAGAAAACTCCTAAATTGAACTCTAAGCCTACTTTTAATCGTAGTACTAGTCCCGGTCCAGCAACTCCTTCTCCTGTACAGTCCAAGTTTAAGAAACCCCTTCTCGTCATTGGACAGACACCTTCTCCTCCTCAATCGACGGACATTACGTATGGGAACGAGGTGGTTGGAAAGCAAGTAAGGGTTTATTGGCCTTTGGATAAGAGATGGTATGATGGGAGCGTGATATCGTACGATAAGGGTGAGGGCAAGCATGTGATCGAGTATGATGATGGAGAAGAGGAATCTTTGGATTTGACGAAGGAGAAGATTGAGTGGGTGGTCGGGTCAAGCTCAGGAGATAAGTTCAAGCGATTGAGACGAGGCGCTTCGGCTTTCAGAAAAGTTGTGAAGGATAGTGATGATGATGTGGAGATGGGTAATGTGGAAGAAGAGAAAGAAAATAAAAGTGACGGTGATGATTCTAGCGATGAAGACTGGGGAAAGAACATAGGGAAAGAGGTTTGTGAGAGCGAAGAAGATGATGTGGAGTTGGATGATGAGAATGAAATGGCTGAAGATGAGCTGGTGGAAGAGGTAGATGAAGAAACTCCATCCAAGTTAAATACAGCTTGCAAAACTGATTCTAGAAAGCGGAAGACGAGTGAAGTAACGAAATCAGGAGGTGAGAAAAAAGTCCGGACTGATAAAAATATCACCTTCAAAGGATTTAAGGCTTCTGTTGTGGAGCCTACGAAGAAGATTGAAGAAGGTAAACGGAAGAGTCTCTTTTTGTAGACTTACCATACTTGTTTTGGTTTATCTCAATATTTTGTCTTAATAAAAGGTGGGAATCATGCAAATGTCTCTTGCACTAACATTAGTTTCAGATATTGTTTGTTGTTTTGTTGCTAAATTTCCTTTGTGTCTTACTACAGCTGATAGGGTGGTCAAGGGTCTGGAAGATAACATATTGGATGGGGATGCTCTGACTAGATTTGGTGCTCGTGAGTCTGAGAAATTCCGCTTCCTGGGAGTGTAAGCCTTTCACAATTCTGTTATATCTTAGAGGCTATTTACTATGGTTGTTAGGAGTAGAGAATCTAGAATATGTATCTATCAACTTCGTGGTTATCTAGCTATACATAAGGGTAATTTGTATCTTAAGCAATTCTAGTAGCTGGAACTCCTCTAATTTTCTTTTAACGAGTATTAATAGGTCTCTTGATCTCGATTTTAGCTATGATTTAATGTGTTTGTTCTTGTTAATAATTTTGGGTGAGCAGAGACCGAAGGGATGCTAAAAGGAGACGCCCTACTGATGAGAATTATGACCCTAGGACACTCTACCTTCCTCCTGATTTTGTGAAAAAATTAACAGGGGGCCAGGTACATGCACATGGAAGTCTGGTTCAGGATATTTGATGAAGCTAATCACCCTTTAATTAAATTTGGTTTTCGGACCTTTTTCCAGAGACAATGGTGGGAGTTTAAATCAAAGCATATGGACAAAGTTGTATTTTTCAAGGTAGAACAATAATTACTTATTTAGTTTGAAGTTATTTATTGATGAGAGATTCTAGGATAAATGGTCTTTTTCTGTGGCACGCAGATGGGTAAATTCTATGAGCTTTTTGAGATGGATGCACATGTAGGAGCCAAGGAACTAGATATACAGTACATGAAGGTACATGTTTTGTTATGACGAATACTTTGTTGATGCGTTTGATACATCTCATAAAAATGTCCAAAAATCCAATAATTTGACCTCAATTTATCCTACGAAATTCTCCTGTGTTGTTTCTTATGTTTCTCTTTTAGAAAATGCCTGAGCTATGCTTTTGTTTTGTAGGGAGAACAACCTCATTGTGGATTTCCAGAGAAGAATTTCTCTGTAAACATCGAGAAATTAGTTAGAAAGGTTTGTTTCTGAACACTAGCAACTCCAATACAAGCATGATCTATTTCTTATTATGTGTGGAGAAATATAACATTCATGAGCAGAACTTTTAACTTGGGGTAGAAATAAAATTGAATGAATTGAATTGAACAGGGGTATCGGGTTTTAGTTGTGGAGCAAACCGAAACACCTGATCAGCTGGAGCAACGCCGAAAAGAGAAAGGATCCAAAGATAAAGTATGTTCCACTATGAATTTAATTTTGAAGGCATCATCAGTTTAAAGTCATTTAATCTGTTTGCTATTGAAACTAAAAATTGTTTACCTTGGCTACTGTCAATGTCAAAAAATGATAATAGTGAGGACTCCCAGTGACATTACTCTTGTTCTTGTAGGTTGTGAAGCGTGAAGTATGTGCAGTTGTTACGAAAGGCACACTGACAGATGGGGAAATGCTATTAACTCATCCAGATGCATCTTATCTAATGGCTTTGACTGAAGAAGAAAGTTTAGATGATCAGAAAGCAGAGTGCAATTTTGGTGTCTGTTTGGTTGATGTTGCGACAAAGAAGATAATGCTGGGGCAGGTAAATCCCAGTTGTTGAATTGATTAAAAGAAAGCAGTGCCAGTTTGCACTTAACATACGTAACATTTCTCTGATATCTCTCTTAGGAATTGTTTCGGTTGATATATTTTGGTTTATTGACATTTAATTTTGATCTAATGGCATCTTTTTCTCATTCCTACCAGTTCAAAGATGATGAAGATTGCAGTACATTATCTTGCCTGCTCTCTGAGATAAGGCCGGTGGAAATTATTAAGCCAGCTAAGCTGTTGAGTTCTGCAACAGAGAGAACAATAGTTAGACAAACCAGGAATCCCTTGGTAAATAGTTTGGTTCCACTTTCTGAATTCTGGGATGCAGAGAAGACCATACATGAAGTTGGATCTTTCTACAAGCGAATTGGTTGTCTACCATCTTCATATTCTCGTGAGGGAAAGATTCTAGATGATGGATCCCTTACCAATGAAAGTGGTTCAAGTTTCTTACCAAAATTATTGTCTGAACTAGGAAGTGGATATAAGAATAGTAACCTGGCACTCTCTGCTCTTGGTGGTGCTATTTACTACCTGAGACAAGCTTTCTTGGATGAGAGTCTGCTTAGATCTGTAAAGTTTGAATCCCTGCCTTATTGTGATTTCAGAAACTTTTCTGAGAAACATCACATGGTTCTTGATGCTTCTGCTCTTGAAAACCTTGAGATATTTGAAAACAGTAGAAATGGAGGCTCTTCAGGGTAAAGTTTCTCAATTGTACTTTGTATTATACAACATAATTGATGTGCTCTAAATCTAATGTGTTGTCTTTTGAAGGACGCTGTATGCTCAATTGAATCATTGTGTCACTGCATCTGGGAAACGGTTACTGAAAACATGGCTGGCGAGACCTTTATATAATCCAGAAATGATCAAGGACCGACAAGATTCTGTAGCAATTCTGAGGGTGAGTCCTTAAACAAGTTACTTGACTTCATATGTTGTTGACGTGTGGTGTATAGGTTACGAGCAATGTGATACATTTCTCAACTAGACAATTACCTGTCTTTTGGTCTCCCATTTTACCCTATTTCATTTTATGTTTAGCAAATTTGTTTACGCTATCCATCTGACAACTCTATGTTATGGTACTGTCCCTATCTTCAGGGTGAAAATCTTCCCTTCTCACTGGAATTCAGGAAGGTGTTGTCCAGACTTCCAGACATGGAACGGTTGATTGCCCGTATATTCTCTAGCATGTAAGGGATTAGCTGGATTGAGAAGACGTTAATTCTTACATTATATGTTTATACCAAAGACTTACTAAACATATTTGTTAAAAACTCATTGTGTTACATGTTAAAGTGAAGCTAGTGGAAGAAATGGCGATAAAGTGGTTCTATATGAAGATACAGCAAAGAAACAGGTACAAGAGTTCATATTAACTCTACGTGGATGTGAAACAATGGCAGAAGCATGCTCTTCTCTCCGTGATGCCTTAAAGCATGATAAATCCATGCGGCTGCTTCATTTACTAACACCTGGTATCATTAGTTTGCTCCCTATCCACATTCTTAGACTGGAAAAAAATCACACAGCATCTAATATCATCTAATGTCAGGTCAAAGTCTTCTAAACATATCACCCTCAATCAAGTATTTCAAGGATGCTTTTGACTGGGTAGAAGCTCACAATTCTGGACGTGTAATACCCCATGAAGGAGCTGACGAAGAGTATGATTGTGCCTGCAAAACAGTAGAAGAATTTGAGTCCAGTTTGAAAAAACATCTGAAAGAGCAACGAAAATTACTGGGAGACGCATCAGTGAGAATTACTTCATTGTATTTTATTGCTCCTAAATGGCTAATTAACTGACGGTTTTCTGATTAGAGCTTTGGTGATCTTTTCTCTTCTTATCCAGATAAATTATGTTACAGTTGGAAAAGATGAATACCTCTTGGAAGTTCAGGAAAGTTTAAGTGGGAGTGTTCCTCATGATTATGAATTATGCTCATCGAAAAAGGTAACAATACCAAAGATCACATTCTTAAGAAATTGACATTTCACTTTCATCTCAACATATGATGGTTTTGGTTGAGTATTTATACACGCATTTCATGGTTGTTCCCTTGTGATCTTTACCTCGCTGTTAGGAGGACATATAGCCTTCTCGTAACTGCTGATATATTTACTATATAGAAACACTTGATTTTAAACGTGAGATTTTCTTGCTGTGTACTTTCTTTCAGGGTGTCTTTCGGTATTGGACTCCAACCATTAAGAATTTATTAAAAGGGCTCTCACAAGCAAATCTGATAAAGAGTTGGCTCTAAAGAGCATTTCACAGAGATTGATTGGACGTTTCTGCGAGCATCAAGAAAAATGGAGGCAATTGGTTTCTGCAACAGCTGGTATGGACAAATTCTTGTTTTAATGCCAATTTTGATTTGTCTTTTCTATTAAATAAATTGTCAGTATCTTCCTCCAGAAAATGTATGTTTCTTAGTCAATTCCTGTTAATTAATCTCCTCTGCATGCAAACAAAGTGTGCACTTGGAAGTTTATGTGAATGCATTATTGACATGAATTCATTCTATCACAGAGCTTGATGTGTTGATCAGCCTTGCTTTCGCAAGTGATTCTTATGACGGAGTAAGATGCCGCCCAGTAATATCAGGGACTACATGTGATGATGTTCCACATTTGTCCGCCACTGGTCTAGGGCATCCAGTTATAAGGGGTGATTCATTAGGCAGAGGCTCTTTTGTTCCGAATAATGTAAAGATTGGTGGTGCTGAGCAAGCCAGTTTCATTCTTCTCACAGGCCCTAATATGGGTGGAAAATCAACCCTTCTTCGCCAAGTTTGCTTGGCTGTAATCTTGGCTCAGGTAACGCTATTATATTTAAAACTTTGAAAGCAATGGACCTTGACCCATTTATAATGTCGATGAAAGAGAGTCAAGCAATGATGATCTTTCCGCAGATTGGAGCAGATGTCCCAGCAGAAAGCTTTAAGTTCTCGCCTGTGGACAGGATTTTTGTCCGGATGGGCGCAACAGATAATATCATGGCAGGACAAAGCACATTTCTGACTGAACTTTCAGAAACTGCTGTAATGTTGGTAAGTAATGTTCATACCATTTGTGAAATTGATTACATGAAGCTTTCTAAGAGCAATGTGAAACCTACCACAGTTGTTACCCTTTCGTTTAATTTCTCTTACATCCCAATAAACACATTGATAGAAGGTTATAATTTTATAATATGCAGACATCAGCCTCCCGAAACTCTCTGGTGGTGCTTGATGAGCTTGGAAGAGGAACAGCCACATCAGATGGACACGCCATTGCGTATGTAGAATCATTTATTGCGTATCTTGTTGTTGGAACTTACAGTTGTTGCTTAGCTTAACTAAAATATCTTAAACTATTAACAGGGAATCCGTACTTGAGCACTTCATAAACAAAGTGCAGTGTCGAGGATTGTTCTCTACTCATTATCATCGGCTCTCTATGGATTATCAAACTAATCCAAAGGTATTGTGAAAGGAAGTGTTTGGTTCAGAATATTATCAAAACCAGTGTTGAAGCGCTTGATTCTGCGATTGAGAGTATCAATCATCTGATTGGTTGTGTAGATTCAGTAGCTTCTCAAAACTGATTGTTCTTGATATTATTTGATAGGTCTCACTTTGCCATATGGCATGTCAAGTGGGAGAAGGAATTAATGGAGTGGAAGAAGTAATATTTCTCTATAGATTGACGCCTGGTGCATGTCCTAAAAGCTATGGAGTTAATGTTGCTCGCTTAGCTGGTAAGAACATCGAATTCACTACCTCAAGCTCTTCTTTCTCTTTTAACTAAGTAAGAAGCATTCACTCATCATTCTTCTTTTTGGATTCAATCTTAATAGGTCTTCCAGATTACGTACTCCATCGAGCAATGGCTAAATCCCAAGAATTCGAAGCCTTATATGGGCGAAAAACTGATCGTAAGTTAGCAGCAATGATAAAGCAAATCATCAGTAGTGTCGCATCAGATTCTGATTACACAACTTCAAAGGATTCATTGTCTGAACTACATTACAAAGCCAACACACTTCTCCAGCTATCCAACTGATTTAATTGCTCTAACCAAGCTCGATCGATCAAAATCTGAAACACGAGTCAGTTGGATACTCTAAACTCCGAATAGACTCAGATTTGAGGGTTAGGTTAAGCTTCAGAGTCTGTATAGTAATTAGGATCTATACATTTTGTGATGATAATAACGTTGACTACTCACAGTTTCCGTTCTCTTAATTTAATGAAACAAAATACGCAAATATAATGAAATGCGATTTTTAAAATTTTTACTACTTTTTTATATAAGAAAATTCACTTGTTTTTATGTTACATTGTAATGAACATAGCATCAAATAAATGCTTTTTCAAAAGAAAAAAAAATGTATTAGAAAGAAATAAGAAAAAAAGAAGTTAATTTCGTTAATTTTGTGGGTTTTATTTAAGCCAAGTGTTGTTGTTGTTCCTCATCATCTTCTTCAAACTCATCGTCATCAGAGCTCAACGTATCTTCTTCAGATTCCTATTTTGAAAAGTCAAAACAATACTAAAATGTCAACAAATACAGAGAAAGTTGGAATTTTTCATATCTGGTACATTTAATGAAGTGGACTTTGTCATGATTTATATAGAAGTCAAATTTTCGATTTAAAGATATTCCTCTTTGGATCACAAAATCTTACAAAAACGTGGTACCTAGAAACCTATTAATACGCACTCGCATGCGTCGATATTAATTCTTACGTCCTCACATGCATCTCATTTGGAAATATATTATATATGGTCAACCATATATACACATGTAATATAGGTATGTGACTTTTGGAAATGATTAATTTTGCGTAAAATTGGAGAACTTACATGATATTGATGACGACGAAGAGTTTTGTGAATAGCTCCAATTGTTCGAATTATAATGAACATTGGCAATAGAATCCCAATAGCCTTTAATGTTAGTACCTACATTCATCATATTTCAGCCATCCAATTAATATTTCAGATATTATTATTAGATATATATATATATATATGTAAAACAAAAAATAAATAAAAATTCAAGAATTTTCTTTATTTTATGATTTTTTACCGTGAATATTGTGAAAGGATACTCTTGGGTTCCATAAACCACATCGAATGTATGTTTCGTCAGCAACAACACTGAAAGCTGCAAAATAATGGTATAAAAACAAAAATACATAAATTAATACTAGTAATACACTGTATAAAGCACATAGTAGCTCAATAATCAATATTGTTTAAGAAATAATTATATACATTTGTAAAATTTTGAGTGAAAAATGTCAAAAACATCACAAATGAAAAGAGTATGTAATATGAATTAATTAGAATTTAATTATTTTTTAAATATATATATATATTTCAGGTAGGAGTTGTGGTCTTAGGTAGGACAAGGTTTTTGTATATTTGTAATAACTCAGAATTATTGGCCAACCACCAAACTTACCCAACCTATGTCCTTCTTTTTGCTGTTTGTGTTTCTTTGCAACAACATTCCAACCATTTACTATGAACTTTTTGCAACTCCCAGTTTTGCAATAAACTAGAAAAACCTTAACCTAATTCATTTAAAGAAATAGTGCATAGATCTTCATGTTTGGCTTTTTGAAAAGTATAATTAAATAGAAAAAGTTCAATTTATAATCTAAATCTCTACCAAACTATAAATCCTGTTATGCGGGAATGCAAAAACATCATTCCTTCAAATTTAATTTCTGGTGGAAATAAAATACAGATTTGGAGTTAACCATTTGAGTTAAAAACATTTGTCAGAGAAAAATATCAAATTAAATAAAAAGTAAGAAATTGTGAACATAGAAAAATAGTGAAAAGTTTTATAACGGTAACATTGTACATTTCTTTTAAAATTAAAGTTGAAAGAGTTCTTTTTCTTGGTGGGAAAAAAGCTTTATAATATTCACACACAAAAATACAAAAAGGAATAATAATATTTAATAGGGTTTGCCACATAACTACGAAATAGATTTGGCCAAAAAAGCTATGAAATAGTTTAAGTAGTGGTTGCCATATCTATCTCAAACCTCCCTAAAATATGGACTTTTTCACCATCTTTCATCATTTCTTTTAACTAATTTTCATTATTTTATCATTTCAACATTCACTTTCCACCCAATTTTTTTTTATAATTACCTAAAATCCAATATATACTTGCAAAATAAATGATCAAGAAACAGGGGTAGTGTTTTTGATGCATTTTTTACTAAAAATTGACTCCATGAATCGCATATATCTACGTGATATAGTTTAGAGGTCAATGATAAATTTATGTTATAAATCGAGTTTTATTAGTTTAGTTGTGGACAAAAAAATATAAGAAAAAACAGAGACACAGAGATAAAGAAAACTTACAATGAAAGTTAACCATCTGAAAAACGAAGCTCCTCTATCAGCAACAGAATTACATTGAGAAACTTCAGATTCAGCAATAGAAACTAATCTTCTCCTTCGTCTTCTTCTTCCATATTCTCTGTTCCCAAAATAATTATTAAATATTATTATTATAATTTGTAAGAACATGAGTAATATACTATTTGCAAGCTATGTCCCAAACGCGTAAGCAAGAAAAGAATCAGTCTATTTATTTTATTTTATTTTTCCTTAATTAACAACAAATATTTACCTGATTATGACTTCATCTTCTTCTTCGTCAATCAATTTAGACTGTTTTGGAACTGCTGTATATCCATTTCTGTACACCTTCATAATTTTAAAATTTTATGTTAGTTTTACAGAGAAAATATATGTATATATTTAATTTTTCCTAATATTTGAATATTATCTGACGACCAAAAAACCAACAAGGAAGAAACAGTGACACACTAAATAAGAATTTGGAGACAAAAAGACAGCGAAGCGAACCACATAATAAAATCAAAAATCCAAAAAAAAAAAAAAGCAAGTCCTCACCGAAACATTTTACACTTTATCGAATCATTTCAAATTCACCAGAAAAAATGATCGGAAAAATTTTGGTAATCGAGAAGATAAGAATTACCTGAAGACAGATTTCACAAGTTGTGTTTCCTTTTTCATCGCACCATCGTTGTATGCAATTTCTGTGTGCAAACTGATCCAGAGAAGAAGAAACTCCATTGAAATCAAATTTTGAGAAACAAACAGAATTTGAATGATTCTGTTAGTGATTTTGGTTGATCTTGTTGTGTACCTTAACGGTGCCGGAACAAGCACAAGGAACTTCGAAGAAGCTTTCTTCTTCTTCTTCTTCATGGCAAATTCTGCAACTCGAGGTTTTCAATTTCGAATTCATCTCGTCGATGAACAAAACAACATCTCCCATCTCCTTCTCTATCTCTTGATCAATCGTTTGATGAATTTTGAATTCTCTATAAAGCTCTTCGTGGCTCTGTTTTTTTTTGTTATGTTCTGAAGAAAAGCTAATGGGGAAGAGTATGCAACTATATACACAACTTTTTAGTCAAAAATTGTATACAAATTCCCCGTTTTACCCTTATCTCTCTTTTAATTTATATTCCAATAAAATCATTTTATCTAAACATTTTATTTTAAGGAGAGATTAAATTTTTGTATTTTTAACTAAATCTTTTTTATTTTTATCTAAATCTTTTTTATTTTGATTACTTTTTTTAGTCTGCAAATATAATTTGTTTCATTACTTTAAAACCACTTAGATTCACTTCATATATTTTTTTAATAATGGATTTGATTATATATTTTTTTAAAATCAGTTCAATAACATTAAATTTTAGAAGATTTTTTAAAATTTCTAATTGAATACATATGACTAGCATTTTAACACAAATCATTTAAGTTTCAACATTTTTTCTTTTAAAAAAGTTTCAACATATTCCCTAACTTTATATTTTCTTATTGGAATTAACTTAACTTCATTTTTGGGAAACTAGTAAACGGCCAATAAGAAAATCAAAAGCTTTTTTTGTTTGTTAATTAAAAAATGAAAACGCGGTTATGCAAGAGCTGGAAAAATGAATTATTAGAAGTATAGAGTTGAGGCCAAAAAAGGACGTGTACTTGTCAAATATGAGATCACATAAGTCAACATAAACCTCCACTTTTTTCATTTCTTTTTATATGAAATATATTTAATGGATACATATTCTATATTTAATGTTACATTTAAATTAGCTTTTGTTTAATGTATTTTTGTTTTTCTAACAAATTGCTTGCTTGCGTAGTAAGTACAAAATTGTTATCCACATTTTTTTTGGAATTGTTGGAAGTAAACCCAAATATTATCAAATGTCAACATTACTACTTTTAAAACCAATTATCTTGTATTTACTATAAGCTTTTTGTTCCAAAGATAAACACTTTATCGCCTAGAACAACACTTCCACATTTGCATAAAACGGTGATAATATTATTTTTTTGCGTTTTTATGCATATCTTTTTTACGAAATTGAGAAAACATAAACACTTTAGACCTGAAAAATATCATAATATTTTTACATTTCATCTACACAACACCGATAATCTGTAAAAAAATTGATATGTGATCTAGGTCTTGGAAATATCACAATAATTTATCGATATAAGAAAATCGATGAATGCATTTTTTTCATAAACATAATGTATATTTAAACTCCTTCAAGAAGAATAAATAGTAAAAAGCCTTCAAATCACTGTGGTCTCTTTATCTAAAACTCAATTACAAAGGTGTAATATAATACAATAAGTTTGCTATCTTTCATTTCATAAAAGCTTTTTCTTGTCATTTTTTGTCCTTCTTTTAGTATTCACATTTTTATATTTAGATAAATTATGTCAAAACAAACTAAATACAACTTATGTAATCTATATAACAAATACAAATAGAAATAAAAATAAAAACTGGAACAAATTTTGAATATAAAGCCTAAGAAGGCTCACAATTTCTATGATTGCTTCCATCAACGGTCGCCTAGTCAGCTGCTCAGCATTCACCAGAAATTTAAACTCTTGGGTCCTACTTTTTATTGATGTATAATCACCTTACCAAAAATATAAATCAAATATCTTAATTTTTTTTAATGGAGCCAAATTTTGGCAAAAAGATAAAATAAGAAAATTATTGTTTTTTTGGGTCAATTGGTGATAGATTGCGAGAAGATTCAGATTTAATCTCTTAAAGACTGAATTACAAATCAAATTTTTCATTTATTTTTGTCTAACATTAGATCGACAAAACTCGATCTATACCCTAATTCAACTTTTAAAATTCATATTTAATCTATCAATTTATAGAAATAAAGAATCGAATTCTAGATACAATAATTATTAACCATATGAAAAGAATTCGGCATAGATTCCTCATCTATAATATTAAAGGTTTGTTTTTTTATTCTAACTTTGTAAATACTTTTCTACTAAATTGGACCTATTACCTATATTAATGAAATGAGAAAAAATCTATAGCGAACCATAGACAATTATCTCATTTGTAATAAATTAATAATATTAATTATTATTTATGTAATTATTATATTGCATTATTATTAGCTTCTTTTATTTCTGTACACTTAGTCACTTAGAGGCTGACATTTGTGCTTATCTCTTTATTTGGACGACCTTATCTTTCTACGTTGGATTTTTGTTGGGGTTCAATTAACATTTTTTTTTGTGAACATCAATAGCCACTAAAAAACATCTTAAATTAAATATTTCCTAATTCGCCGACTAATCATTTTCTTGTAGATTCTTGTATTGTATCATAACGCACATTATTTATTTGTCCAATTAAAACTATTATTACTTTAATTGCATCAATGTAGTTATCACCCATCAAAAACATTTTTTGTGTCACTAAGATTCGGGTTATCACTCATGTAATCATAAATATGGACAATGTTTTGTACTATTTTAAAATTGGTAGCATATTTATAATGTTCAGTTTTGGTTTGAATCAATAAAAGTTACGAAATTTGCCGAATGTTTTATAAATTTGTTTGAGGGAAATAGTAAAATAGAACATGCGCATAAATTTGCCGAAAGTTTTATTCATTTGTACGAAATTTGCCGAATACTTTATACATTTGTTCGAGGTTTTTGTAATTATTCATACGGTTGTAGTTTCTTGCATTTGTTCGAAGAAATATTTTTTTATATTTTTTTTGGTTAATATTTATTTAATTTATCTGTTTTGACTTTTGTGTATGTTGTTTCGTGTATAGTTTATGTGATGGGTTTAATATCTTTCTGACATCTTCTTATTTTCAGTTTTAGTATATATTGATTCAGATGGCAAAGTTATAATTTTTAGACTGGAAGATGTATCTGCTTCCCCAAAAAGGTTTGAACTGCTAATTTATTTCTTAAAATTTGTGTATAGGTTGAATATAATAACGTATAATCATAGTATTTAAGTTAATAAAATCACAAATTATAATTGTGATAGATTTTGAATTCCAGTATATTAACCACAAAATCTAGTTTTGTTTAAAAAAATTAGTAATTCCTTATTCTGAGATTCTGGCCATAAAACTTTAATTGATCTGAATATCGATCTTCCACTGCTAATAATTGACTGTGTCTCTACTAACATGGTTTATTGTGACAGCTATTATCTCCATCTAATGTGTTCTTGTCTGCAATTTCAGGAGTTCATGGTTTTAGCTTTACATAGTGGAAGATCACAAAATATCATTTGATTAAAGGTCAGTTTTCATTTCCCTGTTTGAAATCAATAATTTACGATATGCATAAATAAAAGTTCTGAATAAATTAATAAAATAAATATTTACGTATTGGTAGAGTGAAATATATAACAACACCTATTTTGGATCCAAAAACGTTTTAAAGAGTTTTGTTAGTTGAACAGTATAGACCAAATGATAATGTTTTAAAACTTATTACACAACTAATGTTCATTCACTTACAAATCTCCGAAGATTAGCTCTATTGATTCACCGTAGACTGTCCCCATGAGTGGAGAATCTTAACTATGACTATCCAAGCTGTTTTGAAGGGCTTCAAGTATTTGAACGAAGAGAAATCAGATGCTAGAGCCAAAGGTAACAAACTGGTTTTATCCGGATGATTCAATCTCATTTCTGCCATTGCTGTTATGAAATGAGTGAAATAATTTTTTCTTAAACACAATACAGGTTAATGAAGGAGAGGAATGGTAGTTTTCTAAGTGACAGAAAAAGTGGATATAGGTGAATAAGATAATGAAGTGGAAGTTATCTCAGACAGAGAAGTGGGAACATACGTGGCCAATTAGTTTTCAATTAAGTTTTTTTTTCGGGATATATGGAATAATTATCTTACAGAAATATTAAAACAGAGAAAAAAATGTAATTCCGAGATCTTAAAACTATAAAACTGATGTTCTCGTTCGTTTTACAAACGATTTTTCACTTTTTTTTGTTGATTGTTATGATATATTGGTTGAAAAAAAGCAGAGAAAAAAAACAAAGTAAAAAATGAAATAGAAAATGACCAAATTACCTTTCGGTCAGAAATAACTCATGAACTAAAACACAATGGCATATGCGTAATTATTAACAAAAAAAGGTTTTTTTCTTAACGGACCTCCGGTTTAATAAGAATAGATTCATCTTGGCGTGGTTATATGAATTTCAATCTATTTCATTTTCTTATTTTAATTATTGCAAATAACTTGGTCTTTCTCATTTCCTAACTTGTAGGATCGACTTTCTGTATTTCATAACAAATAAAGGCAGATTTTATTTGGCTAAACAAAGTGTTTACACAATCTCTTAGATTCTGAACAAGGACGGCATCACACACTTTCATCGACTTGAAGAAGGAAAGGAAAAGGAATGAATCAGACTTTCATGGGGTCAAAATTGAAGTCATGGATAAGGAGAAGGATCATGAAGTGAGTGGCTTGAAGCCCAAAATATAGAGATTAGCGTTGACCTCTTCACTGCAGCCAAGCAACAGCTTCAATTCCTCGCAACTGTTGATAGGAACCGGTGGCTCTACCAAGGCCTGCACTTGCAAGAGCCGTCTATAGGTTAATATCCCCTCTTCTCTTCTTTTTTTTCGATTTTGCGTACGTTAGAACAAAGTAGATTTATCTGTTTTTTTGTTGAATGTTAAGTGATTCATTGGTGATTTAAGGTACAATGGTTGTTGGCTTCCTTTGCTTGCCAAATACTCCGAGTCATCATCAGTTGATGAAGGACCTTTGATACCTCCTCCTGACTGTGAATGGATTTGGCACTGCCACAGGCTTAATCCGGTAAGTCATATTATCCAACTTTATATCTTTGTTGATAGATATGTTTTGAGTAATTTTGCACATGAGGTATAAGTCAGACTGTGAGCAATTTTACGGGAGAGTCCTGGACAATTCTGGTGTTGTTTCTTCCGTTAATGGGAACTGCAAATTAAAAACTCAAGATTTATGGAAAAGATTAGAAGTAACCTTATGACCTAGACTTGAACAACAAGGTAGAGTCGGAGGACATCGCTGGAAAATATTCAAAATATGATTTAGTTTCAGCTGTGAAGAGGCAAAGCCGTTTTTATCACCAGGTTTCTGGATCCCATTTTAACAATGACATATTTCTACAAGAAGCTGTTGCTAGATATAAAGGGTTTCTCTATCTAATTAAGAAGGACAAAGAAGGGATTTTTGCTCCTACTTATGATGTTGACCTTATCTGGCACACACATCAGCTCCACCCAGTCTCTTACTGTAATGTTTCGGAGAAGCTCATTGGTATTGTGATAGGACATGATGACGATTTCGAGAAGCTCATTGTTAATGTGTTGGAACATGATGACACTGACTCAGATCGAGGCAAAGATAAGAAGCTCGATATGGCTTGTTCTGATACTAGTGCCAAATGGGAGGAAACATTTGGTACAAGATACTGGAAAGCTGGTGCAATGGGAGGCAATATACCCACACCCATCACAGCTTCTCTTTACGCTTTTGGTTTTGATGTTTCGGCCAAAGAAGCAACTGGAAAAGACGATTTTAAGAATTTAATCCAATTCCCAGAGGTGGAAGTTGTTGAGTATCTTCTTTAATGCCTTGTCCCTCACTCTTCCATGTGTTTTTGTCTTATAATTCCTTTGTTTTCAAAATACTGCAGGTTTGTTAGGAGATTATTCAAGTTAGAAACTTACCACATGGACATAAGGGAAAACTCTCGGTTATTTTCAAAACCCAGCCTGATTCTCTTTTCTATGCTCAACGTAGAATGACCATTCAATCCGAGGGTGGGGAAAAGGAAGTGGTTACTTTCAAGTGTGAACCTACAGGAGAGATTTGTTTCCAACTTTCCAGTGTGAACCTAGTGAGAGTTAAGAACATAGGTTCTGTTTCCTTGTCACTAAAACAGTTTCTATTTCCAGTTATTACTCAATTCTCAGTAGACAAGTGGCTGGAGTTAACACCACCCCAAAGATTAGAAGTGAAGAAGATTTCATGACCCTTGTGGAATTTAGTAAGCAATATCCATATGGAAAAGCTGTGGGATTGTTGGATTTGAGATTTGCTTCTGTTGAGGCAAGTGTTGAGCAAATTTTGTGTTTTACTCTTTTTGTGGTTTGCCTTGGCCATCCTCTCATTTGACTTTGTTGTTCTGGTATGCAGGCAAAGGAGAGTTGGTTAGTTTTGCCTGGGATCATATCTGCTTTCATAATCAGTAGTGTTGTGAAGAATGTAGGTAGGATTCAATAGCTTTAATGCCATAACCAAAGCGCCACAATACGAAATCCTCAAAACTAATGGATTAAAAGAGGAAAGCAAATATGCAACCATTACACCTCCACTAGTAGAATTCCTGAAATAGCCACGGATTTAGATTGGTTTACTACTTCTATTTAAGTTTCTCTTAAACGCTTTCCGCGAGTCGAGAGCAGAATTCCTGAACCATTGGATCCTAAAATGCATAGGATAGGAACCATCGAGTGTTTCCACCAAGGACCCGCGTGACTGTTTTTTCCAAGTGCTCGATATAAATATTGCAACAATCCTATCTCGACGAAAGCTATAAAAGATATACAATATATCATGAATTAACATTTCACAAAGTTAGAACGGAAAAAATTAAGAAATTTACCAAAGATCACCATTTCTTCGAGGATGAAGACAAAGCTTAGTTAGCCTCGCCGGATTAATCAATGCGGCGTTAATATTTTCCTAATTCATGGTGACTAAAATATAAAACCCAAAAATTAACATTGATATAAACAATATGTCAATATATAAAAATAATTAAAATTTTAAAAGTAATACCTATTTAAAATAACATTATATATTTTCATAAGCTATTAAATCATCCATAAACCCTAATCACAACCTAAATCTATCCTACATGAATCAAATCAAACAACCTTAAATCATGCTTTCATCATCCTTAAACTCTAAATCAACCCTAAATGAATTCAAACTTAATTAAATCATATCCTAAAATTTCATGCTACAATCTCAGAATTCTTTTAGCATAACTTAAATTTGTCGATTTAAAGAATCTTTTGGGATAAGAGTTTTTGTTTTGAAGGGATATTTTTCAAGCATATTTTTTGAATGATAGTTTAGCATTACATTTCGACTTCGAAGTATAAATATAATGTCGACTTATTTTGCTTCTACTTACGTTATGTTCTCTACCTAAATCAAAAGACCATTTATTATTAGTTTTATTTTTCTACATGATTTTGAATTTTTTTATTTAGATATTTAAAAAAATTATAACATTGTCAATTTTTTTATTTTGTTTCTATGCTTCCAAAAAAACTTATATATGACCTCAAGAATATTATCATTTTTCAGTTTTCTATCTACGTATATAAAAATATGTAAACAAAAAGTTTTGCTTTATTTTTCTTATCTTTTGAAAATTATTTCTAGATTTATATATGTCAATGAAATTTAATTATGCTTATTCGCTATTAAGATTTATAGTCTCATGACATCCATTTTGTCACTTAATTCGATATTTCTGATTTTTTACCATCATTTCATCTCTTTCCTCTAAATTGTGTCATATCATTTGTCCTTTTTAATTCATTGATGCTATATTATGTCTCACTTATTGTTTTCTGAATCTGATAAACATATAAAACTTTATGGTTGCCAATTTCTTTTGTTATTCTAAAATGTTGCAAACATATTTTTTTTTGCCGATCTTAGTGTTGACAAAAATAATAATTAGATGAAAGAGTTAGGTGATTCGAAATAATTCATTAAAAGAAAAATAGTTCAGTAAAAAAAAGAAGATAATTTTTGCAGCTTTTATTAATTTGCCAAATTCTTAAAAATAATTTATAGTGACACAAAAATGTTTTTGATGGGTGATAACTATATTGATGCAATTAAAGTAATAATAGTTTTAATTGGACAAATAAATAATGTGCGTTATGATATAATACAAGAATCTACAAGAAAATGATTAGTCGGCGAATTTGGATATATTTAATTTAAGATGTTTCCTTTTTAGTAATTGAACCTCAATAAAATCCAACGTAGAAAGATAAGCACAAATGTCAGCCTCTAAGTGGACAGAAATAAAAGAAGCTAATAATTAATATTAATCAGATAATTGTATATTGTTCGCGATTGTTTTCTTATTTTATCTTTTGGCCACAATTTGGCTCCATTGACAAAAGAATATATTTGGTAAGGTGATTATGTTTTCAATAAAAAGTAGGACCCAAGAGTTTAAATTTCTGGTGAAGGCTGAGCAGCTGACTAGGCGACCGTTGATAGAAGCAATCATAGAAACTGTGAGCCTTCTTAGGCTTTTTATATTCAAAAAAATTTCCAATTTTATTTTTATTTTGTATTTGTATTTGTTATATAAATTACATAAGTTGTCTTTCGTTTGTTTTTGACATAATTTATCAAAACATAAAAACGTAATTAACTACTAAGAGAAGGACAAAAAGATGACAAGAACAAGCTTTTATGAAATAAGCAAACTTATAGTATTATATTACACTTTACTGTAGTTGAATTTTAGATTAAAAAGGCCACAGTGATTTGAAGGCTTTTTACTATTTACTCTTTTTGTATTGTTATATTTTCAAGACCTAGATTATATATCGATGTTTTACAAATTATCAGATGAACCAGATGAACCAGGAGCACAACCAATTCATATTTTTATACAATCTCCTATTCAGCCACAAGGGAACCAGATTATCGGAATGGCTAATAATCCGCCTCCACGTAAGTGATATTTGATTTTTAGAATCTTACCTAGGTCATTCCTGATTAGGGATTTCTTTTAGGGTTGTTGAAATCTGTCATTTTCGTCTCTTTGTAGCAATAGTACCCACGGCACTAAGAATCCTAACGATCCAGAGTGAAACGTACGTAATTTCCTTTCCTTTGTATATTCTTTTCTCGATCTTCAAATATTAATTGCAACCTTAAAAAGATATGTTTTGAATTGAATAGGACGTCGTGAGTCTGCTATCATATATTTCTCAGAGCTACGGTCAGGCAATCTACATCTTGAGCGGTATGGGCAACGTCACGCAAGTCATCTTGACTGCATTTCCATCGGAGCAGCAACTCATTTACCTAGACGTACGTAGTTGTTCAATTATTCAATGAAAGAAGTTTTTGAGTTTTTAAGTGTCTCTGTCTCTGATTCTTATCATATATAAACAGGATATTAGGGGATATATAACTTGACTGGTTGGTTTCAAGCGGTTGTGATGGACGGTGGAGGGCAGGGCGCTTTTAGTCGTCCCAACGGGATACTTTACGTCGCTCTTACTCTTGCTGGTCGTCCAGGCGCTTCTGTAGCTCAGCGTCTTATGTCTTGGGAATGTGTCGAGGTATTTGATCACTTCTTATTATATCGATATTCAAATATTAATTGAAGAAAAAAATATGCAGGTCTATGTTGTTTTCATTTGCAGTCCAGGGTCGGCAATTCCTCCACCAGGAGCACAACCAATTCGGATTAATATCTCGTCACCTGTATATGCAGCCGCCGCTATAATGGAATATCATATCAGTCCTGCTCGTACTTAGATTGTGGCTGCAAATAGGTTCGATTTGATACGGTTTCGATTTGAGTAAGTAATTAGGTTCGATTTGAGTAAGTAATTAGGTTCGATTTGATACAATTTTATTGTTTTTCATTATATCATAGTTTGATAAATCAATAAAAATACTCATATAAAAAACCAATGTGAGAACAAGTGAAGAAATTCTAAAACACTTAAATTAAATAAATAATACATATTAAATCACAAAACTAAAGAAAGATGAAACAAGTGAATATGGGTAACAAAAGTAGTAGTTGCATAAGACAACAACAACGGCAATAACATCTTTGCACGCTGTTGTTAAATGACTAAGTTCCGATGGGTTTTTATCATTGACCATCAAGGATTTACACAATCTAAGACATTGATATGCGCAGGGCCAGCCCAATAGGTTTCTTGGCATTTGGCAATATATGAGAAGTTGAATTTCAAAGATGCAGAAGACTAGAATACTATCCGAATACAACATGAAAGCAGACAATTGGCCAATATGTTCTTCGGATGTCCAATGACTTGCCACTCTAATTGCTCCATATCATCGTCAAAAAGACCCATGCATATAGTAAGTATACTTGAATGTATAGTATAAATAAGACCGATATCAACTTTATTTCTTGGAACGAAGAGATTACCACACTCATAGAATAGAAGACCCATTTTGCGCAATATCCACAGTCCTGCTATGATCACCATCCAGATTTTGATTTGACTCCCACCAAAACTACAAAACAATATAAAATCATCGTACAGAGTTTTACCAGTCCTACTTATAAATACGAATTCTTACTCCCAATAACGTTTTTATAAACCCGCCAAAATTTTGTCTCTTCTTCCATTCCATTCTATTCTTGTTGGTTCTTACCAAGTTCCAAGCCCTAGTGGTTTATGGTTTTTGTTTTGTTTTATTATTATTTCGTCTTCTTTCTGGCTTTTGAAGCTCGTCTACATCATCTTCAATTTGTAAATATCAACGTAAAGTATGCTTAACATTTCAGCCGTAACTTAACAGTATGTTTTACTGAGAAGAAATAAAACACCTAAAAGATTAAAACTTGTTCGTTTTTTAAAATAAAATGTAAATATATAGATCAAAAGCTATTTTGTTACATAGACCAAACCAGTTGGATCCAGAAGTCAGGAATATTTGACCCCTGGCTGCTTACATGAATGTTAAAGTGACATAGATTTTTCATTCATATTGAAACCACAATGAAAGCAACTTAGAAGTCGATTTTTGCTGCAATTTCGATAGTGCTATGTCTCTGACCGTCCTGTCAATGGCTCGGAAAACCTCGGCAGTCAATCGAGAGCAACAATTGTGAAGTCGTAGATTCCTTTCCCTCCAGATATTGTACAATGGCTTGGTAAACTTGTTCTTTTTTTATCACCGACAATTAGAAATAGCCCTAGGAAGAAAGCATTGATCAATTTATTACAATTCTTAGAAGACACTGATACACTACCAAGCTTTCTTCTTCGTTCTCCAATATCGATCTCAAGTCTAGAGCTATAAAGTACAGAAACAGTAAGTTTCAGTACCTATGTAGCGATCAAGTCTATGTTTGCTTTCTTTCTGAACGAAAAGGGAAAGATTTACAATTGAATCATTCTTAACTAATATGGCTATATAAGATTTGCATTTTTGAAATAACTATTTAAGCAAATGTTGTAGTATCTGATTAGAAACTTTGAATCTATACAAACTGAGTAGAACTGAAATCATTTGTACCTCAATGGAGACGCAACCGTGTTTGAAGGATCTGAAACGGCTAATCCAACGTACTTCTGACCAACATCTAAACCCAGAAAACGCCCAGGGACTGACACTTTTGTCTTCAACGCATTACCCAACAAGCTCAATGGCTTCATATACTTCATTTCCTGGACAAAAAAGTGTGTCAAATTTCCAGAGAATTTCTATAAACTGAGACTAAAACCTCAAAGATCGATTAATAAAGTGCAGAAAATTGAGGATTTTTGTACCAAAAACATTCGTTTCGGTAAGGTTCGAAGCTTCACCGTTGCTCCGACGCCGGTGAAGAAGAAGAAGGACGAAAAATGTTAGATCCCCGAGTAAACCTAATTGGGCTTATTGGATCATATGTAATTTGGCTTATTGGATCATCTATAATTGGGCTTACTGGAGCATCTGTAATTGAGCTTACTGGAGCATCTGTAATTGGGCTTATTGGATCCTCTGTAATTGGGCTTATCTTTTATGTAGAAGAAACAGTCGGTATCACTGTGGGTCCATTTGCCTTCTACTTTTCAATCTCCGACTACAGAAATTGAGAGAAACGCTTCTCTCTTCTCTCTCTCTCTGTTCTTTGTGTCGCGATCGGATATATTTGAATTTTGTTGAAGGATCGAGTAGTCATGTTCTTGGTAGATTGGTTCTATGGTGTACTTGCTTCGTTAGGCTTATGGCAAAAAGAGGCTAAGATCTTGTTTTTGGGACTCGATAATGCTGGTAAAACCACTTTGCTTCATATGTTGAAAGATGAGGTTCGCTCTCTATTTCTTCGCTTATAGGTTCCTAATTATCCGATTCTGTTCCAGTTTTTCGCTATTGAATGGATCCAATTTGGTTTTCGTCTTCTGTTCTTATTCGATTGCTCTTTGTGAGAAATTATGTTTGATTCGTCTTAGATTTCTCCCAACTGACCTTATTCGATCTCTAATTTTGCAAATAAAATTTGAAGATATGGTGTTGTTTCTCAGTTATTGTAAATTGTTTCTAGTTTGGGAGTAGATGCAGACTTCGATATAGGAATCTTTGTTTATTTTGTGTATATGTATAGCTTGCGTTGAGTACTTTTAGCTGGATTCAGATTAGTGTTTATCTTCTTGTGTTCAGGCTCCACCAAATCTATATGTTGTGATAATCACTAAGTTGGAAACTAATCATTAGACGATGTAATGTCTGTTTTTCTAAGATTGATTCAATTACTGATCTTAACACGAACACGTTTGAATTGGTAAAACAGAGATTGGTACAGCATCAACCGACGCAGCATCCAACGTCTGAAGAACTTAGCATTGGAAAAATCAAGTTTAAGGCTTTTGATTTGGGAGGTCATCAGATTGCTCGGAGAGTGTGGAAAGATTACTATGCTAAGGTATTGAGATATCTCATGCGTTATTGGTTTTGCTCTTGATACCATTAACCATACAATGAGGCATCTTGAGAAGTGGTTTCGGTTTTCTGATGATCATTTTGTCACCTACGCCCTGCTCCTTATAGTCCCTATTGAAGATTTCTCATCATTTCTTGTGTCCGTTATATCAGTAGCTATTACGCACTTCTTCCTGTTGAAAGATCTTGTTTTGCTCGCAGTAAATGTACCATGTTAGACCATTTTCACTATAGTGGAGCTTCCTAGTTACCCTTGTCGAAGATTGAGTATGTAGCTTTCACTAATCATTCTTGCCGAAATAAGCAAAGAAGGATCAAGTTCTCGAAATGTTTGAACCTACTTGAACTACTTCAATGGCAGAGTTTTGTGATTGATGATTAAACTCTTGTTTTTGCAGGTGGATGCCGTGGTCTACTTAGTGGATGCTTACGACAAAGAGAGATTCACAGAATCAAAAAAGGAACTCGATGCACTTCTCTCAGACGAATCCCTAGCCACCGTCCCATTCCTCATCCTAGGAAACAAAATAGACATACCATACGCTGCATCAGAAGACGAGCTCCGTTACCATCTTGGCCTTTCCAACTTCACAACAGGAAAGGGTAAAGTGAATCTAACTGATTCAAATGTAAGGCCATTGGAGGTTTTCATGTGCAGTATTGTCAGGAAAATGGGTTATGGTGAAGGCTTTAAATGGCTCTCTCAATACATCAAGTAAGACAAAGACTCCACACCCATTATTACTAAATCGTAAGTTTCTATATATCGTGTTTTTGTATTTTGTCTTGCTTCTTTGTGTTTTGTAAGAAAATGTTTTTAAACGTCGTATCTTGTTTGTATGATCATCGACTTGTTTGTTCTTGTAGTGTATTTTTTTACATTACATTTTCGTAATTTATACTCGATATATATTATAACTTTGTGAAGTTAGTTAACTAATCCAATAGGGATATGTGTGGTTGAACTGTTTTTTTCACTTTCATTTCACGCATAGTCAATATATAAATAATCAAAGATTAATTACGTGTGTAGATGTAGATATATAGATAGCTACATATATATTTTATGGTTCGGTAATCCGGTTTCAACGCAAACACCAGGAATTCTAGATCAACCAACGACAATTTTCAATGGGTCAACGGGTAAACAAGGCATGGAATCAGTGAATAATCTATGCTGTGTGCAAATGTGACTTTGGTTCCAAAAATTCTATAAACCCGAGATATGGAGATTACATATTACTACCTACATCAGGGGCTAGACGTAGATATATTGTAATTGTAGCAAAAGAATTTTGTCGATCGTTAGATCAAATATTCAAATGAAATCAAACCATCCATGAGACTTTTATCAAACCCATCAAATTTGTCTCAGTCAATGATCTCTCACCAATACAATACAATATATGTTTTGTATATGGAGAATAAATAATGATTAAAGTAAAAACGATGGAACCGTTTAACGAACTCAACTCAAACCAAACCATTTCATGTATGTTGCGTGTGTTTGTGCATATATATATTTACACAAACACATAAGACGTAACTTATAAGATCATTCCGATCTGAAAATGGGTAACGTGGCCGGTTCCCGGAAGTTGGATGAAGCGTCAATGGCTACCGGAAAAGTTGTATTATCCGATGGAAGAGTACAAAACTTAGAGGAAGAGACGACAGTAGCTGAGATTATGTTGGAAAATCCTCAACATGTGGTTATTGAATTTGATCCATCACCACTATCATTCAACAATCGAAACCACAAAAACGACGGCAAAACAGTGAAGAAAAAGCTAGCTCCATTACCGGCGGACAAAACCCTTGAGCCAGGTAAAATCTATTTGGTACTACCATCCAAAAGAAGCTCTATCGGGGCCGTTAAATCATCATCATCGACGGTGTTGACATCAGAGGAAATGAGGAAAATGTTATTTAGCTCCACGGCGATGGTTAGATCATCGTACAGCTACTATGAAGGGATTCTTCCTTGGTTTACTACTAGAAGTTATAATCATAAGAATCCGATGACTGATGCGGTGGTTGCGGATACGACGGTTAGAAGATTGGAGGTTGAAACGGAGGAGGAAGAGAGGCCGGAGTTTTTGATCCGGCAATGGTCAGGAAGAGGATGGAAACCAAGCTTGGATCCTATTAAAGAGAAGAAAGCAAAGAAGAAAATTCATCAACGGTTCTTGTTTTAGTATTACGACGTCGTTTTGTTGTCTAAGTGTTTTGTGTGTGTATGGTTTAAATTTGTAAAATGGTTTTGTTTACGTGCGTGTGTCTGTACGCCGATCACGAGAAACTCACGTGAATACCAAACCTTCTTGTTCATTTAGTAACTCTTTCCAGTTGTATAGTTAATGTAGTGACTACTAATTGGCAAAAACCCAATTTATTGTGGATTGAGCTATGCAATTTTCTCAATTTTACAAACAATGGAGTTAATAGTGATAATTCTCAAACCAAACATCAAAACTAATTTCATAATGGAATTCAAGAGGAAAAGCCCAACTAGATTTCGATTTCAAATAGCTGCATTACCTTGCATAATTTAATAGATTTGAACTATCGATTAGTTTTCCACAAAAAAGTTATAACTCTCTTTTAGATAGCATATTATGAACATGAGGTCCTCCAAATCTACAAGACATAAACTTTTTTCTTAAATCATTCTATATGATATCGACAATTTTGACTAAAATTATTTTATAAACTTAATATTATTTGACTATTTAATTGGGGTGTTTTTAAAGTGATCAAATGTACATAACTATATTAGTATTATACAAAACCTATTATGTGTAGAAAAATAGGGATAAATATAATATACAAACTTTATCATTTTCTTTTTTCTTTGCGATTTATGTTAAAGTTTTATTCAAAAAATATAATTTGTAAAGATAAAAGAAAACATTGTATGAGTCGAATTTTGTTTAATCTAGTGGTTATGATGATCCAATTAATAACTATTGTATCAGAAATTCGACTTTTCTCCACTACAATTATTAGATCATAAGAAAAAATTTTAGTCTTGCCAATCCAATTATTGAAGAAAAAACAAACATTTTGTATAATTTCTAATTGTTAAATATAAAATAAATGAATGTTTGAAATTTGTGAATAGATTGACTTTGCAGAAAGTAATGGATATGAACAGAGCAAAGTATCGGTAAAAGATGAATTCTAAAGTATAGTAAACCATGCTTAAAGTCAGCAAGAAAAAAGAAGAGCAGAATAAAAATATGGTACATATATAAGTAAATACAAATTACTTTTTCCTTTCTAGGTAAAATCTCTCTCTATGTATGTATTATGTGGTTTACCATAAGAACGAAAGCTTTTGGGATTTAGTTAAGATTTGAACTCAATTGTATGTTTACCGAGAAGGAACGAGTGTGTGTGTCTTAAGGCAATCAAAAAGAGCTATGCATGCATTATGATTTAGTCGGTGGCATTTCTTGGATTTGATTCTTATTAGATGTTAAATGCAATCGTGTAGTGCTTTTAGTTCTAGACATTATAAGACTCTATACTCTTCCAATAGTGAAACGATTTGGAGTCATTGATTTCAATTGCCTTTTACATGGCTTCAAATGTTTCGTTATTATTTTTCTGCTAATCTTATTATTGTCTGCCATATGAAGTGTCAGAATATTGGAAAGCGAAACTAAAACTACTTGCACCTAATACCCTTTACAGAACAGAGGTAAGGTTCAGTAATTTTATAATTGTACCAAAATAGAGTAAATTAGGATTTTGATTTTTTTAAAGAAGGTTACATACACTTTATTTGGGTTGTTGTATATGAGAAAGGTTTTGAAAGACCTTCTCCTGTTCCGGAAGAGAGTAATCGAATTGCATTTAACAAGTAGAGACATTCTTGCAAGGGCAAAGAACATGACAGGCCAGACGGCTCCTTTTGTATTCCTGTCTTTAAAAAAGTTGACTGAGATAAACAACGTATTTGATGTTTCTAGCTATTGATATGTCACGTAAGTATTTGAAGATTCAAGTCATGGTGGCCACTGGGGAAACCAGTCTTGAAGATGATATCATGCTATTGTATTAGCCTGTCCATTTACTGGTTGGAACTTCTCGGAGAATTCTGGATCTTGCCAAGAAAGGCATATGTACATAGATCTTAATGGATCCTTGCAAAGCTTAATCATAGTAGAGACATATTTATTTTTAACAATGATGTATTTGACTACGTACTAAAGTTCAAAGAAAATGTTGTTACCCATAGTTTCAAACAAGTTTTGACATAAACTAAAGAAAAGACAAAACATGAAATACCAAACAAATCGAAGAAGATATTTATTATAAATCTAACTGATGCCACCATTTTCTTAACAAAAGTTGGCATGTGGGGGAAAAAATTAATGATCCAAATCGAAAAATTTCTACTGCAATTCGTTTCAATTAATTTTTTTTTGAATACTGATTTTTAATTATAGAAAATAGCTCTTATTTCAGATTTAATCATAATTAATCTTGGTTTGGATTTGAATTTTGGATTGAGTTTAGGTTTTTTAGATTCAAAAAAATAAATTCTATTCTTTGGTTTTAGCCAAATAAAGTTAAACAAAATCCAATTTTTTTTAACTTAACTAAACTTGTGTACTTTTAATATATCTTAATATATATATATATATATATATATATATTTTATATCTTTAATTATAAATATTAATTAATTTGATAAATTTTTCTTACTTTGGTTTTAGTTTCATTCGAGATCGCTTAATTTGATATAATAATTTTTTTTTGTCAATAACTACTCATTAAGTTATTAATAAGTACTGGTTGAGGGTTCATAACTTAAGTATTTTAAGTTATAACGATATTTACACAACAACATTCACCAATCGCCAAGAGTATTGTTGAGATCTGAAAAATAAATGATGCGATTATTTAAAGTTTTAGATTAAAATCACAAAAAGTAAATCATTATGAACTCTAAATTTCAAATATCAAATTTGAAATTATAAGAAATAGAGTAAATCAAAACGAGTTAAAGAATTTAAACGAATAAGAAAATTTTGAAACCAGAAATAACTAAGAGTGAAGATAATGTATCGTAGTCTCAATCTATACAAAGCCCTAAACGAAATCAGAAGAAATCATGTAAAGAGTAAGCTTACTAAAGGATTTCGAAAATATCGTCTTGGAATGCTTATTTATGGATTTTTTTGTGCTCACTGTGGAGTGGAATCAAGCAGGAACTCTGAAGCTTATAGTTTCAGCAACCGCGGCTCCGGCGAACTAAAATCAAAAACCAAACCGAATTTTTAATATTGAATATAGAAATAAGAATTAATAATCGAACTCTCTTTGAATGATTCAGTTCATATGTTATTTTCATATTTTATCTTAAAGCTTACTTTATTACTGTTGGCAAATTGTATGACTATAGGCCCTCTTGAACATTTATGTTCTTAAGATAATTTGGTGAAAAATAGGGATCCAAAATTATTTAAAAACAAAAATGTTGTTTATATTTTTGTGTCAAAAACTTATTTACAAATATAATTAAATACGATTCTTTCGATTATATATGATAATTCACAAAAATGTTGTTACATACAACCCAATTTTTTTTATCACAATTGTATAAATTTCAAGTAAAAATACGATCCGCGCTTTAAGCGCGGGTACCATCCTAGCTTTCTTATAAAACTCAACCGAACCAAACAGATAGTTTAATGCCCAAGCCTAATTATTTTAATGCTGGTTTATTATTTTTTGTCGTTTGGTTTGATTATTCAACCCATAGTTAAATTTTAATTTTGTTAGTAAATGGTTTGATTTTCGTTTTTAAAATGTTGACTGGAGTCAACAACGACGATAACAAATTTTGATGTCTGGTTAACCAAAAGTTGTATGGGTACGGTGTTTTTACATATTCAGTAATAGTTCGGATGTATTACTATAATTTAACATAAAGTTTTTGTAGAAAATTATATATTACCAAAGTTGGTATAGTTATTTACCCTTTAAAGTTGGTGTAGTAAATTATTCGGGATCCGAAATTTAATTTGTGATCTATTTTGATCTGTTTCAAAATTTTGGTAATCCGAGATAAGCAAATCTAAATCGGTGTAATAAAAATTTAAAGATTTACGAATATAGATCTGGAAAATTAGATTTTTTCGTTGGATACGTGGATCTTGTTTATATTATGTATGTTTTCTATATAATATATAATTATTGAATGGTTTAAAAGTGTATGCTAATTTGTAAGTTCGTTTAAAATTTTTAAATCATGATTATAAAATGTGTTTTAGACGTGAATGTTGGATTTTAACATAAGAAACATCTTTATGAATTTTCAATAATATTTAAACATGAATTATAATAATTTATTTTTCGTGTTTTCTCTGTAATATCTTGAATGTTTTAGTAAATTTGTATACTATTGAATAGTAGAAAATCCAACTTCATCATTTCGTAGGAGTATTATCTAAGCCCCATATATAATCAAAGTTAATGTACTTTCCCATATAACTATACACATGCATGATTCTTGACAAACAAACAAAAAACTATACACATGCATGATCACCTATGAGTATTATCTAAGCCTAATTTTCATTTGAAAATAAGCAATAATAGGATTTCATTACTTAATCGAGTTATATAGATCGTTAATCGACGTTGAAAATATTAAGTGGCAGCAATAAATTTGTGGGTGGAAAAAACCGTTAATTTCATTTGCACCATTTTAGTATTATATTGACAAGTGTCGCACAATTAGTTAGTTTAGTTAATTGCCTACTAACAACAACAATACAAACCTAACAGCTGATTAAGATGAAATTGAAGAGCATAAATTACATACTACAAAGAATAAGCCTTATTTTAAACAGTAAACTTTGTAATAAAAAATACGTATAATTCTAAATTTTTTGAAGAATTTTATCAGAAATTTATTATAATGAATAGATGACATAGAACTTTTTTTTCCTTCAATGACATATAACTAATTTAAAGATATTTCTTGTTTTTCCATGACCAATTAAACATATAAAAAGGAAATTTTCATACCTTTCATTTTTATTTTTCAAAACCCGGTTAATTAATCGTTCAGATTAATTAGTATATTAGATAATATTTTATTAAATACCAATAGTTATTCAATTACATTTTTGTTTATGAAACAAAAAGAAAGACAATAAAGTTTGGATAAGAAAACACAACATGTGTTTGCCCACTTGAGACATTAATGAGTTGCTCTCTTCTAACTCAGCACTTTGTATCTTCAACATTTAAAAAAATTAGGATATAATTTTGGTGGAAAGTGTGAAGGAAAGACTTGTTTGTGCATGCATTTGCAAAGGAGGTCTCAAGGAGGCAATTTCCAAAAGACCTTGACAATTTATATATAAAGTTTTGTAGTTGTTATGTGCTTTTATACTAAATATAGTATAATACCGTAGTTAAACTAAGAATCACAATTATTATTTCTGAAAATTTAACGGATTCAAAAAAGAACGATGTTTACTGAAATTAGAAATTTTTTTAACTCCAATATAAAGGTTACTCTTTTTTGCGTGGGTAGCAATTTGAACCAATTTTTAGAAACATTTTTTACGGAATACCTATAATTTTTTGGGAAAATATATCTTTAAATACAACATTTAGATGGTAATATAGTTTTAAAAAAATCAAAAAAATCAAGAGAGTTCTTAAGAAAGTGAATAAAAATAATGGTCTAGAATACTGTAGTTGTTGGTTTTAATATTTGTTTGATAATCTTAATGTCCATTTTGACAGGTATGTATATTGTCAACACCCTCGGTTTATAATTTCTTTATGTGCTTTGATCTCGAAATTTCAAAAGGAAAAATTCATAATTTGGCAACAATAATATTACTGTGAAAAGAAAACATTTCCTTTTAACAATATAAAAATTTTGTTGAAGAAAATACTTTTTAAATGTGTACTATATTTGAATGATTTACTATTGATTTTGTAAAGATAATGTACGTTTTTTATATAGATCATATAAGAGCAAATATATATATATATATATATATATATATATGTTCATTTGATTAAAATTTCTTTGTTATAGGATTTATTATACAAGGACAGCCACGTATTCCCCATTGTAACACGGCGTGGATCGAACCACCTTCCAAATGTGGTCAAAAGGTGAAATTGATGAATGCATATCTAACTGCCGTAAGCAAAGACTTGGAGAGGGAATGTGTAGAAATATGCGTTGTGTGTGCAGGCAATGCATGCCTCGGTAATTGTTATGTGGTGTTATAGTAAATATACTATAATATTCTAATTAAAATAAGAATCATATTATTGTAATATGTAAATTTTACAGTTTTATTGAACTGAAAATAATAAGTCGAAATTAGATATAAAAATAGTTGAGATTGCATTGCACTTCTTACAAAGATCTTACAAATAGTTGACAATGTTGGTATTACTGACATTTGAGAAATTTGGATATGATTAATATAATAAAAATAATAATAATATTTTACAAATAATAATAATAAAGTATATTAAAGTTCTTACAAATAGTTGACAGAAAAAACCTTAGAAAAAAAAGTACAAAATGGTTTGCATGTGAGAAGCGAAATCTCATCTTCATGCACGTGCATAGCTCGATCATCTTCTCGAAGGATTTTGTGTCTTTGTTTAATTAAAAAATATGACATAATAGTTGTTGATGATCTGATCATTATTAGAGAGACCATTAGACAAGCCCATTACCAATCTAATGAGCCCATGTGTTTAGGTTTTGAGTAAGTTAGTATTGTATAAATATCTTTCTTATGAGAATTTTGGTTGTAACTTTGGGAGTTGCTTGAGACTGCGTTAGCTCTTATATCCCCTCGCAAACTTGTGGTGAGAGAAGGCCCAACACCAAGTTTGAACCGTAGCCGAAGAAATGCATCTCGCGGTAAAGATTTGGTGAAGATATTAGCAACTTGAAGAGCAGCTGGGACATGGCGCGTCTCGATAAATCCCAAGGCAACTCGTTCGCGAATGAAGTGCCAGTCAAGTTCAAAGTGTTTGGACCTGGCATGTAAGGCTGGATTTTTGCTTAAATGAACTGCTAAGAGATTATCACAATGTAAGGGAACAGAGCCTGACTGTGGGACTTTCAAATCTCTGAGTAACGAGGCCAACCAAGTAAGCTCAGCTGCAGTTTCGGACAGAGCACGATACTCTGCTTCGGTGGAGGACCGAGAGACAGTAGGTTGACGCTTGGCACTCCAGGAGACAATATTTGGACCCACGAAAGTACAGAAACCAGTTGTAGATCGTCGAGTTTCTCTACAGCCGGCCCAGTCACTGTCAGAATATGCAGTGGTAGAGAGATCATCGGACCTGCGAAGAGTCAGACCCATGAAGGAAGTGCCACAGAGATACCTTAGCGTTCTCTTGAGTAGCGCAAAATCGCCAAGCGTGGGCTGATGCATTCGTTGACAGATGAGATTAACAGCGAATTGAAGGTCAGGACGAGTGATGGTTAAATACTGCAACTTTCCAGCCAAACTTCGAAAGTAAGAGGGATCATGAAACAAATCTGCAAAACAAGGATTGGGAGCAGTTTGTTGAGGAAGAGGCGTTGGCATTGGCGTACAAGTCGACATCCCAGATTGAGAAAGGATATGTTTTGCATAGTGTTCTTGATGAAGAAACATACCAGATGGGGTGTATTCAATTTGAATGTGTACTATAGATTTTGTAAAGATAATGTACGTTTTTTATATAGATCATATAAGAGCAAATATATATGTTCATTTGATTAAAATGTCTCTGTTATAGGATTTATTATACAAGGACGGTTACATTCCCATTGTCACGAGATGATCATCATACCACCTAACACTTGTGGTCAAAAAGGTGGAAATGATGAATGCATATTTAACTGCCGTAAGCAAAGACTTGGAGAGAGAAAGTGTAGAGGAAAGGATTGTGTGTGCAGGCAATGCGAAGGAACCAGAAAACCTTGATAAAAAAAAGTTTAAAATTTTCAAAATGAATATATATATATATATATACATAATTTTGTAATTGTTATGTGGTGTTATAGTAAATATACCATAATATTGTAAACTAAATAAGAATCATATTATTGTAATATGTAAATTTTACAATTTTATTGAATTGAAAATAATAAGTCGAAATTAGATATGAAAATAGCTGAGATTGCATTGCACTTCTTACAAAGATCTTAATTTAAAAAATATTATTGAATAGATGGCATCGTAAAAAGCATCGCTGCGATTACTTTTGCGGTCGCTCTATTTTTTAGCGACAGCGACAGTCATCGGCAATGATCACTAGGGAGCTGCAGCGACGTAATTGTCACTTTTTTCTTTCTTTTTTAAGTTGAAATTTTAGTCGCTCAAAGTGGTCGCGACAACCAAACAAAGAACAGAGCCTTAGTAATGAGATTCATTATAAAAGTCATTTAAACACTAGAAACAAGAAGAGTTATATATGTTTCTTCACTTCAAGAGAAGTGAGATAGTTCCTCGGATTGGATCTGAGATTCAACTTCATTTCAAATAAAACCCTCACCTTTACCAAGGATAACCAGGTCCACTTTCATCCTTGTTGTAGAGCAAGCAGACCGGAGAAAGGGTTCGAGGACCACCGTAACGGAGGTTGGAGGAGGAGAACTTTCCTTTTACGTCTTCAAAATCGGTTATGTGGACCACAAATTTGAAACAAAACCGCTAGAAACTTTCCAAAAGGGGAAAAACAAGTTAGCTAAAATCTACCTAAGTAAACGTGCTTGGGATAAAAAAAATTTGTGCTTTCACTAAAGGAGTCTTTTACCAGTTGGCTTTTGTTTCAGTGTTTGATTCTTAAGCTTATATTACCTTTTCTATAATTCCCCACATTTTTTTGATAAAATATTAATTATATCATCTAAAGTATCAGAGACTGTACATCGAGTTTTTTAAGTGTTCTAACCATGCATTACAGTTCAAGTATGATATGTTCACAGAGTTGCCTTAACATCAGTTTTTGTTGGTTAAGGATAATCTGCTCACCTATGTTTTTCAGACATTTCATCAAACAATTTTGGTGCGTCAAACTTCCTATGATCATAGATTAGGTTACTAGTCTAAACTAAGTAATGAACACATCAATAGTGAAGAATTCTAATGATAGTAACCCTATTTGGCCTTAATCCATGATTCTCTAAGAAAACTCTAAACTCAATTTGGGACCTACTCAGACATGGAAGAAGAAATCAGCAAAACTTCAATAGAATGCATAATTGAAAATTGAATTGAATTTAAAAAAGAGTTTAAGAATCTTCTCCAAGGCGTAAAAGTGAATCCATTCTCCTTGCTAGGAGTCTAGAGTAGTCTCCCTCGATAGGAAAATACAACATAATGTGAAAGTATTAAAAAAAAAAATATTTAAAAAGGGTAGAAAATGTGTTGGTACAAAATAAGGAAAAACTAGAAATTTCGCTTAGCCCCGAGGATCGATCGAACCACTGTGAAGTGGTCGATCTTTAGCTCGGCTAGTTGATCCACAGGTCATGCGCAGTTTACTCGTCAAGGGCTGGAATGATCGATTCTCAATGGTGAGCTCGATCCCAAAGTCGTGCGCAATTTCAATTGTTGTGACCTTCGACCGATCGATCCTTAGTGATGAGGTCAATCGCCAAATCATGCACAAATTTGGTTGTATTGCAGATCGATCGATCCATTAGGGGATCAATCGATCTATTAGGGGATCAATCGATCTTGGTCTTTTTGAACGTAGAAATGTTCTTTTTTGCTCAAATCCAAATTAACATAGAAAATCAAAAACCCAGAGATAGTCCCAAGAAAAATCTATGGGTTAGAAGAAGACCAAAGAGGTTTCATGAAGTACATTGAGGAAAACGATGGAGACAAGAAGACCAAAGAGGTTTTATGGTAATGGTTTTGTGCTAGCTTGTGCTGAGAGTTAGGTACAAGACTTAGTTAATGGTAATATTTACCACGCGGTAAAATTAATACAAGAGGCGAAAGAGAGAATTACAAATGACTATGTAAGATCAACGATAGATTTACTTGAAGATAAAACAGTAAAAACTGACGTTTCATGCAGTTTGGTAATTTCACAATGGCAAAATTGGGATTAGAGGAGTTGGATTTGGGAGGAGGAAAGCCAATGTATTTGGGTCCATTGACGAGTGATATCTACCGTTTGTTTTTACCGGTTGCCGGAAACTTTGATGTCATTAGGGTTCAGATCTCTTTGCCTGAAGATGTTGTGAAGAGGCTAGAGTATTAGATGGTTAAGTTTTTAGATGACAAAGAGAATCATGAAGAACATTTCTCTTGTATAATAAAGTTCTTCTTTAATAAGTTGAGTGGTATATCAACGAATCATGAAAGCAAAATAAGTTATGTGAATTCAATGAGAGTCGCTCACGTGTATATTTTTGTGTATATTTTTGAGTGATATTCGCTTTTGACTATTCTATATTAATATATGGAGAATATTACATTTAGTCACTTAATTATATTAATTAGTACGTATTTACGATATAATATTAGTGTTATTTATGTCTAAGTTGGATGAATATTTTGATAAGACTATCTTCAAATTCTTTTAACTCCAAACGTAAAGTAAATTTAAATCGTAGTTCACTTTTTCTCAAACATGTTATCAATTTTGTTATTCGACACAAAATTACTGTGGAAGAAGGGGTAGACATTCCTGTTTATAGTTTCTATTTATAGATTTTACAAAAGTTTAAACCATTCAAAAATATGGTTTCATAAGGAAATTGCTCTTGAGAGATCTACGCATATCTAAGAATATGGAGAAGCTAGAAGACCAAGTGGACAAGCTAACCCTAATTGTGGAGAAAAACCTAATTCGGAAAGAAGAAGTTGAAGACAATGAGTCTATGCCTTCTCTTGAACGTGGAAATGTTCTTTTTAACAAATAATTATAAAGTATATTAAAGTTCTTACAAATAGTTGACAGAAAAAACCTTACAAAAAAAAGTAGAAAATGGTTTGCATGTGAGAAGCGAAATCTCATCTTCATGCACGTGCATAGCTCGATCATCTTCTCGAAGGATTTTGTGTTTTTGTTTAATTAAAAAATATGACATAATAGTTGTTGATGATCTGATCATATGATTGGTTCATGTTGCAAATCTATTGATAAATAATTAGTACTTTCTATGTTAATTGTTAGGGGATATATAAGATACTTTTTTCTTAAAAAAACTAATCTATCTTTTGATACATATAAGAACTGGTATGTAAATCCTTCTTATCAATATGAAATAAAATAAATATTCTCCAAAATTATGTATTTTTATCAGCATTTTCATTGATAATTGTATAAACTTGTACATAAATTATTCTTTCCAATGAATTTTTGCAGTTAAAAATAATTCTGCCACAGGGCAAACATAATAAGCTTTTTAACTAATTCAGCTTCGTAATTAGATGGGATTTAATGATGAAATATATTAAAAGTAAAAAAGAAATTGTTTCTTGCTAAGACTTAATTTTTTATCAACATAAATTTATTAATTAAAAAATCAAGGAAGAGTTGTATTTGCATATTAATAATCACGAACAAACCCCTTTAACATAACAAACAAAAGAATTAACTATAAAAATCAAAATGCGAAGAATCGGATTAATTGAAAACACAAAAAGCAAAATCCAAAATCTGATGAAATCTTACAGTATTGTACGTTATCTAAAAATGAAATAGAATTTTATTCCTAAAAGAAACTAAATAAATTAAGTACAAAGAATCAAAGCAGTAATCTATATTTGACAATTAAAATTGGACACGTATATAAAATTTCAAAGTACATTTGAATTCATTATTTATACAAATTATAAACGTTTGAAAATAGTAACAAAAGACTACATTGCATATTATTTTGTGATTTAGTTTGTATTTTTTAGATAGAATATAAAATTGAAAAAATGACAAGTCGAAAATCTTAACATCAATTTTCCTTGGCTAAAGACAATTTGCTCACCTACAAAATTCAATTCCCTTAGTAATCCACATGAAAAACTTACCTGACAGAATCGAGACCACCTTCTTCTTTTTCTCTCTTTTTCGTCTTCTCACTCCACCGTTGTTTTTTTGGGGCTATAACTCTTTGGTTACTGATCCATTCATCATGTTCTTGGTATGGTTGGAAAGGTCTCGATCTCATGAATACGTAGCTTCATACCGTTCGTTAATCGGAGTTGTATTGAAGAAGTTATGATCATTTTAATGCAAGAGGTCGAAAAACCTACATAATATGGAAAAAAAAACCTATCAAATGTTATGTAGGTTTGTCACAAAAACCTACATCAAAGACAACAAACCTACATAACATGACAACAAACTTAAATCAAAGACAACAAACCTATCGTACATGACAACAAACCTACATACATGACAACAAACCTAAATCAAAGACAACAAACCTACCATAATGTTATGTCGTTTTTCAAAAACCTACATAACATCAAAATCTCTTCTCTTCTTCTCCTCTTCTTTTCTTTTCTTCTCCTCTTCTTTTCTTCTCCTCTTTTCTTCTTCTCTTCTCTTCTCTTCTTCTTTTCTTCTCTTATCCTCTTCTCTTCTTCTTTTCTTTTTCGCTTCTCTTCTCCTCTTCTTTTCTTCTTTTCTTTTCTTCTTCTTCTCTTCTCTTCTCCTCTTCTTTTCTTCTCTTCTCATATTCTTTTCTTCTCTTCTTTCCTTTTTCTCTTCTCTTCTCTTCTTCTTTTCTTCTCTTCTCATGGAAAGTAAACCTACACAAAATGGAAAATAAACCTACACAAAATAGAAAATAAACCTACTCAAAATGGAAAATAAACCTACATAACATGAAATTAAACCTACATAACATGGAAAATAAACCTACATAACATGGAAAATAAACCTACATAATATGGAAATTAAACCTACATAACATGGAAATTAAACCTACATAACATGAAAAATAAACCTACACAACATGGAAATTAAACCTACATAACATGGAAATTAAACCTACATAACATGGAAAATAAACCTACACAACATGGAAATTAAACCTACATAACATGAAAATTAAACCTACATAACATGGAAAATAAAGCTACACAACATGAAAATTAAATCTACATAACATGGAAATTAAACTTACATAACATGGAAAATAAACCTACAGACATGGAAATTAAACCTACATAACATGGAAATTAAACCTACGAAACAAAAACCTACATAATGTATGCTGACGTGGCATTATTCATTAATGACAGTTTCGTAATTATTATTTTTCAAAGGATACAGGGGTAAATGGTATTAAAAACCCCAAAAACTAGTTTAGTAATTTTAATCTTTTTACACTATTTCAGTATGAATTAAAATTATAAAAGACTAGTTGAGTAAATCACCCAATATATTATCATAAAAGGAGAATTTTAAAAGTGCCCCTTAAACCAAATTCCTTTTTAAAATGACATTTTTGCTTTGATTCATTTTCAAAGAGAAATGATATTTTTGAAGAGAGGCATCTGCCAAGTTATTCTCAGTCTAGTGGTTAGGATGATTGAGCTAATAATTTGGTATTATGGTTCGATTTCTACCCACTATATTATGGTAGCTTAAATAATAAATTTTAGGGATGATATTTAAGCTATAGATCGAATTTTGTAGATCTAATGTTGATAAAAGAAAAAAAAGAAGCATCTTAAAAAAAGTATTTGATGAAATTACTCAAAAATGTAGATATGAGTGGAATTTGGACGAGGGAATCTTTACGACTTCACAACAAGATTTGCCTCATTGGACACCAACACTTGTTTGAGAATCAAAAAGCTACCATTAATCTATTTTAGTTAACTAATAACTTTTATCAAAAACTAATAACTTAAATAGCAAGTTACCATTAGATGAGATCTCATTGGAAGTAATATTATGTTTCACTATTTTACATTTTTATTAATTACACAATAGAATGCTAATGTTTTAAAAGAATATGTAATTAGAATAGTATACAATATCAATAGATCAAAACTAGTGGCAACTAATGGACCACTCAAGAGACTGAATTCGTATTTTTCTAAACTTTAGTATTATATATTTAACTAGTGCATTCATGTCATAATTAAACTATTACATATGTGTTTGAAAGTATTATATAATATTTCTTTACATGCAACAAAATAATCGATTTGATGAAGAATTTTAATCTACAATTTTTGTGAACTCGTACAGAATATGATATGAACTTTCTTATTCAACAAATATATAGTTTTCTTTTATCAATAATTAAATCAATAAAGTTTAATTTATAACTAATTCTTAAAACTCTTAACAACACTCTTTTGGGATAAATGCAATTCTTTCAAATCAAATTTGAACTTAGAAAACAATAAAGGTAAACACTCAACAACTTAACCAAAAATATTTTTCTAATTTTAGGTTCGAGTTGTAACTTAAGTTTTGTCAGTTCAATTTGTCGCAAAACAAAGAAAATATCTCTTGAAAAATAAAGAATCTAAAGAATATTTGAGATTGTTTTAAAGCCAAAAAAATCGTTATTTAATGTACAATTAGTGAGCTCCCACCAAACAACAACTACTCGGGCAGCTGTTCCTGCAGAAATATAAGAAAGAATCCAATGATCGAAATTAAAAAACCGTTAATTTCATTTGCACCATTTTAGTAATATATTGACAAGTGTCGCACAATTAGTTAGTTTAGTTAATTGCCTACTAACAACAACAATACAAACCTAAATACAAACCTAACAGCTGATTAAGATGAAATTAAAGAGCATAAATTACATACTACAAAGAATAAGCCTTATTTTAAACAGTAAACTTTGTAATAAAAAATACGTATAATTCTAAATTTTTTGAAGAATTTTATCAGAAATTTATTATAATGAATAGATGACATAGAACTTTTTTTTTCCTTCAATGACATATAACTAATTTAAAGATATTTCTTGTTTTTCCATGACCAATTAAACATATAAAAAGGAAATTTTCATACCTTTCATATTTATTTTTCAAAACCCGGTTATATTAGATAATATTTTATTAAATACCAATAGTTATTCAATTACACTTTTGTTTATGAAACAAAAAGAAAGACAATAAAGTTTGTATAACAAAACACAACATGTGTTTGCCCACTTGAGACATTGAGTTGCTCTCTTCTAACTCAGCACTTTGTATCTTCAGCATTTAAAAATTTTATGTAAAATTTCTTACAATAATTTTAGAATCCCACCATTATGTTTCATGTCATGATTCTTTATATTATTTTCTCTGATTTTGGATCTTGTATGCCTATAAACCAACACTACTTAGCTGTACTTCCATAACCAAAAAGAGTTATTACGGATCAAGACTTGCATAATAATAAGCGAAGAATAATAAATAAAAAATAGAACAAAAAAACTGATAACTTAGGAGAGAATTATTATTGTATGGAGTACTATGAACAAGATCCAAAAATTCAAATTAAAAATCTATATAGCCACAATAAATAATAAAATAGCTATGAATTGAGGTTATGGTTATTTAGCCACCTCCATAACTGTATAGTGACGGCTGTATAGCAACGACTATGACCACAGAAAAAATGTCGTATATGGTCGTGATCAAGTACTTACAACTTGAATTTGCGACTATTTTAAGATTTTTCGTAGTTATATAAAAATTTTGAGTGGTTTTCTGGGTAACTATGACTATATCATAGTTATGGAGAATTTTGTTACTAAGACTTTGCTAGTTAAAAATGACATAATAGTTTTATTATTATTTATTTTTCACATATTACACATTTATCTATATTATTGAAGAAGATTCTTACAAAACCTAGCATCTTAGCCGTTGCCGTGAACAAGACACAAAGATGGACTTTCGAGTGGATCGTCTAACACAAGATACAAAAAATGTTATGAACATCGTATAACATAAGACACAAATTTCATTCAACACTATGCACAAAAACTTGTCACTAACGTTTCTTTGAAATTTCGTAACTTAAAACCACAAATCATTAAAGTCAAATATGGCAGAGTTCACAAATTAAAACCATAATTTGGATAATGTAATAGTTTAGCATGTGCAATCAAATCAGAACTAATTTTTAAAATCGAGCAATAGTACTAAAAAAGCATCGGATCACAACATACACAAATACATAAAATAATAAAATACATATATAATAGTAAAAAAACGAGATTAAGAGCTGGAGAAATGAGCTGTGAAGACATGTCTGTATAGAAAGAAACCAAACTAAACTCTTTGATACATATAAAAACTTGTCATGTTGTTTTGCAATTATTTCATTCTTTGCTGGCCCAAATTCAAGACTTCATTATACAAATTCATGACTTAATTATATATAATATAATATATGAGTTTTGAGAAATCACTACAATTATCAGTCATTGTTATTATTTTCTTATAAACATATTCCAAAAAGAATTGTTAGCGAAGGAATCACATAATTAACACTAAAAATATCTGTTTTTGAATGACCAATTATTGTATGGTTAGCTTATAAGATTGTACTTTTCCAACATTGTGGCACAATTAGATTATAAATATAATAATATTATAGAAATTATTAACCTCTTAATAATTGCTTAATTTTTGAGCTAATGACTTAGGAGATAGGAGTATACATCATTTATTTATATTGTTCAGAAAATTTCTACGGTTTTTCTCTTTATATTTTGGGTAGTTCTAATTCAAATAGCATATTACCGTTACCTTAAATTTAGCTATACCCGAAAGTTAGAGACACCGATAAAATATTTTAATTGTTGCACACAATATGGTGAAATAATGTTGAACTCAAATAGAATAATATCGCAGTTCTTTTGGCTTTGCTACTATACATCACATATGCTTGTTTGGCACCCCAAAAAAATATTGTCTAGAACTTTTTTTCTTAAATATATTGAGTAAAGAATGTTACGAGTCCAAGATATATTATAAATTAATAAAATGGGATTAAATCAATAGGTCAATTAAATTGACTCTATGCTTAAACAAGCTTCATATATTTTATTTAGTTACACCTTATGGGAATTGTATAAAATTACAAGAACAAGTCAGTATTGTTAGAAAGAATCATTGGGACCTATTTTATACAATATGAATAGCTATACATATTTAAAATATAGCATTATTGATTATTTTATGTGATGAAATATTGAAATTAAATTAAGCATTTGCAATGATTCGTTAATTTTTTCTGCAATAATTGTTTGGATTCTTATATAGAATTATATTATGTTTTCGTATAGGAGAATGCCACGTATAAGAAGATAATACAAAGTCAGATTCTTGGCGTTAACGCAACCATTTCGATCTTACATATTTTAGTTAATTTTTGTCCTGCCACCAAAGTATTGTGTTCTTAAGTTATCTCTTCCTACTTTATAACTTTTTTCCAACATAAACTATATTATATACCGTTACTATATACTTTTCTTTCTCGTTTTAAGAGGTTTATTATTACCATGTTAAACAAAATTTGTTACTTTGTGTTGGTTCTAAAATGGAATTGTTTGTATGGGACTTCATAAATTAATAAGCTAACACAAGACATAAATTATCAACCAAGTTTAATGAGTTCCATTTAAGATTATTTGTTGTTACCATTGGTTCTACAATGTATAATCCATAGTCCAAAACTACTTTTTAAATTCCCAAACAATATAATATAAGAATTAAATAACTCAAACAAAATCTAATTCTGATAATAAAAAACAAGAGAGGTAGATTTAACTATTTCACCAAAAATACTTCCTCATTAAAAATTCCTTCTAAGTATTTTTACAGAGTACATTGCAAAAACATTTTTAACCATTTTGTAAATGTAGCAAAAACATTTAAAATTGTAGAGATTCTGCCGATTAGTTTGGGTTTAATCCGATATTTTTGATCTCCACCAATTTTTTCTTTTCTTAAAAACAATAAATAAAATAATTTAGGTTTCTTTTTTGGTCCAAAATCATATGTAAAGTTTGTTTTTTATCAACATATTGAACCATAACTAATTGGCCCATTAACCAATTTTACACATAATATAGATTATGAAATTCGATCTCTATATCTGCAAATGCGTATATTTTCAGTGGATTGACAACTAGATTAAATGTCACATGCAATCATATGTAAGTTTAACATATACTCTTTCATTTTTTTCATTTTATTTATTTTTATTTTTATCTTTTTTCTTTGAATAATTCTGGAAACAAAATTGAAAAATTTATTGCGTCTAACCTCGAGCGGTATAATTGTTGCGTGCATGAGATATGAGCAGCAACTGCAAAAAGCAAACTCGTTAGTTGGAGAACATTTACTTTTGCACCTTCGTCAAATTTATTGTATTTTTACACAATTTTATAGATAAACCGCACTTTCTTTCCTTTTTTTGTTTAATACATATGGGGACATTATTTGGTAATTTATAGTTAGTGAGTTTTACTATACTATTAATTTAATAATTAATCACTTTCTTCATCTTATATTTTGCCAACCAATCTCACTGATTAATATTATGAGTCCCTAATATTTTCACGTTCTAAATATAAAATTTTACTTTGAAGCCAACCAAAGCAGAGACCATATTCTGATCTATCTCGTAACCCAAATATATCCATGTGCATTTATTGAAAAGTTAAATGAATTTTTATTTAATAATAATTAAATAAAGCCGAAAGTCCCCTCCTTCCCTAATTAAGAAAACATTAAACCAATCAAAATCTAAACATGTTTCAATAAATTAAGAAATTACTAAAAATTAGCATGAATCGTGTGCCTTACGACATACTTATTGTTTTGTGTCTTAAACTCGTTCAATCTAGCCATCAATTTATAACTAATTTTAACCACATAAGTTTAGATATCAATAATAAGTTTTATCAAAGTTAAAATAGTTAACAAAATGCTATGATAAATTAAGGCTCTCTACAAACAAAATTATTCAAGTCATTATTTCAAGAAATGCAAATTATCATATAAAATCATAGATAATATGCAATGTAGTTTATTGTCAATACTATCACAATTTTTGAATTATGATAAACAATATATAAAATTGAAGTCATGGTGAAGAAACCAAATTTATTCTTAAAATTTAAATATAATGTATGTCATCGTAAAATTTATTCGAAAAATACATATATAAATCTATATTGAGTATTATTATGACTTCATAAAATTGCTTTATATTTTTGAAAATAAAATATAAATTTACAAAAGAATAAAGACTTTACAATATTTTGTTTACACAAAATCCTATAATTTATTGGTTTAAAGCCAATAAATGAATAACCTGTTTCAAATACGCAAGTTATGTAACATCAATTGACCCTATTAAAATTTAAAAGAAAACAACCAATAGTGTGGTTTTGTGTTGCCAGCTATGAGGAACCTCAATAGGATCCAAAGAAGTTCGTTTAGGGGTAAATCCGTCATTATAGCTTTCACCTTATAAGGGTAAATCCGTCTTTTGAACATTCATCTTCTATTCCTCAACTCTCTTCCATATTTAAGACACTTCAATTCTTCACATGATTTTCAAAAATCTCTCTCTCTCTCTCTCTCTTCTCTCGTGTTGCTCTCTTTTTCTATCTCTAAAATATATAAATATTAAAAAATTTATTTTAGTTAATTTTCGGATCGAGAAGAGAAAAAACTTCTCCATGTTCTGATTTGTTTACACGAAGACCAGAAAGTTACGGCAATGGCGGTTTATGGCGAGAAGAAGCATTGGTGGCTCCGTAATAAAAAGGTCATTGTTCATCTTCTTCTTTAACTAGATCTAATTTTTCCCGGAAATTTTCGAAAAAATCATACTCTCTTTTGTATTGTTTCTTCTGATGATTTTGAAAATCAGTCTGATTCAAATACTTTTGATTTTGCAGATCGTAGATAAGTACATGAAAGAAGCGAAGAATCTAATAGCGAGTCAAGATCCGAACGACGTTAAATCGGCTCTCGATCTTCTCGAATCTGCACTTTCTGTATCTCCTCGTTACGAACTCGCTCTTGAACTCAAAGCCAGATCGCTTCTCTACCTTGGACGATTCAAAGACGTAGCTGATATGCTTCAGGATTACATTCCAAGCCTTAAATTGGCTACCGAAGACTCCGGTATCGGTTCATCGGAGCTTTCTTTTACGCATTCTTCTAGAGAATCGGTCAAACTTCTGAACGATTTGCCGAGTCATGACTCGTTGTTTAAATGCTTCTCTGTTTCTGATTTGAAGAAGAAAGTCATGGCAGGTCTCAGTAAAAATTGTAATGAACAAGGGCAATGGAGGTAATTTAATTTCTTTCTTCTTCGTTTTTTAACCCCTTTTTTTAACCCGACCCGGATTTGATTCGGATATTTTCTTCTTCTGTTACAGATATTTAGTTTTAGGTCAAGCTTGTTGCCATTTAGGTTTAATGGAGGACGCAATGGTCCTTCTCCAAACCGGTAAACGCTTAGCCACCGCCGCATTCCGCCGTGAGAGCATTTGCTGGTCCGACGATAGCTTCATTCTCTTCTCCGCCGACGGCGATTCCTCTCCTCCTTCCGTCGTCGTTTCCTCCGCATCTCAGCCACGATCCGAGAGCGTCGCTCATGTACTATCTCACATCAAGCTACTCTTACGACGGCGCGCCGCTGCACTCGCCGCTCTCGACGCCGGACTGTACTCCGAATCAATCCGTCATTTCTCCAAAATCTTAGAAAGTCGCCGTGGCGCGCCGAAGGGATTCCTCGCTGAGTGCTTTATGCACCGCGCATCTGCTTACAGATTAGCCGGACGAATCGCGGAATCCGTAGCTGACTGTAACAAAACCTTAGCCTTAGACCCGTCTTGCCTCAAAGCTCTTGAAACCAGAGCCGCATTACTCGAATCCGTTCGGTGTTTCCCTGATTCTCTTCATGATTTGGAACATCTGAAACTCCTCTACAACTCCATTTTACGTGACCGGAAACTTCCCGGTCCGGTTTGGAAACGACACAATGTCCGGTACAGAGAAATCCCGGGAAAATTATGCGTTTTAACCACCAAAATTCAACAATTGAAGCAGAGAATCGCAAATGGAGAAATCGGAAACGTAGATTACTACGCTTTAATGGGAATCAGACGTGATTGTTCAAGATCAGAGCTGGATCGAGCTTACTTGTTACTCAATTTAAAGCATAAACCGGAGAGATCAATGTCATTTATTGACCGGTTTGAGTTAACCGATGATGAAGAAGAGTTAGACTCGGTTAAGGACAGAGCAAGAATGTCAACTCTATTACTATACAGATTAATCCAGAAAGGTTACTCCGTCGTGACAAGTAACATCGCAACGGAACAAGCAGCGGAGAAGCAACGTAAATCCGAAACGCCGTTTAAAGCGGCTACGGTTGCGGTGAACAATAATAATAATAACGCGAATGTGGTGAAAGGAGTGTTTTGCAGAGACTTAACAGTGGTTGGGAATTTGATTGCACGAACCGGGTTTAATCAACCAATTCCGGTTAAATACGAAGCTCTTAGTTGCTGAATTTGATTGACCGGTTTGCGTTTTTTTGTGTACAAAAAGAAAAGACAGATCATCGCATTGGATGAAATTATGGATAATAAGAATATTGTCTGCCCGAGAATTTTGGAGCTTTCTCTCTTGTTTGTTTCTTCTTTATTCTTCACTATTCCTAGACGACAAAACACCAAAAAGAAAAAAAATTATCCGTAATATTTATTGAAAGTTTTTGGATCACTATTCACATATGTTTCTGTTTCTCACTATAACATTTTTTTAATTTTGTCTATTAGTTTTGAGTATCTTTTATTTATTTAACATCAAATATACTTATTACTATAGTTCGAAGGACATAAGTGTAACGAAGTCCTTAATATCTATTCCTATAATCTTTTTTTTATCAGAATTTGATTCTAAATAGATATATATATATATATAGTTTGAATGATAGAACATGTATTGATGATGTAATCGTTGACAGAAAAACATAAAAGTTTACAAATATATTATCATGATTCATAGCTACAAATGATAGAAGCAAAAATGACAAACTTGCTTGCATTTGCAATTTTTAATATAAAAAACGCATATGTATATATATATATATATATATGTTAACTTTTTGGAAAGTACATGTTTACTAATGTAAATTCGGAGAAACATTTGAAACGATAATCATTTGGAAATTTTGTTAAAATAAAAACCAAATATTATTTTTCTTAAAGTAAAGAAACTTATATATATGGTTTCACATGATCTTTGTTGATTGTATTTAAAGAATAGTGTAGATTTTCTTATGAAAATATCTTTAAAGTTAGTATTTTTTTGGTTACAAGTGGAAAACTTTATGAAGCAATGCAAGTTATAAATGTTGTTGAGAAGTGAGACATGTTTATAATCGCAGTCATGTCCTCTCAAGATCCTTTAATGGTTATGACTTTAGACTAAAAGAAACAATATTTTTTTTCAATTTCTAAATAAAAAAAACTATGTAGCTAAATTTTCAGGCGACAGGTTATTATCATAAAAAATGAGAAGAAAAGGTTGAAAAAATTTAAAGAAAAGAATTGACAGAGGTCTAATCAAATACACACAAAACGAAGTAACTAGCAAAGGACAAAACTTTCTTCTTCTTTGGACATGACATTTCGAAAGGTACATAAATGTATATATAATTTATACTTTATTATTATAATATTACTTGAAGCCCATAACTTTGGTTCTGCTTTTAATTAATTTCCGTTTGATATTTATTGTTGTCTTTTCTTTTCACTTTCGTTTAATTCACTTTGTTAAATCTTTTTTTTATTTTAATGTGTTTTTGCATGCCATAAATCAGACAATATTCATTGGTAAATGAGGGTTTGTTGAATTTATCAAAGTAAAATTAATCATATCGAAAGAATAGTAGAGGTACCAAAGTAAAATTAATTATATTCTTTTAATTTAATAGTGGTAGTTATATATATATATATATATTTTAATGGAAATAAATTTACATTATAATTAGTGATGCATGTGCAACTATTTTGTTGGATTGATTATCATTATGAGGATTAAATCAAAATAGAAAAATAAAACCGAAATAAATAAGTAAAAAGAAAAAAACCAAAAGCAAACCGAAATTGGATCGAACCGATGATAAACCAAACCAATTTGCTTCTCCCGCCAGACCTTATCGTTTCAGCATTATAAAAAATTCAAAAAGCAAAACAAAAGTTTTCATTTTTCAATTCTCCCGGCTTATACTTGCACTGTTCTAAATCTTCCCCGAGAAGCTCTATCTCTATCTCTTTCTTTTCCGCAAATTCTCTAGTGAAAACCCAATATCTGTTCAAATTTTGATTTTGATTCAAGTCAATTTTCGATCTCCTACTTCAATTTCTTTACCCTAAAACCCTAATTTTCTCATTAATATGCTGGAGTCGGGTTTTCCTTCCAATACGTTTTCCGGTGTCCGATTCTGTCTCGTTGGATTCAATCCCATTGCTGAGAACACGGTATTTCTCTATTTAATCTTCAATTGTTTGGTGAAATCGTTTTCGTTCTTCTTAGGAATTGTTTTTCGTTCTTAAGAAGAATTTTCGTTTTAAGGGTTTCTGATTTAGTAGCGTCTCTAGTCGAATCTTGGTTGTGAATTTAGTAAGATAAATTTAAGAGTAATTACTGGTTAATTTGGTCATACAGTTACGGTCGAAGCTTTTGAGTGGTGGTGGTGTTGATGTTGGCCAATACAGTCAAAACTGTACTCACCTCATCGTTGATAAGCTTGTTTATGTAAGTCTAATCTCTAATTTCTCGTATGTGCTCTCTATTATGTTGAAAAATATTCATATTTGTTATTTAACATCTCATAGGATGATCCGATATGTGTTGCTGCTCAAAGCAGTGGGAAGGTGGTTGTCACAGGCTCATGGGTTGATCACAGCTTCGACATTGGAATGCTTATTGATGCAAATTCGGTCAGTTTCTGTATGATTAGTTCAAATATACAATGAGGAAGATTTCCGTATTAACATTTTTTTCTTTTTTTCTTGCATAATTTCACAGGTTTTGTATAGGCCTCTTAGAGATTTGAATGGGATTCCAGGGGCTAAAAGCTTAGTTGTGTGCTTGACTGGGTACCAACGTCAAGATAGAGAGGACATTATGGTGTGTGTGCTTGCTTCACCTTTTGCTTCAACTTGTTATTTTGGGTTTTGGTTATTGTCTTTTGCTTGTACCTTGTGAGACTTGTTTCTTCCGTGCACAGACAATGGTTGGTTTGATGGGTGGGGAGTTCTCGAAGCCGTTGGTTGCAAATAAAGTAACCCATCTTATATGCTACAAGTTTGAGGGTGAGTTACTTATAGCCATTGAGGATACTTAGGTGTCTCTACTTTGGTTTCACATCTTCAACTTCTTAAGCTAGTATTTTCGGGAAATAAACATTTGATCGAGTCTTTCTTCTGCGCAGGAGAAAAGTATGAGCTAGCCAAGCGGATGAAGAGGATTAAACTAGTGAACCATCGGTGGTTAGCGGACTGGTAAGAGGCATACAAGAGTTTTGTTCATACTCTTTTTGGTTCTTGTTTAGTGGATGTGAATTTTTTTTCCTTCTTTGCAGCTTAAAGAAGTGGACACTCCTTCCCGAGGTTGATTATGAGATAAGGTAAAAGTTCACACATATCCATCTCTGTCTCTTGTACAACTTGACGCCTGCAATTGCTGTTCTGTAGAGTTGGTATAGGCTCTTATTGAAAGATGGATTTATGTCTTCCTTAAGTTGTTGGTTTCTGGATTCTGTGCTCGTTTCAGTCTGATTAATAGCTGTCCTGTTCGGCAGCTGGTTTTGTCAACATGGAAACTGAACAAAGCATATACTTCCATAATAAGCTGATCGTTTTCTCTTTTTCAGTGGCTATGAGTTGGAGATGATGGAGGCTTCAGCTAAGGATTCTGAGGACGAAGCAAAAAATGCCTCTGTGAAGCGTGAAAAAAACAGCCCTCTTGGTCTTAGGGTCGGTGCTATGGCTGCAGTTAAAATGTCTAAGCCTGGAACAAATAATATTTCGGTTGTTCAAGCAAATTCAGGCGCACAGGAAGGCTCATCATTCTGTGATACCTCCAAAGACAATTGGTTAACTCCTAATAAGACAGCTAGACCTTCTGAAGCCATGGCCTCTTCTAATGCAGGTGCTGCTCAGGAACATAATTTCCAGAGAGCAAGTACATCTCTGGATACTTCTAATTATGTGTCCCCCATTAGGGTTGCAAACAAGACTCCTGAGCAAGGGATGAGCAAAATGGAGACTGATGGTTCGACTTCTATTAACACAAGTACCAGAAGGCCTTCTTCTCTAGCCACTTATTCAAGGAAAACACTTCAGAGATCATTAGAAACAGATACTTTGGGAAAAGAGTCAAGTGGTCAAAACAGATCCATAAGAACAGTTGAGAAGGACCTAAAAGCTTCGACTGCCTTTAATATCTCCTCATCAAAATTTGGTTTGTCCGCGGAAAGAACAACACTCTTCGAAGATCTAGACAAGATTGATAAGTTGCTTGGCAAGGAGTCCCCACCGCTGATGCCTCAGGCAAAATTTACTGATGGATCTGTTAGAGGTAAAAGTTCACAGGAGGTACAACAGAACTGCGAGCCAAGTATCCCACCTCAAGCGAGTTTGTTATTGCAGGAATCAAGACCAAGTTTGCCTAACGAAAACCTTAGACCTGTGACGAGCATTAATGATCAAGCTGGAAGTGGGGGAGTTGGTCATAAATCACCTGCGAGTGTTTTAAATACTAAATTGTTGAGCTCAAATGTGTTACCCATGAAAGATGTTATTTCAAGTGCGGAGAATATCATTTCAAAATGTGCACGGGATGAAATAGTGGAGAAGTCATTGACTGAGCCAATTGTGGGGAATATCTTATTGCAGGAATCAAGATCAGGCTCACCTAAACAAAACCTTAGGCTTGTGCCAAACCTCAGTGACCATACTGAAAACAGAGAAGCTGTACATAACTTGGATATGAGTGATTCAGTAGCGAGGTTGTTCCATTCAGGTGTTGTTCTCATGGAAGCTGATAATTGGACTCCCGAAAATTCTACTAGGAAGGGTGCATTGGATGAAGAACCTGAAAGATCTGTAACCGACCCTGTGATGAGGAGATCGAGCACCTCTACTGGGGCAGGTTTAACTGGAACGAAAGATGAGGAAGAAACAGTGCTGCTTAAGAAGAAAACAGCTCCAAGAAAGAGCCTAGGAACCAGAGGCAGGAAAAAGAACACCATAAACCAAAAGGGATCTATTTACTTGAGGGAACCTTCCCCAAAGGATGAGTGTGGTGATTGTCTAAAGAAAGAGATATCATGTCCTGTCCTAAGTACTGAGGCACTACCAGACACAGCAAAACATATTAACTCAGAGACTGAAGCCCTTAAATCTGATGCATCAAAAGAGAAAGACAATCCTTTGTTGGATCTGATTGTGAAAGAAGATAATCTGTGGGCTAAGACCTTCGAGGAAGCTGAAGTAGAGGTGGAAACTACAATGCTAGAACCTAAGCTTAATGATGTTCCAGCTAAAGATCTGAGTGATGGTGCCGTACAATCTGAGGTTGATAATAATAAAAGTAAACGGAAAAGAGAGGCTACTGATGGTAAAAGTAGACTTCAAAGTGGAAAGAAAGACAGTTCTTCTAAAGCCGAAACTGGAAAATGCAATGTCAAGAAGACAAAAAGATCTAGAAAAGAACATAATACCAAAGTGAATGATACTGTGATGAAAGATAAAGGGGATAACGGTGCGGTAGAGAAGGAGAATATAACTGGGAAGGTCAGCTCTGCTGGAGACCAAATCCTAGTTGCGGGAGAAATATTTGCAAGCAAGGACGCTGCAAATAAGGATCCAAGAAACGCTACAGTGCAATTACAGGTTAACAAGATTAAACGCAAACACAGGACGGAGGTTACTGCAGAAAAAATAACGCTTCAAAATGGGGAAGAATGTTCTGTTAGTGTTGAAGTAGGAAAATCCTGTGAGAAGAAGACGAAAAAATCTAGAAAAGAACGTGGCACTAAAGCAACCAATGCTGTGATGGAAAATATTGAGGACAACACTCTGGAAGAGAAGGATAATAAGTCTGGGAAAGTTGGTTCTGATGGAGAAGAAAGCCCTGTTTCAAGAAAACCATTAGCGAAAAAGGAAGTTGCAAAGTCAGCTAAAACGGGTTCAAAGGCGGATAAAGATACTAAGCAGCTCAGTGTTAAACCTTTGGCGAGTAGAAAAGTCTTGCAGGACCAAGAACATGAGCCGAAGTTTTTTATCGTCAGTGGTCCTAGGCCCCAAAGAAAAGAATACCAGCAGATCATCAGGCGTTTAAAAGGCAAATGTTGCAGGGATTCTCATCAGTGGTCTTATCAAGCAACCCATTTCATTGCCCCTGAAATCCGTAGGACCGAAAAGTTTTTCGCTGCTGCTGCGTCTGGAAGGTGCAATTACTTATTTAATAATGCTCTCTTCAGCATCGTACATCCTCATTACAGTGTAGAACACCAAGCTAAGCCATTGTTATTGCAAATGATTTGCTAGTTTGAGCTTCTGCTTCGATGAAAACGAATACTTTTATTAAATCAATTTCCTTAATGCAGTTGGATTCTGAAGACTGACTATGTGGCTGATTCAAAAGAAGCTGGGAAACTATTAGAAGAGGAGCCTTATGAATGGCACAGTACTGGTCTTAGTGCTGATGGTACAATAAACCTTGAGTCCCCAAGGAAATGGCGACTCGTGAGAGAGCAAACAGGACATGGTGCTTTATATGGATTGCGTATTGTTGTATACGGTGACTGCACCATCCCTTCTTTGGTAAGTTAATTCTTTCTCACATCTCTAGCAAAATGAATTGGCCTCTTAATACAACAAACTTGATGAAAACTTAGCACAAAGAGCTGATACAATTGAAAAGTGGTCACATCTTTATCGAGAAATTTTCATGGTTCTTAATGTCTTCATTCCTTAATCAGGATACATTAAAGAGAGCAGTGAAAGCTGGGGAAGGTACGATATTAGCAACCGCACCTCCTTACACTCGATTCTTAAATCGAGACACTGATTTTGCATTGATAAGCCCGGGGATGCCGAGGGATGATCACTGGATCCAAGAGTTTATAAGCCATGAAATCCCTTGTGTTCTATCTGATTACCTTGTGGAGTACGTTTGTAAACCTGGATACACACTTGACAAGCACGTCCTCTACAACACCAACTCATGGGCTGATAGGTCGTTTAGCAAATTGCAGCTTAGTGCAGATGTGTGTAGCAGTTAACTTTTTAAATTGTAAATGAGTAAATTTTCTAAACTAATTTCAGTTATGTGACCCAAGAAATAATAAAAGCATATATTATAGTGAATTACATTAAGTTGATTCTGAAAGAAAAATACAAAGCAGTTCATAACAACAGATAAAGAGGAGGATTCACCACATAACATCTTCGCATAAAAGTAGTCAGCTACTTTTGGTTTGGGGATTTCGAATTCACTACTTTCAAGCATTATGACCACCGACTTTGTGCTTGGTCTGTCCTCCATATTTGCCTGAACACACAAGAGAGCTACCTGTATGATCTCCTCACTTCGTCTTCCACTAATGTGGAATCAATAAAACTGGAATCTACAAGCTGAATCCAGTTTCCTTCGTTCCAGTATCTCCAAGCCTGTTACAAAATATAAGTTTTATACAATGTTTTTGGTATAATATCAAAGATTATTTAAGTTTACCTTATCAAGAAGAGTATCTCCGCGATTCAAATTGCAGTACTCGAAATTATTCTCTCCAGTGAGAATCTCATCTCTAGTGCGTATTCTTCCGACATATATCCCCTATATGAGAAAAAAGTAAATGATTATTTAGGAAACAATATTTGTTTCTAGTTAAGATTATATATGATGGTGTAGCATATGTTTGGTTGCTTACCTCGTTCCAACTCTCTCTTGCCTTGAGATGATGTGTTGGCGAGTCTTTTCACGGCAATTTCAAGCCCATTAGCTAAGATTCCCTGTTGTTGATTTTTGTTTGTTTGTTATAAGTACATAATTGAATTAATGTTTAAGATTCAAGTAAATATTTGTTTTACCCTCTATCCTTTTGATAAGCTTCTTCCAAAAAGAGAAGATGATGAAACCTAGGATACAAAATCCAGAGATTGTTGCTGCTACGATAAGTCCGATAATCCAAAGCATTGAAACTTTTTGTATCATTATCTTCTGCACCAATTAATAAATAATATGGAATGAAGAACTTGCATACTTACTATTTAATTTCTATCACATTCCTTGCCAGAGTGTGAGTATAAAAAATCATTGGAAAGAAAGCGAGAAGAGAAAATAGACAAACCGAGATCCTTAGCCGCCACTTGTGTAGTTTCGCATATTGTCGATCTCTCCATCCCAAAACATACAATAGTGCTCGCCTTTGTGTACTTCCACAACCGCAAAAGCCGTACAATGACAATCCCTGAGGCATGACTGCTTGCAGTCTTTATTGTCTTCAGAACTATATGAGCTTATGGGCAACTTCATATTTTGTAGCTTCACAAACTCATCTCCACTGCAATTCAGACCAGTCCTCAGACAGCCATTCCACGAGTGCTCCAACTTTGGAGAAAAACCTTTGATACACTGACACTTCTTCGAGTATAACTTCTGTTCATAACAGAAGCTGAATGACCCGCATGAGTTACCAAATTCTTCCGAGTAGCAAGAGTCTTTCTTTATGGACCAAAACAGGTTCCATTCCTTGGTTTTTGAATTCCATGAATATAACTCATAGAACCCTGTTTGCTCCATTGTAAACCTCAAGTAGCTGTTGTTGTTTTGGATCATTACAAAGCAATCTTCCTTTAGTTCGAAAATCGCAGGCATGTCCCCAAATTGGTACCCGTTCCATGTATCCATTCGCTGCCCCGTAGTCCAAATTGCAAGGACTGTTTCTTCGCTTCGAATAAAAAACGACGAACGCCCCTTTGTTGGATCATCTGACTCATCCAGGAATAGAGGGCCATGAGTGGGTCATCTAGACTAGATGAGAGAGAAGAGATCTTCAGTTTCATCTCCGGCACTAAAGTGTCTGTTGTATAATCAAAACTCTCCCACAAATACCTTTCCGGTCGTACTCCTTAATGACAAAGTTGCCATTGTCGAGAAGTTCAGCCACCGGAGATCTAATCACTCCTTTGCCGGTTACGTTCATTGGCCAGACTAAGACATTATCTTGGTTGAAGAGACCGAGATTATTGTTGTAGAATCTAAGGATTCCAATTGGTGTGGTGAGAGGTCTATCTCTGTTGCCTAAATCATCACTTATATATATATTTTTGCATTGTATAAAAAATAATTCATCATATTTTCTAATCAATACATTATTTCTGCACAGATACATATGAAATATATATACACATCAACATATTCATTCATGCTCACAAGTAAAAAAGAAAAAAAGAAGATAATGTCGTTCACAAAACTTTTTTTTTAATGCTTTTGACAATTAAGCTCCAAAGTCTTTAATGAAAATGAAATTTTACTGGCAGTACTTTACTTTTTTCGTTTTCTTATTGCAAGAAAAGAAAATTTGGCTATTCCTGATGTCATTCATTCTCCAATTTCTCATTATCTAACTAGTAAATGTGGAATGGAAAAACATGTGAAATTCAAAATATTCCTCCATTCCTCACGATTCCTCGTAAATTCAAAAAATTTCAATTTAGTTAATAATATTTTTTTTTTTACTTTTTAATTTCTTCTCTACACCTTTATTTTATTTACACTATATTTTATTATTAAAAAAACTAATTGAAATCTAAAATTTCTTTTTAAGAAATATAGATTTTTTCCTACACATACTAAAATTTAAATTTTTAAAAATATAACCAATAATTATTTGAAAACAAATATATAATTAAATAACTTTATACTATATAGAACTTATATTTTTAGTATTATGTGGTGAAAAATCATATTTATGTTTTTTTTGTTATATACATGTTTCATAGACATTTTATATATGCAAGGACAAATAAATTATTATAGCATGGGATTCCATCGGAGATTCTAGACCCACTAAAAAATAGAGAAAATGGAACGAGAGGAGAATAGTAACACTGGTATTTTGGGAGCCACTAGTCGCCATTCTCCAAGACACAAAAAAGGCACAAATTCACAGAATTGAAAGACAAACGAGTAAAAAAAATAATTATTATGTATTATAGAATAATTAGAATCTATAGATCAAGCATTGTCGATGTAATATATATAATTAATGTTATATTTAGTATTTTTTTAAAACAATAGGATCTAAAGTATATACTTATTCGCATTGATTACAAAAATTGATGAAAATACTTCTTTTAACTCTTATCGTCTTTCAATTTTAATCTTAAATTTATTGCTCAATAATTCAAATTCATTCTGTCATCAAGTGATTAATCTCCTCTAACTAATAGATTTTGTGGATTTCTAGTTTGAAGTCAAACAATAATTATCAGAAATCAATATAGTTAATAGAATGAGTTAAATAACTAACAATGAAAATGAAGTTATTCTATTTTTTTTTATCAACAATTATTTACGAATTTGAGATGTTTAAAAGTATTAGTCATGGCATTAACCACAATTGTGAAACGAAGCAGACGAAAATTAACAAAATTTTAAGTAAAATTTAAATAAAATTAAAAATTAACAAAAGTTAAAAAGATTTATAATGTGTAAGACAAAATTAGTTGCCCCTTTTAAAGTGAGATCATTCACGCAACAAAAAAATGTTTTCTGACACGTGGAAGCTTACTAGTGGTTGATTACAATTATTCCTGGAAAGAAGTCAGCTTTTTCCGTATCCGCAGAAACCAGATTTGATGTCGCTTTGTAATTTCCGAATTCTCGATCAGACATTAACACAAGCACTTGGCGTGCGTTCTCTTCAGACTATCCTTTGCTCTAGTTTCGTAATTGGAGGAGATGAAGTACGTGTTGGTGACTGGAGGAGTGGTGAGTGGGCTTGGCAAAGGCGTTACTGCCAGTAGTATCGGCGTCGTGCTTAAAGCTTGTGGCCTTCGAGTTACCTCCATTAAAATTGGTTACTATCTCTTCGACTTGATCTCTTGACTTTGACTGATCTTATTGGAACTCTTTGACTTTGCTAACGTTTTTATACTCTCATTATTTAATCATTAGATCCATATTTGAACACTGATGCTGGTACAATGTCCCCTTTTGAGCATGGAGAGGTTTTTGTACTCGATGATGGTGGAGAGGTTTTCTTGCTTTAATTCTTCTTTACATTAGTTCATAAATCATCTTATTGATAGATATCAGTTGCTAAAGTATGGTTGCATATTGCAAGGTCGACCTTGATTTGGGGAACTATGAAAGATTTCTTGATGTGACACTTACCAAAGATAACAATATAACCACTGGAAAGATATATCAGGTACTGATTTGGTTGCACTGATTTTCTTCTTGAAACCTCGTTTTTTGCTACGTTGTTAATGTGTTTTTCTTTTTTGTTTTCTCACTAGTCTGTTCTAGAGAAGGAACGAAAAGGTGACTACCTAGGGAAGACTGTACAGGTAAAGGTTCGTTGGGTGCATTAGTAGGTTGTGTTTAGATTTAGTTGGTAGCTCATGTTTTTCAATTTTTAGGTTGTTCCACATATTACTGATGCAATAAAGGATTGGATTGAGTCAGTCTCTCTGATTCCTGTGGATGGAAAGGAAGGTCAAGCTGATGTTTGTGTTATTGAGTTGGGAGGGACTGTTGGTAAGAACTTTTGGCGATACTATGTATATCTGGTTGTGAATTACTCAACTACGATTTTAAAATCATTATATGCTGAATTCTTTTTCCTACTTATGACAGGTGACATTGAATCAATGCCTTTCATCGAGGCCTTGAGACAATTGTCGTTCTCTGTTGGTAAACCTGTGAATTATCCTCCTCTGGGAGAAGCATGCTTTCTTTCAGTGGTTGTCTGCCTTATTCTTAATGATGTTGGATTGTATTTCGCTTGCTAGGACAAGAAAATTTCTGCCTGATTCACGTGAGCTTGATTCCCGTTTTGGGTGTTGTTGGGGAGCAGGTACAATATTTTGAATCCCATTACAAGATTGTAAAGTTTATAATTGGTTTGAACCTTTGTAATTTTTCCTTCATGCAGAAAACAAAGCCAACTCAACACAGCGTCCGAGAGCTAAGAGCATTGGGATTGACTCCTCACTTTTTGGCATGTCGCTCTGCTCAGGTATCGCCTCAAAACTTACTTAGATCAGTTATAATGTGCATACCTTGTTAAACTGTGACCTTCTACAGTCGTTGGAGAGTCTTGACATGTCTTTTTTTTTATTTCTTTTTTTGTGCAGCCACTACTGGAAAATACAAAGGCAAAATTGTCTCAGTTTTGTCATGTTGCGGTATAACTTTTGTGTGAAGTTTACGTCATGTATTCACTTAACTGATAATTTCTTATGCAGTTGGGATCTTATATGTCTTGATGGTTTCTTACAGGTTGCTCATATTCTCAATATACATGATGTTCCAAACATATGGCATGTTCCTCTCCTACTTCGTGTAAGTTGGATTTTTTTAAGTTATGGCAAAGAGAAGAAAAATGGAAATCGAAATAGGTATTTGTTACTGAAGTACTTGCTCATGTGTGCTCTTGTTTCAGAACCAAAACGCTCATCACTCGATTCTCAAACAACTGAACCTAACTAGGTTAATCTTCTTATGGTGTTTATTGCTTTGATATGACAATTGAACACTTTCAGCATAACACAAAATTCCAAAAAACTCATCTCTTTCAGCGTTGCTACAGCACCTGATCTGGATAGTTGGACTAAGATGGCTGAGACTTTTGATAACTTGACAAATCATGTGAGTATTTACTGGTCAACACACTTTGTCTTAGAGCCTTGACATTTCTTATTCAAAGAGACTATTCCTTTGTTATGCACAGGTCAAAATTGCTATGGTTGGAAAGTACATTGGTCTAACGGATTCATATCTTTCGGTTGTTAAGGTAAACTTGGAAAAGTGAATCTTAGACTTTGGTCTTCTACCAACAGATGTTCTAACGCATTGGTTTGCTATGTTTTTCATGTTTTCCTTCTTCATCGCAGGCCCTTCTTCATGCCTGCATTGCATGTTCATTGAAGCCACATATTGAATGGATTGCAGCTTCAGATCTTGAAGATGAAAGTGAGAAATCGGTAGATACCATTAATGACTTTCATTGTCTTGAATCTTCCTGATCCAGAGTTTCCAGCCCCACTATCACTGTTTTCCTTTTAAGCATCACTTTCTCCTGTGCAGACTCCGGAAGCACATGCTGCTGCTTGGAAGATCTTGAAGGTGAGAATTTCTGTCTCAGACTTTTCTCATTCGATTTAGTTCATAACCTCTTCACTTGTCTTGGGAAAAGGCGACATTTGTTTGCCGACAGTCTATGTTTTTTGCAGAGTGCAGAATGCATTCTGGTTCCTGGTGGTTTTGGAGATCGTGGCGTGAGCGGAATGGTTTTAGCTGCGAAATACGCTAGACAGAACAAAATTCCTTATCTTGGGATCTGCTTGGGGATGCAAATTGCAGTAATTGAGTTTGCCAGATCTGTAAGAAACGTCTTCAAACTCTGAAATAACTTCAACTTGCTATGGTTCTTTTCCCTTCCTAAAACATTCTTAACTTTCTTCTTCTTATTCTCTGACATTGGTTTCAGGTTTTAGGTTTGGAAAAAGCAAATAGCACCGAGTTCGATGCTCAGACATCTGACCCTGTTGTTATATTCATGCCAGAAGTATGTAGAGCATGTATTCAGAAACCTATCAAAGGAGTCCATTCATTCTCTCATTTATTGTTAATATTACCACAGGGCTCAAGAACACATATGGGAAGCACAATGAGACTAGGATCCCGAAGAACGCATTTACAGAACGGAGACTCTCTCACTTCAAAACTGTAGCTTTAAATTGCATTTATCCTCGCTGTTTCCTTGAGATTCTCTGCTGCTTTCGGTTCATGTTTTCAAGACAATAACTTGTGTTTTCTCGGGGTGTTTACCAGATACGGCGACGTTTGTCATGTAGAAGAAAGGCACAGGCACCGTTACGAGGTTGGTTTTTCATTGGTAGTGGTTCCTTTAACTTATTATAATCACAGAATTCATCACAATGATGTGAAAAAGTGTTTTTATTTGATGATGTTAGGTAAATCCAGAAGTAGTTCAAGTACTTGAAAAAGCTGGTTTAAGACTTGTGGGTAAAGATGATACAGGGAAACGAGTTGAGGTATAGAAAAGAAAGATAAAAAGAGTTCATGTTTCTTTATCTTTGGTTCTGGTTTTTCTCTGCGAAATCTCAATTTTGTTTCAACAGGTGATTGAGTTTCAAGATCATCCATTCTATGTTGGAGTTCAATTTCATCCAGAATTTAAGTCAAGACCCACTAGACCTTCTCCTCTGTTTTTAGGCAAGTCTTTGATTCTTTTGACAAACATTTGTCTCATATTCTTAACAGAGATTACCTTAAAAGCTCTCATTTGATTGTAATGAAAAATTTACAGGGTTTATATTGGCTGCAAGGAAGCTTCTTCAGTCCCATTTGAGCAATTGAATCAAAATTCGAGCTCTCTCTTCTTCATCCTCCATTCCTCCTTACTCGTTATACATTTCGTATATAATAAATATAAGCTTACATTTGCTACCTTTGTCACTATAATAAAGCCTTGAATTGAAGGCGAGACTTATATGAAAAAGCCGGATATATATGAATTATTTTAAAAATTGATGATTTGGTGCAATACATAATACATCGTAGTTTAGTTATGGACATTTGGGTTGCTTATTTGGGTTTTGAAAATGTGATTATCAATAGCTACTAACTAGGGTAACCCATTCTGTTGTGGGTCTCATATTTTTTATAGGTTAAATGGGCTAACCCGCATAATCCGCAGTCATAAATATGGTAATTCTAACCTGCCCTATTTTGTGACCGCAAGTTATGTTGATTGTTTGCGGTTTTTTTAATTGTGTTTATATTTTAATATACAAAAAAAATTAAACAAAATATATTAGTAAATATATTATAAAACATAAATTTGAAAATAAAAAAGCTAAAATTATTCGTTAACTTATTTTATAGGGTTTGACTTTACAAAATTAAGAAATAATTATGTTTTATATTAACATTATATATTACGCGACATTATAATTTTTATTTAATTTGATTATTTATAAATTTTAATTATTTTTGTAATTTTTATATGTCCGCGGGTCGGTCTGCTGACCAAATGGTCAAACTCGCATTAACTCGTTGTCCATAACGAACTAACCCACAAAACTCGCTTTTTATTTGGACATAAAATATATAACCCTAACCCACTCTATAACGGAGCGGTTTAAACATAATCCGCAGGTGTAAAGCATGTATTGACACCCGTAGTACTAACTACTAAATTCGCTTTGGTGTTGATTTTTTTTTGTTTAAATGAGTAGAACCAAAATTATATTCGAAGTAATATTGGTTCGGTTCCGAATATTTTTCTGTAAATCGTGGTTTTTATTTAATTTTATTCGGTTTACGACTAAAATTTAATCGAACTAATTAGTGACTTAGTATTGGTGCAATACATAACTATTTGGCAAATTCATAATAGATTAGACACGATTCAACACCTAATTGATTATCCAAATCAATCTCTCTATCCGGGTAAACAATTTTACTTGTCTTTTCTAAATGAGGGGATCTACAAGTAGAGGTGTCTCTATGTACACAAACAAAATACTCAAAAAAATTTTTTTAAAACAAAATTAATGATAAAAACAACAAAATCTCATCCACATGAATAACCTAACTCTATTTGTTTTTGTCCCCAATACAAAAAAAAAATGTTCCAACTCGCCGGCACCAAAAAAAGATACATTTTGCACATCTCAATTTGTGACTCCGGTTTGGCTCAACCAAACCCAATTTCATCCTTTCTTCCTTCTACAACAAAAGATATGTTTGATTTTCCTCCATACCGGCCCGGTTAAGACCAATGAAACCTTCCTCTGATTCTCCTCTTATAGCACCTTTAAAAGAAAATATCTGATCATCAGAATCAGACCCACATGTGATTAGAACATAAATCCAGCTGGCTCAAACCAGTCAATAGTTGGATTCTAAGAGTAGCTCTCTACAATGGGGTCTGATAAAAGAATCGGTCCCCTTTGCTTTTCAGACATTTTTATAAAGAACAAAAGAGAACGTGGGGTCACTTATCAATACCACACACACACAAAAATATACCAACACAAGAACAAATAGACCAATTCCTGCAACTCTTAATAGAGATGGTGAAGACAAGATTGTTCACATATCTCTCTTCTACTCTTATTAACCTCTCTTAAACAAAGACCTGATCCACTAGCAAACCCACAAGACATGACTCTCACAAGTTAGATATAGCTTAAGCAAGGAAACTTCTTCGAAACATAGACATGACACTCACAAATTAGATAGCTTTAAGCAACAATGCTCAATATAATTGTGTTCTCTGAACAGACTCTAGTAGGAGCCACTCATTTACCCTTTGATGGAGACAACACTAGTTTGTATATCCACCGACAGAGCACAACGGTGTTTTTAGTAAGTAGACAAAAACAAGCAAACAATCTAAGAGCTTGCTTAACTGCAGATTCTGAATCAAGTTTCTGTTAAAGCCTTACATGAAGAGACGCCAAGTAAATGCAATGAACTACATGATCTAATCTCAAAAAGTGAGAGTCATTAAAGTTGAAACATCCATAGATTTATAGAATGAATTACCTGTGAGGTCAATGAGAGTGTCGATACAAGTCGTAAGGTGTCCATAATGCGTCTAATGGACAAGGCCGTTTGGAATCAAGTCTTAACCAAGGCTTGCCACTACCAGACCAATGTAGCAAACTCACTGGACCAGAATGTAAATCACGACAGCTACCTCTAACATTATCACCACCAAGTCCATGTTGGTTCCACCGATGTGAAATCGGAGCTACGTGACCGGCGAAAACCAGAAGAAACGGTGGAAGTGATCCAAGGTCGTAAATCCTCTCAGTTTTCTGAATCTCCATCCATTTCTCAATGCGTTTCGTGTATCCACCTCGTCTCCATCTCTTTAGATCTATCACCATCACACCTGTATTGAAGTAACAAGGTTTCCTCCCTCTAAACGTACCGGAAAACCTCTCTTCTGACCAGAATCCTCCGGTAAAGTATTTAGTAAAATTAGCGTGACAATACTCCGGAGCTCCGATTACTCTTAACCCTAAACTTGTTTTCCAAAGCTTAGCTATATCATCAACGACTACGAGATCCGAATCCAAGTAGATTACACGATTCACACATGGCTCTAACAGATCCGCAAGGTAATTTCTAGCGTAATTCAATGGTTGCTCTAGAGCTTGTCTAACGGAAGAAGAAATCAAACCACGAACAATCTCAGGGGCAAAATAGTAAATTCTGAATTTTAACTCCGGGAAAGTCGATTTAACCAGCGACTCCAAAAGCTCCGTCTCCTCGGAGACGATGAAGTGAAAGAAAACGCTTCCGGGACAAATGGAGTGTTGAACGATTGAATTAACGGCTGCGATTGAGCCACGAAGGTACTCAACGTCCAACGTGATCGCCACGTGGACTAACGACGGATTACAGACATTGCCTGAGGAGAGACATTCTTCGCCATAGTTGAAAACCACTGGAGCTTTCATGAAAATCGGCGATGGAGATGAACGAATTGCAGCTGCCGGAGGAAATGACTGAAGCGATGGAGATAACACGATCACTACCATTGCAGCAGAGAAAAATCCAGAAAATCTCGTTATCCAAAGCATTTCGAAAAATCTCAAATCAAAATCAATTAAAACCCTAGAAATTTAATCCTAAAAATAACAAGAAAAGGTTTTTTCTTGAAGAAATGAAGAAGAAAGAGTCCATTTAGACACCGACACTAGTCGGAGAAGATATCGGAGAAGAAATCAAAGTGTTACACACAGTACACTCTAAAAACCTTCTCTTTTCTCCTTCCTGCTCAGAGCTCGTAGAAGAAGAAGATGAAAACGACGATGAAAGAGAGAATCAATAGTTTAATTTATTTATTTTAATATTTCGTTTAAATAAACGAGAGTGAGAAGTGAATGCAATATTATGTTTCTTATAATATTTCTATTTTGCATCAATATTTATACTACTCGTATTATTTATTGATTATTTATGTCAAGTGGAAATTTTTTAAATAAAATTGTATAAGTGTCATGCATAAATCGGTTAATGTAATAATGCATTGTGTCTCATTAGTACGGTATTCCATCCTCATTAATGGTGTTATGCCAAAACGGAGTCTACGACAAAGTGACCTCTTTCGCCGTATCTCTAATTTATTCTATGTACGAAAGTTTTGATAGAAAATTAAAATTTGCGGAATCTAATGAAAAAATGATAGGAATTTTTGTCGCTTGATCAAACTCGGTGGTTTCTCATATTTTATTTGCTGATGATAGCTTTTTTTTTTTTGCAAAGCAAATTTAGAAGAAGTAACCACTATTTTTCGTGTTCTGACGAATTATGAAAAAGTATATGGACAATAAATTAGCTACTCTAAATCCTCGATTCAATTTGGAAAAGCTATCAATACAGTCAGGAAACATGAAATTCAAGAACTCTTGGGGATCAACAATGTAGGCAGCATGGGTACTTACTTAGAAATTTCTGAGGGTTTAGAAGGAGCCAAAATAAAGGTCTTTGCTTTTGTTAATGAGAAGATCGATGCTCGAATAAATTCATGGACGGTAAAATTTCTCTCCAAAGGTGGCAAAGAATTCTTAATCAAGTTTGTACTTACAACAGTTCCATCTTATGTTATGTCCTATTACCGTTTACCAAAGACGACAATTTCAAAGATTTCAGCAATCATAGCAAACTTCTGGTGGCATAACTCCAATTCATCAAAAGGTATTCATTAGGTTAAGTGGGATAAACTATGCAAAACTAAATTAAAAGGATGCTTGGATTTTCGAGCAATAGAGGAGTTCAACTCAGCTTTACTAACGAAACAACTTTGGCGTTTTCTAGATCATCCAGACTCACTTATATCTCGGATATTTAAGGCAAGATATTATGTCGGGGCTAACCCTATGGTCCTTCGATGATTATACTCACCCTCTTTGGCGAAGTATAATCTCGGCAATGGCTCTGGTTATGAGAGGAGTAATCAAACGAGTAGGCAACAATGACATGATAAGAGTATGGTCCGATCCCTGGATTCCAGATCATATGCTACGACTGGTTAGGGGTTTAGCATCACAAGGTCATCATGATCTTGGAGTATCGGACTTGATTAATACACAATCTCGCCTTTAGTGGAAAACTCTGATCAAACAATTATTTGAACCTCATGATGCATGCTTAATTCTAGGGATACTTATTCCACGTAGACCATCACCAAATCGTTTTGGTTGGCATTTCAATAAAACATGTACTTACATAGTGAAATCAGGATATTGTGCGGAAAGAAATCTTTCTTTGAACACGGTGAGCTATTTCGGGCCAAATATTCAGGATTTTCAAACGCAGGTTTGGAAGGTTAAAACACCCTAAAAAATCAAACACTTCATTTGGCAAGTTTTATCCGGACTTTTGGCGGTAAAATCCAATATAGTCAAAAGGGGTATCAACTGTGATCAAAGGTGTGACCTTTGCAGTGCTGATGAGGAAATTAATTTTCTTGTTTGAATTCCCTTAAACTATCCAAGCCTGGGCAATTTCTAAAATACATGCATGAATTAATTTTCTGAGTGCGTCGCTTTTCTCTAATATTGACCATTTGATTTGGAGATTACCCAAGACAGAGGAGTTCAGTAGCTTCCCTTGGATTTTATGGTTCTTATGGAAGGCGAGAAATGACAAGACTTTCTCGAATAAAGATAGAGACCCTCGGGATGTGGTCTAATTGGCAGAAGAATAGGGAAAAAATTGGGAAGAGGCTCAACAAAGCAAAATTGGTGCCGGATGTCAATTTACGAATTCTAGGCCTTCCTCTGAGATTATCTTCAGACCACTAGCAGTTAATCCCTCTTTTACAGGCTATAGATGCATGGTTGATGCTTCCTGAAGGACTCTGATCTCCACACAGGTTTGAGTTTGCACTGTTTTACTGATGGCTTCGACGACGTCAATGCATGGGCTCAAAGTCTCAGGCGTAGCTTCTCCTCTTTGCACTTGGAAGTTGAAGTGATTCTCTGGGCCATGTCCTGCCTGCTCTCCTTTCAGATTTTGGAGATTGAGTTTCTTGTTGACTATGTCGTACTAGTCCACATGTTAGAGGAACCTATTGCATGGCCAACATTTTTTCCTTACCTGGCTGACTATGCCCGCCTTCAGAGTTCTTTTGGGTCCTGCTTCATCACTCAGATTTTCTATGCTCTCAACCACAAAGCTGATTTCATTGCCCGTAATGTTAGAAAACTTTATATGGATTTAACTTTTGTGAACAATATTACATTCCATTAGTTTTGTTATGAGTATGAGTTAAAGTTGATTAAAAAAAAAGCAAAAAAATAAAAAGAAAGACCTGCTGTCATTGTGTGTCTTTTATTCTAAATTTTGCTATTATTATTTACAACACAACATGAATATGTAGTAGCGCCAGGATTCAATTGTTTTATTAATAAATACAATTGCATTAATAAATTGAAGAAACACACATATAAATGTGGTTGACAAAAAAAATAAAATATAAATGTGTATTTTTGTGTTCTTGCTTTTGCATGTTAATATCAAGTAGTAACTAAGATATGTCGACTTAATTTGTGAGATATATGTTAAAATATTTATATGTTATTAATTTAGTTGTGATTTACTTAATATTTTTAGGTGATTCTGTTAAATTCTAAATTTAATATTAAATATACTATAATTGGAATTATAGAAAGTAATTTATCAATTACAGTATGAAAAATGTTTAATCTAAGCAAAGTAAAAGGAAAAATTCACATTCCACATTTTCTAAATAACTCAATATAATTTCACCCAAAAAACCGCATAATTTAATATGATAAAATTTGGAATCTAGAAATTTTTTTGTCATAGATAAAATTTTATCTTTGAAATTATGGATTGACAAAATAAAAAAAATTAATTTTCTCAGGAAAGAAAACAAAAAAAAAATTACAGCATTAGATAAAATTATAATTAAGAGAAAACAATATATAAAGAAATGTCTTTTACACTTTCATTGTGGACCCCTTTGTAATCAACATCAACACGACGTCTTTCTGACACAAAGCAAGACGACCAGACCAAATGCGAATCTAAATTTTTCTGAGCTATGATAAAATCTAAATACGTACGTTAACGTACTTTTAAGTATACAGCATTTTATTTATTCTTTTATTACATGAAATTTTATTAATTTAATATATAGTTTAAATGTGTTGTTGGTCTAAAAAAGCATATGTAACAGTCCGTACGGTCTATGCTTCAGAACCACATAGGCCCATTACAATTCACACCAGGCTGGCTTCCATGACCATCACTCCGATCGTGACTCGGAATTGTTACTTCAATCTCTCTTTTTTTTTTTTCTTTTTTTTCCATTTTGATCTCAACAATGATTCATTCTCTACTAAAATATACATTATTACATTTTTAAGTTCAAATTCGGATAGGATATTATCTTTATTCTAAACCGATTATATTTGAAAATCATAAGAGCCAAATGAAAACTCTTAAAAACGCTACACAATGATTATATCAAAAAAATTCGAACTTAGGTAATATATTATCACTATTCCAAATACCATTCGCCACTAAACCACCACCTTTGAGGCAACAATACTACATATTTGCTTTATCAGCCTTTACGATAAGCTATAACTATCTATATTGACGTATAATTACTTAATATCGGTTAAATGTCCATCTTGATAATATTTTTAATTAGAATTTGATTTCAGTTAATTATATAGTCCAGAATGATAGAATGTAAAATATGAGTGTTTAGGGTTTGGTATAAATTAGATATTATCGATTTAGTTTTTGATATATATATATACATTATTTTAAAAAATATATTTTTTCTTGAAAAGTACTCATCACTACCAACTTTGGAATGTGATTCCCTTTTAATTTACAGCTTGTAAGGATAATAATTCACAGAAGGAATCTTGGTGAAGAACAAAATTGAAACCCCTTTTTGGACCATGTGAAAACTGTCTCTTAGTTATCAATCAATTCAATACTTATACTCGAATCAAATCTCTTATACCTAATGTCATAAACCACAAAAACTCCAAATACAAAGACACAACACATTTAATTGAAAGAGTAGATTAATTACTTGAATCTCAAGAAAGCAGAAAGAGTTTTTCTAAAAATTTATTCTCAAAGCTAATAAAAAAAAAGGAAACATTTTAGAATTCAGTTTACAAATGTATTATCTAGAGATTAAGACATAATTCGTTGCTCTTTAATTTCGTTTCTGGTGGAAATTGAGTTCTGAAGGTAAACCAACAGGAGTAGACTCAAGTTTGTGTGAAGTATCTCGAGGGTTTTCGGTGACATGAGTTGTGGATCCTTTACAAAACCAGGTGGTCGAATCTCCGGTACTTTCTCATCAGCCGGAGTCTTTGGATTTGCTACATCATCCAAACCCTACATGCAATAACACATACACTTTACTTACATTTAATTTTGAAATAAATCTAGAAAATATAATTTTTGTGACTTTTTAACGTCTATTTCTAAAATATAATACGCACTATAACCTTCTGTCATCACTACCATATCGAATTCTTCGTGACAAAGAGTCCAAATCTAGCTTTTAAATTATGAAAATATAATCATAAAAACTTTTTAGAAAATTGTATAAAAGGTTTTATATTAAATATAATTTTCGAATTTTTTTTAACTGGGAGGTTCAGACTAGGTTCCAATCCCAACATAGAGCCAGCCATTGCTAATATCAAATTGACATCGCGTAAAACATCCCTCCCAGGGGATCGAACTAAGAGTGCGCCAGAACTAATCCATGCGTTTAAACTAATCCACCACGCCGGTGGTATTTTCAATTTGATAGACTGATTTATTATTTTTTGAGATGAAGGTTAAAAATGCAAGCTATAGTTAGAAGGTTTTCTTGGTACAAATAGAATGATGATGACTGATGAGATATATACATCCTTCAGGGTCTGAAGGAAAAAGACCAGGCTCGTCTCCATCGTCACGAGCATGAATCTTTGGATCAGCGGTTCGACCAGAAGAAGAAGCTAGTCTCTTTGCAAGAATACGACGACCAAGAGAAGACCGTGCAGCAGAAATAGTTGGTGGAGACAGCATTGTTATCTGGTTATGTTGTTGTCTGTTAATTAGATACTAAACCATATGGAGGTTTTTTTAAACACACGAAAAATTGTCACAAAGATATAAACCCTAGTTTTTCGCAGAAAGAAACTATGACCATGATAATAACCACTAATCTCTCCTAATTTAGACAGCACATATAAACTTCACAAGTGTTATTATTCTTGATGTTTTGACCATTACCACAGAACTATTGTTTGATTGGTATTGTTTAGTATCTAAGACTTATTCTAGAGCTACTATATCCTTTCGGATCAGAAGGATTTATGTATTGAAATATTGTTATGGTTTGATTACGCATAACGATCATAAGTGCTTGTTCAGACAGTGTTAAGTGCTTGTTCAAACAATGTTAAGTCCATGTTCAAGTATCGGAAATTTAGTCATGTGTCCGGAAAAATTATGTTTTAAATTCGATTATGATTCCGGAAAAATATAAAATTATTCGCTAATTTATGTATTCCGAGATGACACATTTTTTTTCGTTTATTAGATATACTTATTTGCTATAGGAAGCTTATTCAGACATGTTGGAACTTCGATTTTTGGATTTGTGATTGTTTTTTGATGAGTTCTTCCTATAAAACTTTTTTCTCTTTGGGGCTTAGTTTTTGAAAATATTTATTTATTCACACGCTTATGTTTTCTATCGTTTGTACTCATTCAATGTTTATTAATCAAATCAGGTGAAAGAAAAAAAAGAGATGACACAAATTTATAAGTGGTTTCTTCTCCGTCACGTTACTATCGTTTAATATGTGACTTAAAGTCCAAGCAACTATATAAAGTCAATTCAACTTTTATACCATTCAAATAAAGTTGAATTGACCAGGAGGAACATCAAGGCTTCCGAAATGGAAACCTGATTGTGGAGCCTGATTCTCATCGTTGTTATCTTCTTCATCATCTTCAGTCCAATAGGTTTCGAGGATTTTCACAGATTTTTGGTATATCTCGTTGTTGTCATGAGTCTGAAGATTCGAAATCTTATCAAGTCCTTCTGCGTCTTCAATCATTTGAACGTAGATGTTATCGTCTCCTGTACGACCTAACTTCTTCTCTGCTTCCCCATGTAACAGAATGTTCTCTAACGCTTCTAAGCAAACTGTTATGACTTTTGGATCTGGACAGGTAAGGAGATCACAAATCGGATTGATACAGCCTTTGCTTACCATAAACCTGAGACAAAGAACAAGAGAACGTAGTATGTTTTAGAAAATGATCTTAATTTTATTAAGGAAACGAATGGTTTTAGTTGTTTTGTTTTTACTTGATTTGATCGTGAGTGCCACCAGAGGTAGCATTTGAGATTCCCCAAGCAGCTTCTTTTTTTACTTCGAACTCTGCATTTTGAAGCACCCAAACAAGAGACTCAATAATACCTGCTTCAATCACAGCCTGCAAATTCAGATTTTAGATAGAATCAGACACAGAAAAGTATCGAACCGACTATGTTGTTAGATGGCATATAAAAATAAGAAACTCACTTGTATCTGATGTGTGTTCCCAGCTGTAATGTTTGAGATAGTCCAGCAAGCTTCCTTCTTAATACTCTTCTTGTATCTGTTTGTAAGTAGGTTCATAAGAGGAGGAAGTGCTTGATGGTCGAGAACCATCTGTATTAGGAGAATAAGTTAGAGACATTTGCTTGTCAAAGCTAAAAGCAGAATTGTGAATGTATTATGTGCACCTGAGTCTGTAGATTGTCGCCAGTTACAATATTTCCAATAGTACGAAGAGCAGGAATCAGCACTAATGATGACGAATGACTAAGCAGAGGAAGAGGAAGCACACAGTTTAGATAACCTAGTCACGCCTTGCCATGAAAATTAAAAATGCTATTAAAGGCTTACGCTAAAAGCTCGATAAGGCGAGGCACAACTCCTGCTTCGAGGACTGCTTGTATCTTGTCATTTGTATTATCAGAGAGGTATGACAGAGCCCAGCATGCATCTGTGAGAACTTCTTCATCTGTTGATTGCACAAGGCGCTCAAGAAGTGGTAAAGCCGGTCTTGTCTGGTTAGAAAAATGTAGAGAAACAACATATCAGAAGCATGCTGTAATATGTTATGGAGAGTTCACATTAGGTCTATCAAAATGTGTTTAAATCTTTTAGGAAACCTGTTCAAATGAAGGCGGGGGCTTCCCTCTGCAGAAGTTTGATAGTGTCCATGTAGCATTCCTCAGCATTGAAAGCTTTGTATGCTGATTGAATTGACCCAGAAGAGGCATCATGGCACTGTGACTTAAGATAAGATCACGGCAATTTGGTGAGTCTCCCGCAATATTTCCCAATGCCCAAACAGCCTATAGTCCAGAAAAAAAGAGAGACCTCAGAATGGCAACAGTCTCATAGAATTGACATTTGGTCGTAAGGTCTTAGAGTTTCTTTGAAAACAAAGATAAATAAACCAATGAGAGTAAGATTTAAACTTATACCTGTTCGCGGACATCTTCACTAGCAGAACTAAGAAGTTGGATAAATATCGGGACAGCACCATTTTCAATAATGACATTTGTATTCTCTGATGTTCCAGAAGCGATGTTGGTAAGAACCCAAGCTGCCTCAAACTAAAAACAGGGCAGAAATGAACCGCGAAGGCAAATTAACATATATATCAAACTAGTAACTATTAATCTTCCCATAAAAACAAATGCAGATGCAACTCACCTGAAGTTTGGGGAAGTCATCCCTGGAAAGAAACTTCACAACACGAGGAACGACACCAGATTGTACAACGTCATTGATAGGAGGATTTTGCTCTATAAAAAAAAGGCAACAAAAGTTCTAAAGACTCCAACCAAAACGCTGATTTTAATATACTAATGATGTTTAATTACATAAATCACAAACCAATCGAAAGCAATTTCCGCAAGAGATTTGTTGCCTCCAGTTGTGTGTTGCTTTCCTCTGACCAGATTCCAGCAAACATTGCTGGTAAATTTTCTTTTAACTGTAATACGAAGAGACGCTATAATAACACAAAAATCTGCTTTATCTGAATCAAGTTCGATGATCACCGTTGAGATTTCAATCCTAGTTCTCTACATTTCAAATTTAAACCGCTCAAACTACATTCCATCTAGCAATCTTACAACCAAGAAAAATTCCGATCAATCAAGGAGATATTGGTAACAAATGCTCACCCCAAAATCACAGAAACATCGCAAGAACTTTGAATCTAGTATCTCCAATAAGATATTCATATGAAACAGAAACGATTTGATTGATCATATCGAAACGGGAAACTAGAAATCTTTGTAAACGCATGAAAGAAGCACATACTTGTGTTGCTGAAGAAAGATTCTCTTCCGGTTGTATTGCGGCAGATGTGCTCCCCTCGCGCCGTTTCTTTTGCAAATTCTCCTCTCTTTTGTTCTTCCTTATCTCAACCATGTTATCCTCTCGTCTCCGACGTCCCTCTTCCGCGTCGACAGCCACTTTATACCGATTCCGTCGGGTCTCAGTCTTCGCATTCGGTCTAAGAGACATATCTGCTTAATCGATCCAAAATCAAAAGAATCAGCAACCGTAATGATTCAACACACGAATTTGGTCGCTGAAATTTGATCTCGAAGAGTCTTTAAGGGTTTTGAAATTTGATGCGATTAGATACATTTATACAAGAGCGTCTACTCAAGAGGCCACGATTCAGGAGACGGTTAATCCAAAACTGGGCATAAACCTTATCATTAATTACAATAATGCCATGCATTTCTTTTGTTTTGTTTTTTTGAATTTGAATCTTTAACGTTTCTCTGCTTTTCTAGGTGTTTTATCGAATTACCAATATTTATTTCCTTTGTTTTCTCCACAAAATATTATTTTCTTTCCCTCGCAATATTCTAATTTAAGAGGCCTTTGAAGCCCAAATAAAGTAGTATATGGCCCAAACTTAGCTTAAATGTAGCCCAACGTTACAAGTTAGACTATACTCTAAAAGGGATCAAAAGATCAATCTGAGCATTCATTGTAGGCCTTACCAGTTTTATTGATCCATCCACAACCTTAAGCAAGATTTCATGTTAACAAAAGCTTGTTAACTTATATGAATATAATCAAAGATACTCAAAAATGTTACTATTATCTAATGTTCTATAATGTTGATTTCATATAGAAGATGAGTTTTAATGTTTATAACTACACATTTACAAAATTCGATCTATAATCTAAACATCAAACTTTATATCTCGCAAGTATACACATCTACATGAAATTATACTATGCTAGATAAAGCTATTAATTTTGGCATTAATTTTAGTTCCCAACTCACTTCCCATGTTTAGAATTACATTTTTAAATCATGAACCATAAACTTTAGTCCTAATATATATATATATATATTAATAATTACAAACTTCAAAATAAATTAAATTACTATTGATTATATTTTTCATGAGTTAAGTCAAACATTGTAAACATGAGATTACATAATTATAAATAATTATAAATCTAGTCGTTGTAGAAATAGACATTTAACCAATTACTCAAGATATTTATCTTATATAAAAAATAAACATATTTTTATATTAACAGTTTTCTTGATTTTTGTGGAAACTCATGAAAATTAAATCTTACATAAAACAAAAGTTTAGAAGAAAGAATTAGGGTCTTAAGTAGATATAGTATATATATTATAAGTTACACACAAATTCAATAACAATTGCTATCAAGACTAATTGATCTATTCAATCTGTTTGTATATAATTAATTATATATTTTCCATAACTTAAATCAAATAAAATACACACATCTTCATGCATACAATATGCTTTAGTGAATATAATATTACATATAAAATGCGAATTAAACAACAATCATCTCTTTAGCTTTATAACGTCCACTAGCTATAAGCCTGATTTTGCATTCTCATTTGCTCATAAAATCTCTCAATAAGCTTTCTCATCAATCATCATCATCATCATCATCATCATCATCATCATCATCATCATCATCATCATCATCATCATCATCATCATCATCATCATCATCATCATCATCATCATCATCATCATCATCATCATCATCATCATCATCATCATCATCATCATCATCATCATCATCATCATCATCATCATCATCATCATCATCATCATCTTCATCAAGACAGTCCAAATCACGCAACGACTTTGCCGATCCATATCCAGAGATTCCAGAAGAAGAAGAACTAGAAGTCGCTGTGAAAACATCAACCATCTCCGACAACTGGTCTTCATTACTCGCCGGAGCTTCCTCCGTCGCCGATGGTGGTAATGTCGATATATTGGACGATGGCATTATCGTAATATCATCGTTTTTTAACTGTCGAATAGACCCAACAATTCGCCGCCAAAAACCGTTAATTAACGGTTTTACTCTTCTCACGACGACGAAGCATGTATAAAACAATACGAATCACGTGCATGCCACGTGATCGTTTCTTCTTCATTGTATTCTTAATCTCTTTTTCTCCACCATTAATCTGATTTTGAATTTCCATATAGTGATTGAAAGAGAGGTTGGGAGGAGGATTTTGAGAAATTTTGGAAGAAGATCCCAAGGAAGAAAACGTTTTTGTGGCTATTTATATGAAAATCAATATAAAGGGTATAAATTGAGTACAGCCGAAAAACATTTAGTTGTTTGTAAATTTTTTCTTAAAAAACATTTAAAACTTCCAAAATTATAACAGAGGAAATGAATGTAGTTATATATATAATACATTTGTCAATATAATTCGAATAATATAAGTATTTTAAATTTTCGGATATTCTTGAAAATGGATTATTAACTTTCTTCATAAATCATTTACAAAACCTAGCTTTTTTTATAAAAATTCAGATCATTAAAAACATACAGTTTTTGTTGTTAAATTAAAAATTTATTTGTTACTACGCGTTTGGCCAAATTGCAAACAGCAAGCAAAAGCTGCACACTTGTTATATACCATGTATATATATAACAAACACAATCATTTCAAAAACCATAAAACTTCATCAATAAAATAAAGGAAATCACCACGATAATCAATATTTTTGTCGAGTATCAATCAATCAATCATCAATGGCGGATTCATTAAAGAAGAAAACAGGAAGAAGAAACACAATAACATATAAAGCTTGGAGTCTGGTAAGAATAGCTCTTCAATGGGGAAGAAAAGGTGAAGTTTTCAAAAAATGGCCATTATTCGAACTACATAACTCGTTCTCCAAGCATCTCAAAACCCTAATTCATCATCATCATAGTAAACGTGATCGTTATTACGGAGAACGTCAGCTTTCATTTGATGAAACGCCGTTATTTAACGTCAAGAAGAAGATGTATCGTGATTCTACTTCGTCTATGAGGTTTCTCTTCCCCTGCATTGCTTCTTCTGTAGATTTTGAGTATGACTTTGAAATGGACGGTCATGATTATTCCGATGAGGTACAATTATACGGTTACGATGAGTTTTGTAAGGAGGAGTGTGATCGTACGGTTAAGGATTATGAGGAAGACGAGAAAGGAGTGGATTTGAGAGCAGAGGAGTTCATTGCTAAGTTCTATGAACAGATCAAGTTGCAGAGACAAATCTCTTATTTGGAATACAAACAATAAAACGCCAATGTTGATGCTTAATATTTTAGGTTTTTTTTTAAAAAATATTTTTTGTTAAAGGTTATTTTTTAATTAATTATGAATGCAGTATATTACTTTTTGTTTTGTTTTGTAGATACTTGAGATTATCTTCTAGTTACGACAACAAACAAATAATTTTTTTATTTTTATCATTTGTTCCTCATTTTTTTTAAAAATATTATTCTTTAAAATTTCTTTTACCCTACATTTGGTGGAATGTTCAACCGTCGAAAATTCAACAGGTTTGATAATGACGAAGAACAGCAAAGGGGATTTTGTATTACATAGTGGAGAAATTTTGAATTATATTATAATCAGAAAGTGAGAATATGCCCCTTAGTCTCATTGTGCTTGACTTTGACTTTAAGCATGATTAATTTTCTTCATCTTCTTGTTTTAGTCGTCTCTCAAGGTGAAACCAAAGAGTTTCCATTGAAGTTAAATCACTGAGTTATGAGTTCACTGAAGAACAAAGGAGAGATGGGAGACGAGTTTATGGAGGCGATACTGTACGTTAATGGTGGTCGGAGAGTGCTGCCTGATGGCTTGGCTCATATGACGCTTCTGGAATATCTCAGAGGTGGGTAGATACATGATCATCACTTGTCTCTAGTCTTTGATTTCGGATAAGTTCCTGGTATAGGATATGCTTAAAGTACACAAGGTGTTAAAAGTTTCTAATTAATTTTGGACTATAAGATTCTGGTGTTGGGACTATCCTTAGAGATGCAAATATGTGTATGTACCAATAAGTGGAGTTGTGGAACTTCGGATTTTTACAAACTCAGAGATCGTGTGTGTTTCATTTGCTCTTTATGCGTGCTTAGTTTGAAATTGATTAGTATACATCTTGGTTATACTATGCTCCAAGAGTGAGATGAAGTTTTTTCTAACTTGCTAGAATTTTATTGTTTCTTTTAGGTTTAGGACTTACAGGGACAAAGCTGGGGTGCGGCGAAGGTGGTTGTGGGGCTTGCACGGTGATGGTGTCTAATTATGATAGAAAATCAGAAAAATGCTTGTTTGTATCTTTTTCTCTTTTTGTTGGTTTTTAGTTTTGCCTAAGTTTAGGCCTTTGTGTTAAATTCTTCACCCAACCTGAAATATATATTGCAGGCATTATGCTGTCAATGCTTGTTTAGCACCTCTCTATTCAGTAGAAGGAATGCATGTGATATCCATTGAGGGAGTTGGTCATCGTAAACTTGGCTTGCACCCAGTTCAGGTAATTTTATTTCTGCTGTGGTTTTTTCAGGCTCTAGTTTTTACTCAATTCTAGAGAATCTATGTTGCTAAAACCTGATGTATTATGTTTTCTTATTCTCTCAGGAGACATTGGCATCTTCTCATGGTTCCCAATGTGGGTTTTGTACTCCTGGGTTTATCATGTCGATGTATGCGTTATTGAGGTCGAATAAAAACTCACCTTGCGAAGAGGAGATTGAAGAATGTCTTGCAGGGAATTTATGTCGTTGTACTGGTTACAGACCGATTGTTGATGCCTTTCGAGTTTTTGCAAAAACTAATGATGCTCTGTACAGTGGTTTACCTTCACTTAGCCTTCAAGATGGTTCAAGTATTTGTCCGTCTACTGGCAGACCTTGTTCATGTGGATCAACAGCAACAAATGCAGTGGCCACTTGTAATGATGATAGATTTCAGCCTATCTCTTATAGTAAAATAGATGGGGCTAAGTATACAGAAAAGGAGCTTATATTTCCCCCTGAACTTTTAATGAGGAAACTAGCTCCTTTAAAGTTGAGAGGAAATGGAGGGCTTATCTGGTACAGACCTGTAACACTTCAGTACTTACTTGAACTCAAAGCAAAATTTTCGGATGCAAAACTACTGGTAGGTAATACAGAGGTGGGAATTGAAACGAGACTGAAGAAGTTACAGCATCAGGTGCTAATATCTGTTGCTCAAGTCCCAGAACTCAACATCGTGACTGTCAATGACAAAGGGGTAGAGGTTGGTTCTGCTTTGAGACTATCCGAACTCTTGAGATTATTCAGGAGGGTTGTAAAAGAGCACGCTGCACATGAAACATCAGCTTGCAAGGCTTTTATTCAACAACTGAAGTGGTTTGCTGGGACACAAATAAGAAATGTTGCTTGCATTGGTGGAAACATCTGTACAGCTAGTCCGATATCTGATCTGAATCCTCTTTGGATGGCGTCAAGAGCAAAATTCCAAATAATCAACTGCAATGGCATTATTAGGTCCATGTCTGCAAAAGATTTCTTCCTTGGTTATCGTAAAGTGGATATGAAAAGCAATGAGATCTTGTTGTCAGTATTCCTACCATGGACAAGACCCTTAGAGTATGTGAAAGAATTTAAACAAGCTCATCGTAGGGATGATGATATTGCTATTGTGAATGGTGGAATGCGTGTACTTCTTGAAGAGAGAGGTCAAGAATTGATGGTTTCTGACGCATCAATTGCTTTTGGTGGTGTGGCGCCGGTTACTTTATGTGCAAGAAAGACTGAGGAATTTCTAATCGGAAAGAACTGGAATAAAGGTCTTCTGCAAGATGCGTTGAAGGTCATACAAAGAGATGTGTTTATTAAAGAAGATGCTCCTGGTGGAATGGTGGAGTTCCGGAAATCTCTAACCCTAAGCTACTTCTTTAAATTTTTCTTATGGGTTTCTCATCATATACATGATGATGTAAAGCAAAATATAGAGACCTTCCCATCCTCCCATATGTCAGCTATACAATCTTATTCTCGGCAATGTAGAATTGGAAGACAAGACTATGAGGCCGTAAAACAGGGAACATCTGTTGGCTTGCCGGAAGTCCATCTGTCGGCGAGAATGCAGGTATGTTGGTCCATTCAATGTACTCAAATTGCTTCTCGACTTTGATTCTCATGCTGGTTGATTGAGATTTTGTATTAAGAGTAGAAGAGATAATGATGTTTGAGTGTAGAGTTGTTGGTTCTGGCAAAATACAATAGCCCTGTTTTCATGTAGGTCACAGGGGAGGCGGAATATACTGATGATACCCCAGTGCCTCCTAATACCTTGCACGCAGCCTTGGTGCTAAGCCAGATGCCACATGCCCGTATACTTTCCATTGATGATTCAGATGCCAAACTGTCGCCTGGTTTTGCTGGTCTGTTTCTTGCTAAAGATGTTCCCGCAAATAATATGATTGGGCCAGTTGTTGCCGACGAAGAATTATTTGCTACAGAGATAGTCACGTGTGTGGGACAAGTAATATAACTCGAAACTTAAATTTTCACTCACTTTTTTCCTTTTTCTTTGGAGACTCATTATGTTATTCGTATCTGCCCTATTATTTCATTAAATCACATCTGACTCTTTCAGGTCATTGGTGTGGTTGTTGGTGATACACATGAAAATGCAAAAAATGCGGCAGGAAAACTTAAAATTGAGTATGAAGCATTACCAGCGATATTATCAATCAAGGAAGCTATTGATGCTAAAAGTTTCCACCCGAACACAGCGAAAAAGTTAACAAAAGGAGATGTAGAGCTATGCTTTCAATCAGGTCAGTGTGATAGGATAATAGAGGGAGAGGTTCGAATGGGTGGTCAGGAACACTTTTACATGGAACCTCATGGTAGTTTGGTTTGGACAATTGATGGAGGCAACGAAGTTCATATGATCTCATCCACCCAAGTAAGCATATTAATTAAGAACGTTATCTGTGTTTTACTATTGTCTAACGTTAGGATAAGTAAATGGCTATTAACAAGACAATGATATGAAATGAAATTTTTTTTACCGCTTAATCAATATTGGTTGTTGTGGTTTATATGTAGGATCCTCATAGGCATCAGATATATGTTTCTCAAGTTCTCGGTCTTCCAATGTCTAAAGTGGTGTGCAAAACCAAGCGAATCGGTGGTGGCTTTGGTGGTAAAGAAACGAGATCGGCCTTCATAGCTGCAGCAGCTGCTGTTCCTTCATACCTATTGAATCGACCCGTGAAACTCATACTGGACAGAGATGTGGACATGATGATATCTGGTCATCGTCATAGTTTTGTTGGAAAGTACAAGGTATCTTCCTCTGTTGTTACCAGCTTTTCCTGGAAATTTTAGTAGTCAGCAGATTTCATCTCATGCATAAGAAATAACTGAAAACAGTTGTGAATAGAAGAAAGAGTGGGAATAGACCGTTAGTCAAAAAATTTCCTCATTATCCTGCTATTGTGTACAGGTTGGATTTACGAATGAAGGAAAAATATTGGCGTATGACCTTGAAATCTTCAACAATGGTGGAAACTCTTTGGATCTTTCCTCTGCTGTTCTCGAAATTTCCATGCTTCACTCAGATAATGTTTATGAGATCCCACATGTGAGGATCAGAGGGAATGTTTGCTTTACTAATTTTCCAAGCAACACTGCTTTTCGAGGGTTTGGAGGACCTCAAGGTATGCTTATAACTGAAAACTGGATTCACCGAATCGCAGCTGAACTTGATAAAAGCCCTGAAGAAATCAAAGTGAGTTGAATGCTTAGTTTGTGAGTCTTCAGTTTCTTGAAAGTTTGTAGAAAATTAGTTATCCTTTTTTTGTTTTCACATATTGATGTTTTCTTGGGTATTTACCAAACTTTAGGAGATGAATTTTCAAGTGGAAGGTTCTATCACACATTACTCTCAGTCTCTTCAGCATTGCACGTTGCATCAGCTCTGGAATGAACTGAAAGTATCCTGCAACTTTCTTAAGGCTCGTAGAGAAGTTGACGAGTTTAATAGTCATAATAGGTGGAAAAAGCGTGGTGTGGCTATGATTCCCACGAAATTTGGCGTATCATTTACCAAAAAGTTCATGAACCAGGTAACTTGGTTGATAATTCAGATTTAGTTTTCCACCGAATAACTACAAAGAAGAAGAAGAGTCTTCCATGAAAAGCTCACCACTGCACTATCATTCTTTGTTAATATGGAATCTAAGTTCGTATAATACTTATCCATTTAGGCCGGTGCCCTTGTTCATGTTTACACCGACGGTACAGTTTTGGTAACACATGGAGGCGTGGAAATGGGTCAAGGATTGCATACAAAGGTTGCCCAAGTTGCCGCATCAGCCTTTGGCATTCCCCTTAGTTCGGTTTTTGTGTCAGAGACGAGCACCGACAAGGTACATTTGTATTGAGATGTAACTCTTTTTTTGTTCCATGCAGAGCCAAGATTGTTGTCCCTCTCTTATTGTTTACGGTCTGTCATGATAGGTTCCAAATGCATCACCAACTGCTGCTTCTGTGAGTTCTGACATGTACGGTGCTGCAGTTTTGGATGCTTGTGAGCAGATTAAAGCACGAATGAAGCCTGTTGCATCTAATATTGATATCAACTCTTTTGCTGAGGTATTAATTCTCTTTAGAACCCATAAATCTTTTTGCATTCTGATGAAAATCTATCTGATTTTTACATAGGTGGCAAGTGCGTGCTATTTCCAACGCATAGATCTCTCTGCTCATGGTTTCCACATCGTTCCAAATATTGGCTTTGACTGGATATCTGGAAAAGGGAACCCATTTAGATATTACACATATGGAGCTGCATTTGCTGAAGTTGAGATCGATACATTGACTGGTGATTTTCACACAAGAACAGTTGATATAATGTTGGATCTTGGATATTCTCTTAACCCAGCCATTGATATTGGACAGGTGCGCACTCCTCTTCTCCTTAAAAACCTACTGAAACCGAAAGAAAAGATTGTTGTTTTGAGTCTAGATTCTAAAATTCAACATTTTGCAGATAGAAGGAGCATTTGTACAAGGGTTAGGTTGGGTAGCTTTAGAAGAACTCAAATGGGGAGATGCAGGCCATAAATGGATTAGACCAGGAACTCTACTGACTTGTGGACCTGGAAACTACAAAATACCTTCCATTAACGACATTCCCGTTAACTTCAAAGTTTCTCTTCTCAAGGTAATATATCTATTCATGCCACTATAAACAGACCAAAAGCTTTTCTATTTGCTAGTTTAGAAACTGACTGATAAGGTTTCATTTAGGGGAATCCAAATTCAAAGGGGATACATTCATCAAAAGCAGTTGGTGAGCCTCCATTTTTTCTAGCATCATCTGTTTTCTTTGCTATTAAAGATGCGATCAGATCGGCTAGAGCCGATATGGGTCTTAATAACAAATGGTTCCCACTAGATACTCCTGCAACTCCAGAGCGTATTAGAATGGCCTGTTTGGACGAGTTTACTTCTCCTTTTGTAAGTTTAGATTTCTGTCCCAAACTTAGTGTTTAAGCTTCAAACTTCCTTTAGAAGAGGTAATGATGCTCAAAAGTCATAACATATTAAAATGATATTATTCAATGTAACACCAAACACAGCTTTTGTATATATGTATTGTTACGTTCATACTTTTTGATATTTAGTGTTTCGTAGCTGGCAAGGATGTCATATTTTCAGGGACACTACTTTAATTCTTTCCAATCTCGTGAGTGTACGATCATGGAATCTGAGGGAGTATCACTACCAGTGATCCATGAGCATGTTATGATGCCTTGGAATAATAATCCAAGGGAAGGTGATTGCTGTGGACGCTCGGAAGGTATCAATGACGGATTTTACTGTAACACCTGCGATTTTTTCGTTCACAAAAGTTGTGTCGAAGACTGCTTGGCCTCTATCGAACGCTTATCTCACCCCTATTACATTCTTCATTCATGTAACTTATGTGGAAGGTACATTAAGAGTCTTAGTAAATTTGGCATGGATCTATATTGTGCAAAGTATCCACCACCTGAGGTTATTGACATTTTCGAGACACATCACCACAAGCTCACTCTTTTCAAGGACAAGTTCATCGAGTTCGAGTGTTGTGCTAAATGTGGCAATGATGATTATGCTTATGGGTTTCCTTATAAATGTCATGAATGTGATTTATTCTTTCACATTGATTGCGTATGGCATCCACTAAAGACAACCTACGTAGGCCACCACCCGGCAGAGTTAAATCATTCTTGCCACTCCTTGCGCCCTCTTAAACTCCTCATAGGTAAACCACCAGACTATTCTCATGGAAAATGTCGTCTCTGCGAAGGAAAGATACATCACCCATGGTTTTATCATTGTTCTCCATGTAACTTCACCTTGGATATTCGTTGTGCTTTAAGCCTATCACAAAGATCTCGTCTGGATTTGAAAACACATGATCACCAACTCACTCTTCTCCCAAGACTCGATTCTTTTACATGTACTGCTTGCGGGTTGAAGGGAGATCGAAGCCCTTATGTATGTTTACAATGTTATTTCATCATCCACCAACGTTGCCTTGGCCTTCCACGTCTTATAAACATCAATCGCCATGATCACCGTGTTTCTCGCACTTCTCGTCTTGGTATTGTAGATTTTGTGTGTGGAGTTTGTCACAAGAAAGTGGATTGGATTTGGGGAGGTTACTCTTGTCAAAAGTGTGTTGATTATGTTGTTCATTCAAAATGTGCTACCAGAAAAGATGTGTGGAATAAGAAAGAGCTGGAAGGAGTTCCTGAAGAAACAGAGAATATAGATCCATATGTGGTAATAGATGACAACACAATACAACATTTCAGCCACAAGGAGCACTACTTGAGACTCCACATTAATGGTGGTCTATATGTGGACAACAAGGGCTGCAACGCATGCAACCATCCCATCTCTTCCAGTCCTTTTATGACTGTATGGTTTGTGACTTCATTCTCCACCAAAACTGTGCTGAATTTCCAAAAAAAAAATGGCATATGTTACACAACGAGCGACGTACACTAACTACAAGCGCTAAACATTTTTTTAAATGTGCTGCTTGTCATAGAGTGTCCAATGGTTTGAGGTACTGGCAAGAAGGTGAGGAGTTTGATGAAAATACTAAGAAGTTTGATGTTTTGTGCTGTTCAATTTCTGAACCATTTGTCCATATCCCTTATATCACACTCTAGTGAATGGAGAAGCTAAGAGATGCAATGGCTGCGGTGATATTAAAAATGATGATAGTATCGTTGGTTGCAATAGTATGCTTAGTTGCATTGAAGATGATTGTAGATTTGACATATATATGCTTCAAATGCGCCACTCAACCACAAGTGGTAAAGCATAGAGTTGACGATTATCCTCTCTTGCTATATGCTATGGTGAAAAGGCAGATGGTAGATTCTGGTGTGACATTTGTGAAACAAAAGCCAATCCAGAGATATGGTTCTACACGTGCAAAGATCACCTACTTTGTTTGCATACAAAGTGTGTGCTTGGAGACTTTTCAGGGCTCATGCCAAAAAGCACACTAGATGGATGGAATTTAGAAGTGGTGCTGAATAATAGTATGTCTCGTCCTTTATGCTGCTTGTGTCAGTCACGTTCACTAGTAGAAAAAATCGCTATACCCACGAAAATGCCGCGAAAAATTTCGTGGGTATAGGCCAAAACCCACGAAATCTCACTTGAAGCCACGGTGAACCCACGTTGCATTTTTCCTATCATCTTGAAGTATGGAGCCTCAAAGTATTACTTGTGCTCGTTTAGATGTTCGTACGCTTGGTGCCGATGACACTCGGGAATTATGAAGTGGTGCTGAATAATAGTATGTCTCGTCAATTTTGCAGCGAGTGTAAGTTGCATTGCATTTTTCCTATCATCTTGAAGAGGCTTCGAACCTCAGATGAATACTTTTGCTCGTTAATATGTGCACCTTGGTTCTGGGTGCTATATTAGATTTCCGGCATGAGGTTTATTTCCTTAATGTATCAATTATCTAAGACTCTTGTAATCTTAATTTCATATTATCCATCTCTTTCTGTAGTTTCAGCCTTGCGTTTTCTACAAAATCTCACTTTAAAATGAAAATAGATCAACATTATCACTAGAATGAGACACAGAAATATATGAACAGCTAAAACTGGCCACAAAAGTTGCTGAGCTCTTGAAGGTTAGTTTCTTATTGTATTCTGTTATTTTCAGTTTAGTTTAAAATCATGCTTTAAAGGTTCATATGGAACTCATTCTAGAAAATGTAACATATTAGTCATTTTCTAATCTACTACATCAGCTTGGTATTACTCTTAAGTATACCAAACAAGGAACAGGGAGTTCAAACTTTTGGTTTGCACTTGAGAGTGTAGACATAAAAGCCTGAAGTTATCATTTGTTTCTAGTTGCTGAGTTTGGTTTTTGTTAGAAATATAAAGGAAGCAGAGGCACAAGGTATTTGCGAGTTCTCAAGTCCATCTGAAGCTTTGTACGTCTCTGTGAGCTTTGACTCAGCTCACAAGAGTATCACTTGAAATAATGTTCACTTACAATCGGTCAAAAACAATCTCATCTTCACTTCACTCATCGGATGCAACCAAGAACACAAGAAGGTTAGATTACAAGAATCACACTCATGTAAGTCTCTCTCAGCTCTCTTGCACTCCCAAAACTTCATGTGATACTCTCTCTTGTTGTTTGTTATCAGACATTGTCTCCTTTATAACACACTAATCGTGTGTCTTCATTCTCAAGGGAGAGATGATACACAGAGTTTTAACCCTATAATTCTATTGCAAGTGCACAACAAACGAACTAGTATTCTAGGGATCAAATCCACAAAGAACAAGTGTTATACTATCAATCTTTGGAACAAACTTATGCTAAGAAGCAAATATGGTTGTTGTGATTCAAATAAATAAAGACAATGGATATAAACTATGTAAAATCAGATAATAGAAAGCATCAAGTTGAAGCCAATTCACAGGAAATCAGGATTGTAGGCTAGATCATTATTCAGGGAACAATTAAAACAATTCTTGAACTCGAAACAATATTGTATAGTAAATCCAGTGTCGTGGCGTCAATTATATCTAGCAACCTAGGATTCTAAACTGTCGTTTGAACCTATTATTCTAGATATGCTTTATCGATCAAGTTTGATATGTTCACAAATTGCCTTAACATAATCTTTCGTTGGCTAAGGAACAATTTGTTCATCTATGTTCTTTCAGATATTTAAACAAAGATTTTTGGTGCGCTAAACAACCTAAGATCATAAGCTAGATGATCAGTCTAACTTAAGCTTTAAGCACAACAATAAATGATGAACACAAAAGATAATCCCTATTTAGATCTAACTCATCAATCCATGAAATCCATCAGAAAAGCATAAACTTGAGTAGAAAACTATTCGTGCATAATAGAAGAAAACAAGCAAAATAAATAAATAAAACTCATGAATATATTGAAATGAAAGTAAAACGGTTGAGAAATCTTCTCAAGAATTCTTGGAGAACATATTCTCCTTCCTCAAGCTTCCAATACTATGAAAGAATATGAAAAATTTCAGAATGAAAAGTGTTGTCTCAAAAAATGGCCAAAACTAGTTCTATAAGTCCAAAACTTGTTTTGATACATCTTAAATCAAACTAGGTCAAGTTAGAAGTCAAAAACAGGGTTTTCTCGCGAAAATTGATCAATCTATGCTTCAGATCGATTGTTCTGGGAAGTATAGTCGGTCTAATAAAGTCATAACATCGTGAGACCGATCGGTCTGGTCTATTCACGACTTTTATTCTTTAGAATAACCTATCTTTAGTAAAATCGTCATATCTTTCCAACTACTTGTATAAATTCCTTCAACCTACCACCAAATCAAAGTTAACTCTTGTGGCTATCTTGTTGAAGATTGGAATCGAATCGAATCCGACAAGGGAAAACAGAACTTCACCAGCAAGAAAGCTTTTGTTGAGATTGTCAGAAATCCTCCTCACTTATTCTCAGTTTCTTTCAACAGATGTGAATATTTTAATAAGACAATATTTGTGATTTTTTAACCCACTGATGTGAAATATTGAGAATGTATTGTATTCCAACTGTTTCATATGTTTCTTTAAAAATGTGTATGCCTTTAAAATGTACTCTAACCATCTGCTACTGAAGATTTTGTCTGCTTGCGTTTGCCAAATAACCTACTTTTTTTTATTAACTTTGCTTCTCTTTCCTTCTTAGTATTGTTTGCTCATTGAGACAGTTTATGGGTACTCGACATATTTTTTTGACAAGGTGGTCAAACCCTAATAATATCACATTGAGTAAACACAATTTTCTAGTGTTGAACTTCGATGAAAAAACACTAAAAGTGACATTCAAACCTGACCAAAGACATTTCTCCTCAAACATGTTTATTCTTAACAAAGATGTATTTGAATTTTGGTTTATTCAAGTCAAAATTGTTTTCTTTTTGGATATAATGTATTTTAAAATATTAAGATATGATTCAATTTGCAGAGTGTTTCTTTGGTTTGGTTGAATCCAGATGGAATTCATTAAAGTAATCGTTTAATATTCGGAATTCTATTTCGTTAACCAATATAAACGTCAACAATTCTTAAAATAATTCAAACTTTTTCGTAATCACAAAAGATACCTTTGTATAAATGTGTCAACTTGTGAATTTTGTAATAAAAGGATTCTCATTAGTTGGATCCTCACTGTCATTCAACAATGATAAGTATTTTTAATGTACATATATGTATTAATTAATAAGACCATCTTTGAGATTGAAGACTTACAGAGAAAAAACTTGAAAGAAGCATAACTTTTTTTTTTGAGGTTTCAGATTTTTTTTAATAAAAATTTCTGTGATCTTTCAAATCTCGTAAGTACAGGATCATGGAATCTGAGGGAATATCACTACCAGTGATCCATGAGCATGTTATGATGCCTTGGAATAATAATCAAAGGAAAGGTGATTGCTGTGGACGCTCGGAAGGTATCAATGACGGATTTTACTGTAACACCTGCGATTTTTTCGTTCACAAAAGTTGTGTCGAAGACTGCTCAGACTCTATCGAACACTCATCTCACTCCAATCACACTCTTCAGCTTCGAAGTAAAACACTTCAATATTGTGACTTATGTGGAAGGGACATTCAGGATCTATTCTATCGCTGTGATCTTTGTGACTTTGACATGGATCTATATTGTGCAAAGTATCCACCACCTGAGGTTATTGATATTTCCAACACGCATCACCACAAGCTCACCCTTGAAAAGACGCAGCTTTTAGACTTTAAAGTCGAGAACGAGTGTGGTGCTAATTGTGGCAATTATGGTTATGATTGTGGGTTTCCTTATAAATGTCATGAATGTGATTTATTCTTTCACATTGATTGCGTATGGCATCCACTAAAGACAACCTACGTAGGCCACCACCCGGCAGAGTTAAATCATTCTTGCCACTCCTTGCGCCCTCTTAAACTCCTCATAGGTAAACCACCAGACTATTCTCATGGAAAATGTCGTCTCTGCGAAGGAAAGATACATCACCCATGGTTTTATCATTGTTCTCCATGTAACTTCACCTTGGATATTCGTTGTGCTTTAAGCCTATCACAAAGATCTCGTCTGGATTTGAAAACACATGATCACCAACTCACTCTTCTCCCAAGACTCGATTCTTTTACATGTACTGCTTGCGGGTTGAAGGGAGATCGAAGCCCTTATGTATGTTTACAATGTGATTTCATCATCCACCAACGTTGCCTTGGCCTTCCACGTCTTATAAACATCAATCGCCATGATCACCGTGTTTCTCGCACTTCTCTTCTTGGTATTGTAGATTCTGTGTGTGGCGTTTGTCACAATAAAGTGGATTGGATTTGGGGAGGTTACTCTTGTCAAAAGTGTGTTGATTATGTTGTTCATTCAAAATGTGCTACCAGAAAAGATGTGTGGAATGAGAAAGAGCTGGAAGGAGTTCCTGAAGAAACAGAGAATATAGATCCATATGTGGTAATAGATGACAACACAATACAACATTTCAGCCACAAGGAGCACTACTTGAGACTCCACATTAATGGTGGTCTATATGTGGACAATAAGCGCTGCAACGCATGCAACCATCCCATCTCTTTCCAGTCCTTTTATGACTGTATGGTTTGTGACTTCATTCTCCACCAAAACTGTGCTGAATTTCCAAGAAAAAAATGGCATATGTTACACAACGAGCGACTTACACTAACTACAAGCGATACACAAAGGTTTACATGTGGTGCTTGTTATAGAGTGTCCAATGGTTTCAGGTACAAGCAAGAAAGTAAGAAGTTTGATGTTTTGTGCTGTTCAATTTCTGAACCATTTGTCCATCCAAGTCATCCCAATCATCCCTTATATTACACTCTAGTGAATGGAGAAGCTAAGAGATGCAATGGCTGTGGTGACATTAAAAATGATGATAGTATCGTTGGTTGCAATAGTATGCTTAGTTGCATTGAAGATGATTGTAGATTTGACATATGCTTCAAATGCGCCACTCAACCACATGTGGTAAAGCATAGAGTTGACGATTATCCTCTCTTGCTATGCTATGGTGAAAAGGCAGATGGTAGATTCTGGTGTGACATTTGTGAAAAAAAAACCAATCCAGAGATATGGTTCTACACGTGCAAAGATCACCTACTTTGTTTGCATACAGAGTGTGTGCTTGGAGACTTTTCAGGTCTCATGCCAAAAAGCACAATAGATGAAGGGAATTTTGAAGTGGTGCTGAATAATAGTATGTCTCGTCCTTTATGCAGCTGGTGTCAGTCGCGTTGCATTTTTCCTATCATCTTGAAGTTGTCTGGAGCCTCAAATGATTACTTTTGCTCGTTTACATGTCGGTGCGCTTGGTGGGAAAGACACTGGGAAATGTAATAGAAAGCATAAATGATATAAGAAAGCTTCATTTCTAACGTATTGATCAGCCTTACATATACTACGAAATTTGAAGACCAAAACAACATTATTTCTATGACCCTTTTTTTTTTTGAATAAATTATCATCTAAAATTTTGACTTCCGATAAATCAAAACAGTTAATAATTTCATTTTCATAAAGCTTTTTTGAGTAATCACATCAACAAACATACAAAGGATGAAGAATTTAGTAGCAATTCGTAGTTTACACCGAATATTTCTCCAGTTTATGAGATCTGAACAAGAAAAAAAACATGGCTACAACAAAAGACGAGTTGTTTTACTTTTTCAATTATAAGTATATAAATGACTAAAACAAAATATTCTTAAGGATTAGAAGAAAAATCATAATGAAACAAAGTATAAGAAGTATCGTAGCACATTTCACCATTGCTCCTTCTCTTTGTGATCTCTCGGCCTATTCAAATATGTCTCTATGAGTTTATAAAGAATGAATAATCTGTAGTATTCACAAAAGCTTATATGAGTTTTTGGTATGGAATCAAACCTTCTGTAGTTGTTTATAGCCTTCCTCAACCGATGTAGAAACATTTTCGATATTGTAATCTATCCGATCAACAATAGTCCCCTGATTGATACAACAACATAACAAAACTAATTGTTGAGAAACCATCAAAAACTATGTATCCAATTTATGTAATTCATATGCCTTTTAATGAGTCCACTTGAAACCTGATCAATCACAAGAGCAGATAAGTCCTTCATTATCTGAGCAAGGTCATTCACAGACCCCAAAACCTAAAAGATAAACCTGAAGTTAGTCACCATTGAAAGGTAAAGCAAGCAGCTTCCTAAAATATGGTATAGTAATAGCTTCCAAGTCACCTGCTGTATCTCTCTTTCCCTTTCCGCTGAGACATGTTGCCCTTTCTTCAACTCCATTTTCTGGTGTTCATCTAAACCCTTTAAAATTTGTTGAAGACCAATAATTTTATTATGGCATTGGCAGTGTACCTAAGACTATTATAGTTGATTGGGAAATCTGAACCGCCCTAGCTAGATAACCAGAAGAAATGTTTCATATTGTCAATAAAATACTTTTAGACAGCGATTAAGCACTTACCATTCCACTAAGTTCATCGTCTTCATCCAGTCTCGACATCTTTCCATTCATATTAAACTCTAAATCAACTTCATCCTGACCCTATGATTTGAGAAGCCAAATATGAATACAATCATCAGATCCAGCCACATTAGGGTGCATGAATGTCCCAAGAATCAATTCTTTAGTTATTACTCATTAAGAGTAAGCAAATATACCTCTTTCTGCTGCTGAAGACGTTTTAAATAACTAGACTGTTTTCTGCGGAGCTCCATGGAAAGGTTCTGAAGATCTGTTGCAAGAGAACGCTGTCAAAAACAGTATGTCAAAAAGTAGGTCAAGTCCATGGAGAGCCCAACTATACATGTAGACAGAACTTCAACCTCATGCTACAAACTTAAAACATAGAATAACCCAAAGTTCGTGGAAACCCTACTTTACATCATACAATTTTCTGCTAACTGATAACGTCCAACAATAGATTGGTAACATGAGAACTATTTTAAACCCAAATCACCCTATCTTAATCTCTAAAGCACAAAAGAAAAGGTAATGGCCATGCATTCAAAATTGAAAAAGTCCAACAATACCTGCACATTTTTCCTGAGATTTGATTCTTCTGAAGGACCTCTAGTAGATAATCTCTGCAATCTCTTTTCTGAATTCCTCAACAGATCTGTGATTTCATGAGTGAGCATCTCGACTGCACGTTGATCCCCTTTGTTATCTCCAAATGTAGGCATTAGAGCCTTCGAATGAGCCTTTGCTAATTCACCCATTTTGTCTCGCACCTTTTGTATATTAAGAGTTATCTCCTCAGAATCATCTACCCAAGCTGGTGGGAGTCCAATTGTAAATGCATCACTACTGCAACTATTCATAATAAATTTGTATACTTGGAGATGATATATATACACAAATTAAATGCATATATGTCAAACATCTTAAGTCCTAAATATTCTCCATTGTTCAATTCAATCAAAAATCACGAATCAATTACGTACTTTCTTATGCTAACCATTTGTTTCTATAAAAAAATTTCCTAGAATTCCCTCAAAATATGCAGAATCAAACAAGAACGGAAAGAATAAGGACCCAAATATTACCTCGACGGACCAGGATCACTGGAATTCAAAGGAGAATAAGAGTAGTGATTGGACCTAGAAAACGAACCGCTAACCATTTCGATCACCGGACCACCAAATGAATCAGACGCCGATAATGGAGCACGCGCACTCTTACACGCATCCCTGTGTTTCCTGTACACCATCGTTCGATTCCTCGTCGCCATCAATGCCAAATCAGTTGAATTCTCAACAAAGTATCTAAAGAGAAAGAAATTTCCCGGGAAAATTAGATAAAAACGGAATCGGAGCTCAGATTTCACGAACTTGTGTGTCGTCGGAAAAAAACAAACGCTGAATCGTGAAATCGTTTCCGCTTTAGCGCGTATTGCAATGCAGACTTAGCAACGAAGGAGCACTTTTTGGGCTTTTAGGCCCAATAATATATTAGGCTTACTTGCCAAAAAGCTCAATTATGTATTAGGCTTACTTGCCACTTGCTAAATTACTCACGGTCCAATATGAGTGCTTGAATTACACGTTTTTAAGATGATGCCCAAAAAAACGAAAATACCCCTGAACTCTGGCGGCTAAAAATTCAACAAAAGGTGTAAAAAGATCAGTAAGCGATTAGGGGTATTTTGGTCATTATCAATAGATTCGTGTTCATGGAATCTCATTAAAGAAAGAAAAAACCTCATTTAAAGGTTCTCACTTTAGGTGTGTTTCCTCGCACTTTCAGGCTCAACAAAAGTACCGACAGGTTCTAATACATATACACGAGGAAGAATATCGTTTAATTAGAAAAGTTCATCTGAGATTTACAGAAAAAGGTTTTTCGTTTTTTTTTGGGATTCAGAATCAAATGGAAGAAGATTTGTTGGGCATTTGTGGGTTTGATTCTTCGAAGAAATATCGTTTAGAAGAGCTTGCTAAGTATCAGTCTGGTTAGCTTCTAAATCTCCTCTCTTTTTTTCAATTGGATTTAGCTTTTACTTTGATTTTAGGGTTTATGTAGGTGCTTTTAATTTGTTATCAACTTTCAATATCTATACTGATTTTGAATTTGGTCACTTTATGGATAGAGTTTTTCTTGATTTTGTTGTGAAATTGATAAAGGTTTTGTGATTTTAAAATTTTATTAGGATGTATTGAGCTTGAAGATGATGAAGGAGATGATGAAATGGCAGTGGATTATCCATGCCCGTTTTGCTCAGATGATTACGATTTAGTTGAATTGTGTCATCATATTGACGAGGAGCATCAACTAGACGCTAACAATGGGGTAAATTTCAATTTATAATCATTTCCAAATTCATTTACTTCTCTTTAATCTATACATTGAGGCTTCACATGAAACAGTTGTGAATATTTGTGCTTTTACATACTTACTTTAGTAGGTAGGATTGTGATTCTGTAATGATAATTGGTAAGGACTTCTTGGAATTTAGTTCACTTGGATTATTCACCTGATGCTATGAGGAACCATTTTGCAGTTGGGAATTGTTTTGGTGTGAGAAACATTGTGCCTCGAGATCTCCAATACCTTTTTGAGCTTAAAGAGATCACCTTTAGAACCTTAAAGAGATCACCAGATCAGGATTCCTAGAAATGAAAGATCATGAATGTAATAACTTCTTACAAATTCAGCTTTGGTTGTGATGTAGATATGTCCGGTTTGTAGCAGGCGAGTGAAGGTGCATATGGTTGATCACATTACCACACAGCATAGAGATGCCTTGAAGATATCCTTTTTAATCTACACGTCTTGCTTTCTAACCATTTAGTAGAAAACATGTGAATTTTTTTTGGTGTTTCTGTCTAAATGATGATACAGTTATATTGATTTGTTGGCATTTGGGTTCCTTGACCAAAACTTACCTTGAACAAAAGCAGACACTTTACAAGGATGAGTCATATTCAGCATTTTCTCCAAGGACTAAGAAATACTTACAGTCACTAATCGATGAGCCTCTCTCTACTAATTGTACACCTAAAAGTGTTCCTGACCCATTATTATCATTTATATACAATCCACCATCAGCAAGCCAGTCCAAGCTTGAACTACCTAATTTATCAAGTGAAGCAAGCAACAAAGAGAAGAGCTCTGTTAGGGATTCAACAGAAAAGTAAGAAACTTTTTGACATTATCTTGATTCTATGTGCCTTATTTCACCTTCTCAAATCTTGTCTAAAGCATTTTGTTTTTCACCTATGTGCAGAGACAGGAAATTGCCGTCTCCATTGTCAGATACGGAGCTATTGGAGAAGGCAAAGAAGAGAGAGTTTGTACAAGGTTTAATATCATCAGCCATATTCGATCACATAGACAACTTTTGAGTAAGAATAAGAAAAGATGTGATACATTGTTTGAATCTTTGTTGTTCTTAATCAAGTATTTCTATATATGAAACTCTAAAGTAAACTGAAGTAGTCTATAATATAAGCCAATGAGGTTCTGTTTATCATCAAACTTCTACTTTCTTTGTCTACAGCTTATAATCCTTAAGTTACTTGAGGTCGCAATTTCCTTAACAACCACTTTTTGCGTAGTTTCACATCTAGAGCCAAGAATGTTTTTGCTTTGAGTTCATCTTCAAGCAGATCACAAGCATCTAATATAAGTTCCTCATCCATATCTGGTAACGCTTGAATAGCCCCAACCACATCCTCTATTGTCATGGCTTTGGTTTCATCAACCCGAGGCTTCTTTGGGTTTATGGGGCTTGTATCAGTATTAGCAAGTTGATCTCTTTTGTTCTTGGAGTCAAACAAAAGAGAATTGCTATCTTCTTCCTCAGCTGAAATAGACAAATCTGTAGTTCCACTGGATTTAAATTCTTGGAATTCAGTTTCAGGGTCAAACCAATCAATAGCAACAAAGCAGTCATTTTCTTCAATTCCGGAGTCGCCACAGAGCACACACAGATCTTTATAGTATGGAATTGGCCGAGTCATAAATTGCCTTGCATCTCTATGAGCCTGCAATTATTTCAGACAAGATCACACTTGAAGAGAACAGACCTAACACAGTAACTAAACACTTACTTATATCAGAGCAATTAATTACCTTTATATAGTCTTGCCAGACATTATCATCAGCAGAAACCATTTGACGCTCATCATCCCAAGCAAACCCTTCTGATCGAAGAAGACTCTTGATAGCATTGAACTGCCTTCTCAGAGTCTTATACCGGTTCTTCAAAACATCAACTTCAAAGTAAGACTCAAATTTTACATTGAATAGATTAACCATCTCAGTCCATGCTTGTTTCCGGAAAACACCTTCAATCTGGTTGCCTCTCTTTGCTTGGTCTAGCATCAGGTCGATGAAATGTCGGTCCATTGGAGGATGCCAAGTAGTCCTGCACCGTGTGATGCTGCTTCCTTTTAAGTTAGACATGATTGGTGTCGATTCACTTATTCTATTGCAACCTTCATCTTCCAGAATCGGTGCCTTTGTTTCCCCCTCAGTATTATTCTCCTGAGCTAAAACATATAATATCGTTCATTCACTGATTACTTATACATAACACACTAAGAATCTAAAGGCTGAAGAAAAATCTTTGTTCTTTGTTGACAAGAATGTACAAGTAAAGATTCAAACTTCTATAGATTAAAAGATTATACCTTTCTGCTCAGACATTTCATCTGTGTAAATCAAACACAGATCTTTGTAGTAAGGTATCGACTTTATTCGAAAAGATCTCGAATCAGGATGAACCTGAAATCAAAAGAATATAAAACAAACTAATCCCTGTACAACTTAATCCTGAGAACAAGATCACAAAATGAGACCAAAACACAAAACGCAAACGCACCTTGAGATACTCATCCCATACACAGTTATCAGCAATCACCATGTGTCTAGTTTCATCCCAACTAAAACCATCTTCTCTTAAAAGATTCTTCACAGATTTAAACAAGTTCCTCAATGTCTTATGTCTGTTTTTCAAAACATCTTTACCATAAGAAAACTTGAATTTCACTGTGAAGGAAGAAGACATGAACTTCCAAGCACGTTTGCTAAACAAATGATCTTCAAATCTGTTGCCTTTTCTCACTTGCTCCAACATCAGCTCAATGAAATACTGATCCATTTCAGGTGTCCACACTGTTCTCAATCGTTCATTGCTGTTTCTACCAACTGTGCTCATTATATGTTTCTACCTGCAAAATTTCAATTGCACGAACACAAATTTGAAATCAAAGAATCTCAAGTTATGAAACCAGAAATCAACAAATTCACATACGAAACAGGGCTAGATATTAACTTAATCAATGATAAGTTCATATAATTATCTCACTAAATTATCTAGAGAGTAGAGAATCGTCGCTTACAGAGAGCTCCGGTTGAGAAAGAGAGATTCCGGTGAACGTGAATTTGGAGTTCCGGTGAGCTTTTCAGGGATAAGGTTGTCCGAGATTGGGATTATTCTCTTCGTGGCTAAGGTTATTCTTTCACTCGCAACCAATTCAGAAATTTTTTAATGGGCTTAAATTTTGGGCTGAAACTAATATGGGCCTAAGTATTAAAACGACGCTGTTTCGATTAGGTTTTCTTCTAGGGACGTTACTCTACCTAGAGTCGTCGTCTTCATGAAAGATGTTCGCTAACTTTTGCTGATTAAATTGGCAGAAGATTAGAACCTTGAAGACTACTGAAGAACATCTCCACCACTGACTGGTGTTGTAAGTTTCTATTGGATGATAGTTCTCGTTTATTTTGAGCTCATTTTAAACCTTTGTTCTTACCAATTCTAGGATTTGAATTTGTGTGCGTATTAAGCTGTTATTTGCAGTTTGGTTTTGGTAATTAATTCAGTTCGAATTTTGTGCTAAGCTCATGATAAGATTATGATGTGTGTATTGTTTTTGTGCCAAATACTTTTGAGAGGTTTATGAAACAAAGTGTAAAACCCTTAAATTAAGTTCGTTGCTTTGATATGCAGTCTTCATTTCTTCAATTCAACACAGGAAAAGTCTATGAGTAGCTTCAACGGAGACTCTATGGATGATTTCAAAGGCCTCCGAATAACTCAGCTCGATGATGATGACGACTATGTCGAAACTACAGGGGAACCTATAAAAATGGATGAATTTGATAGTGATGACGAGGAAGATGACGAAAATTATGAACCTATGACGTTAGGTTTCGTCGAGAGTCCTAAAAATCCATGGTCAACTCTTCGTCAAATGTTCCCTGATTTAGCCGGTGGTGTTCCGGTACTATGTTAAAACATCTTTCAGTTCGTTCAATAAACGTCTTCTAGATGATGTTAGGATTTTGATTCTTGGGTTGAATTTTCTGATATAGGCATGGTTGGATCCAATTAATTTACCATCAGGGAAGTCAATTCAATGTGATCTTTGTGAAAAACCTATGCAGTTTGTACTTCAGGTGAGTTTCAATACAAACTAATTTGTTCTTCATCGCTTTTTTGGTCTGTTTATACATAGAATTCAGGAAAATATTGCAGGTTTATGCTCCGATAGAGGACAAGGAATCAGCTTTTCACCGGACATTGTTTCTCTTCATGTGTCCATCTATGTCTTGTCTCCTTCGTGATCAGCATGAACAATGGAAACGTCCCCCTGAGAAAGCTATGCGGAGGTAGAAAGGAACCTCTTACTAGATTTCTCATCATTGTGTTTGTTTGTCTTCTGTCCAAGTGGATTGTTACATTAAATCACTGTATTGTGTTTCTGAAGTACAAAGGTTTTTCGTTGCCAATTACCTCTTGTTAACCCTTTCTACTCGAGTGAGGCTCCAAAGAAAGATGGAACAGACAAGCCACTGGGTCATGGAGGTATTTTAAACTGATTGATAATGTTTACTCAATTCCGAGATTTCTCTTTGGATCTTGGCTTCTTGATACTGTTTGTTTCACTTTAGCTCCGCTTTGCACTTGGTGTGGAACGTGGAAAGGAGACAAAGTATGTAGTGGTTGCAAAAATGCTCGATATTGTTCAACCAAACACCAGGTGTGTGCATAGTGGTATCTGTTGTTCCACTAGATTGTGTACTTTTTAACAAATTTTAATAACTACTCTTGTTTATAATTTCAAGGCACTGCATTGGCGCATGGGTCATAAAACTGAGTGCCAGCAGCTTCGTACAGCTATGGAAACATCTGACTCACCCCTTGTTGATAATGGGGTTGCTCTAACTCAGAAGCCGAAAGGTTAACAAAATACTCATATTTTTCGTAGCTGTTGACATTTGTGTACTGGTGATGAATTTTTTGGGTTTGTGCAGTTGCGAGTAAGAGTCTCTGGAAAGAATTTGTATTGGACAGTAGGGATGAAATTGAGTCTGATTTAGAGATGTCAGAAGATGATGATATCGCCGAACCTTTGGTCTCAAAGAAAGTTGATGACCAAATGAAATCCTTGATGAATGATTTTGAGGTAAATTCACTTATAGCAGCCATATTTGCAAACTATAGATTGCCTCGGATGATTCTCAAATTTCATGCTTATACAGGGAGATGCTGATAAACAGAGTTGGGTCAATTTTCAACAACGCATAGCCAAAGATCCTGAACAAGTTCTAAGGTGTGATTCTATCACACAGAAATTGTGTTTGTTTTTTTGCTTACGTTGATTCTTAATTCTGTCATAACATCAATTTGTGATACAGATACTCTCGGAGCCCTGGTGCTAAACCCCTGTGGCCAATAGTAAGCGGACAAGTCTCTAAATCTGAGATTCCCAATTGCAAATCTTGTGGTGGTCCTCTTTGTTTTGAGTTTCAGGTAATTATTTCAACTGAATTTGATACTTGCATTATCCTGGTCTTAATCTCTTGTTTGTTCATCTTTATAACTCAAGAAAAGATCAACAATTTTAGCCGAATTTAAACCAACAAAACACACAATTGTCCCCATTTCTTTGTTCTTGCATAGTGGAAGCTTGTTTCTGTTTTTGATCTTTTCAATGGTGGTTTTTTCAGGTAATGCCGCAGCTACTGTTTTTCTTCGGCGGGCAAAACGACAGGGATTCTCTTGATTGGGCAACAATCGTGGTGTACACGTGTAAGAACTCGTGTGAATCGAGCTTAAGTTATAAGGAAGAGTTTGTCTGGGTTCAACTATACAGTCAGACAACTTAAGATTTCCTCTTGTGTTTCCTGTTGGCTGTGGCCACAAAAGTTTTGTTCTTAACCAGATCTAATCTTTATATAAACTTTTCATGGAGTTTATTTATTTAAACATCTCTGTATTTACTTTTTACCCCAAGAAAAAAAAATTATATACTAGCTGTTTCAGAATATGGCGACTTTGGTCGATTATTCAATTAATTTGATTCTAGAAAATTATGATTACTATTTTAGTTATGAATTATACTTAGTTGATATAACTGTTACAAAAGAACAATGTTATCGATCTATTTTTTAAAGAAACTGTTTCAAAATTGTGTTTTGCATAATAAAAAAAGTATTTTAATATAAAATTTGATTCCAGCAAATCATGTCTATCAGTATAGCTATGGATTGGATTAAACTCGTCTATCTAATTATTACTAGAAAAAAAAACTATGCTTCAAAATATGGTGTTTTGCATGATAAAAAAAACCCATCTAATATGGGAAGTTTCTCTGATCGAAGTCTATGTGTAATATTGTTTGGGATGTAAAGAACAGAGTAAGTTATATATCGGGACTTATAATATTGAATTGAAGTATGATTCAATTAGTCATGTAGAATCTAAAAAGTCAAAATATCTATAACATTAACAAATGTATTGTGTGATTTTTAAGAATTAACTAGGTGAACGAATCTACACATTTAGTCTGCTGTAAATTGCTTCAAAAACTATCTTATGTAAAGCCATTTAATTTCTGTTCTAAATCCGCTTATAATGTACCTAAATCGTAACTAACGTGCGAACTCTTAATAGACTCTCGCTGAGCGAGACAGATCAATTTAGAAGCCAACTGACAAAGATTCTCATATTTGTCGCAAACAAAGTGTTTTCACAAAACTGAATCACAAAAACCATTTCAACTTATAGAAATCACAAAACCATTTCAGCTGAAATGATAGAGTCAACTTATTCTTAGGTAGTAGATCCATATTTTCTACATCGATCACCTTCTTAACTCTAAGCTCAATCAGGATATCCAATTCTAGAGTTTTAGGGATTTTTCGTTGGTTCTAGTAATCTTTTATTTTTTTGGTTCTCTATATTAAAAAGAGAAACAATTGAGTTCACGAAGCCCATATATTTAATAGAAAAATTAAAAGAAAAAATAAAATTATGTCCTGTTTTAAAATTAAACCTTTATAAAATTTATTTTTAAAACTAAACCTTTCTAAATATGTTTTTGAATTTAAATTTAAAATAAAGGATTCATCCTTCCAAAATTTTATATAACTATAACGATTTTTCCAGATTTTTCTTTTAACTTACGTTTATAGGAAGATCTCTCCAATATGTTTTTAATTCTTAATCGATTTCTCTAAACTACGTTCATCGGTTTTTCTCTAACCGTGTTCTATCACCCACCATTCTCTTTCTTCTCAAAGAATTAAGTGTTTGAAAATTTTACTTGTATGTGTACCAGGTTTCGGAATCACCTACTTTAACAAACAGTAACTTACTAATCATATGTTTTATGATCACCTAATTAAGATAACTTCTGTGTATACGAAATCAAAATTCTCTATAAATATTTCATTAAAATGAAAATTGTTAGGGATTGACCTACAAATTAGTTTCATGTCAAAGATAAGAATGCAATTTTTTTAACTGAATTGTCTACTACTTTTAAGATCCCTTGGGAAAAAAGTGATCTTGGATCATCAAAACCAGATGAAAACTTAATCTTGGCATGACACATAGAAACAACATTTTAATTTTATCCAAAACCAGATGAAAACTTAATCTTGGCATGACACATAGTAACAACATTTTAATTTTATCCAAAACCAGATGAAAACTTAATCTTGGCATGACACATAGTAACAACATTTTAATTTTATCCAAAACCAGATGAAAACTTAATCTTGGCATGACACATAGTAACAACATTTTAATTTTATCCAAAACCAGGTGATAACTCATATAAATTGATCATCCTAGGAAAAGTAAGAGTAAGAAAGCTTATTTCACTATATTATAAGAGTATTCTTTTATTTGGGCGATAACTCTGAGCATCCTAGGAAAAGTAAGAGTAACTGTACCAACATGTATACGAGCAAAGGTAATCATTTGAGGCTCCAGACAACTTCAAGATGATAGGAAAAATGCAACGCGACTGACACCCCCTGCATAAAGGACGAGACATACTATTATTCAGCACCACTTCATAATCTCCTCCATCAATTGTGCCTTTTGGCATGAGACCTGAAAAGTCTCCAAGCACACACTTTGTATGCAAACAAAGTAGGTGATCTTTGCACGTGTAGAAACAACTAAGCGTGTAATTCAAGCACTCATATTGGACCGTAGTAATATAGCAAGTGGCAAGTAAGCCTAATACATAATTGGGCTTTTTGGTAAGTAAGCCTGATACATAATTGGGCTTTTTGGCAAGTAAGCGTGGTATATTATTGGGCCTAAATAGCCCAAAAAGTGCTCCTTCGTTGCTAAGTCTGCAACACGCGCTAAAGCGGAAACGATTTCACGATTCAGTTTCATTTGTTTTTTCCCGACGACACACAAGTTTCGTGAAATCTGAGCTCCGATTCCGTTTTTGTCTAATTTTTGCCGGGAAATTTCTTTCTCTTTAGATTCTTTGTTGAGAATTCACTGATTTAGCATTGATGGCGACGAGGAATCGAACGATGGTGTACAGGAAACACAGGGATGCGTGTAAGAGCGCGCGTGCTCCATTATCGGCGTCTGATTCATTTGGTGGTCGGTGATCGAAATGGTTAGCGGTTCGTTTTCTCGGTCCAATCACTACTCTTATGCTCCTTTGAATTCCAGTGATCCTGGTCCGTCGAGGTAATATTTGGGTCCTTATTCTTTCCGTTCTTGTTTGATTCTGCATATATTGAGGGAATTCTAGGAAAAATGTTTATAGAAACAAATGGTAAGCATAAGAAAGTACGTAATTAATTCGTGATTTTTGATTGAATTGAACGATGGAGAATATTTAGGACTTAAGATGTTTGACATATATGCATTTAATTTGTGTATATATATCCTCTCCAAGTACACAAATTTATTATGAATATTGCAGTAGTGATGCATTCACAATTGGACTCCCACCAGCTTGGGTAGATGATTCTGAGGAGATAACTCTTAATATACAAAAGGTGCGAGACAAAATGGGTGAATTAGCAAAGGCTCATTCGAAGGCTCTAATGCCTACATTTGGAGATAACAAAGGGGATCAACGTGCAGTCGAGATGCTCACTCATGAAATCACAGATCTGTTGAGGAATTCAGAAAAGAGACTGCAGAGATTATCTACTAGAGGTCCTTCAGAAGAATCAAATCTCAGGAAAAATGTGCAGGTATTGTTGGACTTTTTCAATTTTGAATGCATGGCCATTACCTTTTCTTTTGTGCTTTAGAGATTCAGATAGGGTGATTTGGGTTTTAAATGGTTCTCATGTTACCAATCTAGTTGACGTTATCAGTTAGCAGCAAATTGTATGATGTAAAGTAGGGTTTCCACGAACTTTGGGTTATTCTATGTTTTCAGTTTGTAGCATGAGGTTGAAGTTCTGTCTACATGTATAGTGGGGCTCTCCATGGACTTGACCTACTGTTTTTGACAGCGTTCTCTTGCAACAGATCTTCAGAACCTTTCCATGGAGCTCCGCAGAAAACAGTCTAGTTATTTGAAACGTCTTCAGCAGCAGAAAGAGGTATATTTGCTTACTCTTAATGAGTAATAAAAAAAGAATTGATTCTTGGGACATTCATGCACCCTAATGTGGCTAGATCTGAATGATTGTATTCATATTTGGCTTCTCAAATCATAGGGTCAGGATGAAGTTGATTTAGAGTTTAACATGAATGGAAAGATGTCGAGACTGGATGAAGACGATGAACTTAGTGGAATGGTAAGTGCTTAATCGCTGTCTAAAAGTATTTTATTGACAATATGAAACATTTCTTCTGGTTATCTAGCTAGAGCGGTTCAGATTTCCCAATCAACTATAATAGTCTTTGGTACACTGCCAATGCCATAATAAAATTATTGGTGTGTTATAAAGGAGACAATGTCTGATAGCAAGCAACAAGAGAGTATCACATGAAGTTTTGGGAGTGCAAGAGAGCTGAGAGAGACTTACATGACTGTGATTCTTGTAATCTAACCTTCTTGTGTTCTTGGTTGCATCCGATGAGTGAAGTGAAGATGAGATTGTTTTTGACTGATTGTAAGTGAACATTATTTCAAATGATACTCTGGTGAGCTGAGTCAAAGCTCACAGAGACGTACAAAGCTTCGCATTGGACTTGAGAACTCGCAAATACCCTGTGTCTCTGCTTCCTTTATATTTCTAACAAAAACCAAACTCAGCAACTAGAAACAAATGATAACTTCACGCTTTTATCTTTACACTCTCAAGTGCAAACCAAAAGTTTGAACTCTCTGTTCCTTGTTTGATATACTTAAGAGTAATACCAAGCTGATGTAGATTAGAAGATGACTAATATGTTACATTTTCTATAATGAGTTCCATATAAACCTTTAAAGCATGATTTAAACTAAACTGAAAATAACAGAATACAATCAGAAACTAACCTTAAAGAACTCAGCAACTTTTGTTGCCAGTTTTTTAGCTGTTCATATATTTCTGTGTCTCATTCTAGTGATAATGTTGTCTATTTTCATTTTAAAGTGAGATTTTGTAGAAAACGCAAGGCTGAAACTACAGAAAGAGATGGATAATATGAAATTACGATTACAAGAGTCTTAGATAATTGATACATTAAGGAAATAAACCTCATGCCGGAAATCTAATATAGCAGCCAGAACCAAGGTGCAAATACTTAACAAGCAAAAGTATTCATCTGAGGTTCGAAGTCTCTTCAAGATGATAGGAAAAATGCAACGCGACTGACACCAGCTGCATAAAGGACGAGACATACTATTATTCAGCACCACATCATACGCATCACGAACCAAGGTGAACATCTTAACGAGCAAAAGTATTCATCTGAGGTTCGAAGTTTCTCCAAGATGAAAGGAAAAATGAGTTCATCTGAGGGTTGAAGTTTCTTCAAGATGATAGGAAAAATGCAACGCGACTGACACCAGCTGCATAAAGGACGAGACATACTATTATTCAGCACCACTTCAAAATTCCCTTCATCTATTGTGCTTTTTGGCATGAGACCTGAAAAGTCTCCAAGCACACACTCTGTATGCAAACAAAGTAGGTGATCTTTGCACGTGTAGAACCATATCTCTGGATTGGTTTCTTTTTCACAAATGTCACACCAGAATCTACCATCTGCCTTTTCACCATAGCATAGCAAGAGAGGATTATCGTCAACTCTATGCTTTACCTTCTGTGGTTGAGTGGCGCATTTGAAGCATATGTCAAATCTACAATCATCTTCAATGCAACTAAGCATACTATTGCAACCAACGATACTACCATCATTACCACAGCCATTGCATCTCTTAGCTTCTCCATTCACTAGAGTGTGATATAAGGGATGATTGGGATGACTTGGATGGACAAATGGTTCAGAAATTGAACAGCACAAAACATCAAACTTCTTACCTTCTTGCTGGTACCTGAAACCATTGGAAAATCTTTTACACGCATAACACTGAAAAATATTTGTATCGTTTATAATTAGTGTAAGTCGATCGTTGTGTAGCACATGCCATTTCTTTTTAGGACACTCAGCACAGTTTTGGTGGAGAATGAAGTCACAATCCATACAGCTGTAGAAGGATTGGAAAGAGATAGGATGGTTGCATGCGTTGCACCGTTTGTTCTCCTCGTATACAACACCATTAACATGGAGTCTCAAGTAATGCTCCTTGTGGCTGAAATGTTGTATTGTGTTGTCATCTATTTTCACATATGGATCTATATCCTCTGGTTCTTCAGGAATTCCATCGAGTTCTTTCCCATTCCACACATATTTGCTGGTAGCGCATTTTGTGTGAGCAACATAACCAGGACACTTCTGACAAAAATAACCTCCCCAAATCCAATCCACTTTCTTGTGACAAACTCCACACACAGAATTTACAATACCAAGAAGAGAAGTGCGAGAAACACGGTGATCATGGCGATTGATGTTTATAAGACGTGGAAGGCCAAGGCAACGTTGGTGGATGATGAAATCACATTGTAAACATACATAAGGGCTTCGATCTCCCTTCAACCCGCAAGCAGTACATGTAAAAGAATCGAGTCTTGGGAGAAGGGTGAGTTGGTGATCATGAGCTTTCAAATCAAGAATAGATTTTGGAGGTGGATTAAAAACACAACGCATATCTAAGGTGAAGTTACATGAAGAACAATGCCAAAACAAGTAACCTATCCTTCTCTCACAAAGACGACATTTTCCATCAGAATAGTCTGGTGGTTTACCTCTGAGGAGCTTAAGAGGATGTAAAGAGTGGTTGGAGTGGTTTACCTCTAAAGGGTTTTTTACCTCTGATGGATACCATACACAATCCACATGGACGGCTAAATCACATTCATGACATTTGTAACAAAAACCATTATCATCATTGCCACATTTAGCACCACACTCGAACCCGATCCAGTCCATGTCCTTGGAAAGAGTGAGCTTGTGGTGATGTGTCTCGCAAATGTCAATAACCTCAGGTGGTGGATACTTTGCACAATATAGATCCATGTCAAAGTCACAGATCTCACAGCTGTAGAATATACCCTGAATGAGCCTTCCACATAAGTCACATGAATGAAGTTCTTTACTTCGAAATAGCTGAAGAGTGTGATTGGAGTGAGGTGAGTGTTTGATAGAGTCCGAGCAGTCTTCGACACAACTTTTGTGAACGAAAAAATTGCAGGTGTTACAGTAAAATCCGTCATTGATACCTTCCGAGCGTCCACAGCAATCACCTTTCCTTGGATTATTATTCCAAGGCATCATAACATGCTTATGGATCAATGGTAGTGATACTCCCTCAGATTCCATGATCGTACACTTGCGAGATTGGAAAGAATTAAAGTAGAAAAAAAAAGTTCGATCTGAAAACTCAAAGTTAGGCTCTTTCAAGATTTTTCTGTCTCTCAAAAGTCTTCAGTCGATAATGGATTATACACTTTACTTCACTCTCCGTCCACAAAAATTCATAGATTTTTCGAAATTCATAAAATTCGAATAATTCCAACAGCAATTAAATTGATATTTTTGATGTCTAGCCGAGTGTCCTTGTATGCAAGTTGTCACTGAAATATGACATCCTTGCCAGCTACGAAACACTAAATATCAAAAAGTATGAACGTAACAATACATATATACAAAAGCTGTGTTTGGTGTTACATTGAATAATATCATTTTAGGATTCTTGTATCGTATGTCCATTTTAAAACCAAAATTGTGTAGAGTGTCCTTATAACTCAAAATTAGGTGGAGTGCTCTCTTTTGCAGGCGAAAAGACGGTCTTGATTTGGAGTTGGATCAAAGCAACGGCGGACATGTGGTGTAAGACGTCCAAAATAGAGAGCGAATATGATATAAAGATGGATTATGATAACTTTCTCATGGGGATTAGAATTACATAAAATGTATAATGTCATCTTCAATCTTGAAATTATGTCATATGCCACCAATGTAAAAGTGAGTGCTTCATTTGGTGGAGATCAATTCAACTTCTAGAAATGTTTGGCTCATAAGATGTAAGTGTTGGTTAAGTAATATTGAGTTATAGCCAAAAATGTGAAATGTTTTAAGTTGTAGGTTGTTTGCTTTGTGTGAGTGGTTGCTTTTATTGTTTCGTAATGTAAGGGTAAACAATAGTTGTAATATTATGTACGTTTTTTTTGTGTTTGGTAATGAAGGAAAAAATGATATGAGAACGTCTAGTATGGACAATATATGGGATGTATTCATATGGTATGGAGACGTCAATCCATATGTTGTCCATTATAGACGTCTTAACCCATGTTCGTCGTTGCTTTGAATGAATTGTAGGGACACGACCATCTTTTCACCAGGGAAAAGATGGCTAAAACAAAACAAAAAATTATGAGGTAACACTCCACATAATTTCCAATTAATAGAGGGCACTCCACCCAATTATTTCATCATTTTAATATGTTTTGACTTTTGAGCATCATTCTCTTCTAAAGGAAGTTTGAAGCTTAAACACTAAGTTTGGGACAGAAATCTAAACTTACAAAAGGAGATGTAAACTCGTCCAAACAGGCCATTCTAATACGCTCTGGAGTTGCAGGAGTATCTAGTGGGAACCATTTGGTGTTAAGACCCATCTCGGCTCTAGCCGATCTGATCGCATCTTTAATAGCAAAGAAAACAGATGATGCAAGAAAAAATGGAGGCTCACCAACTGCTTTTGATGAATGTATCCCCTTTGAATTTGGATTCCCCTAAATGAAACCTTATCAGTCAGTTTCTAAACTAGCAAATAGAAAAGCTTTTGGTCTGTTTTATAGTGGCATGAATAGATATATTACCTTGGGAAGAGAAACTTTGAAGTTAAAGGGAATGTCGTTAATGGAAGGTATTTTGTAGTTTTCAGGTCCACAAGTGAGTAGAGTTCCTGGTCTAATCCATTTATGAGCTGCATCTCCCCATTTGAGTTCTTCTAAAACTCGTCAATCTAATTATTACTAGAAAAAAAAACTATGCTTCAAAATATGGTCTTTTGCATGATAAACAAACCCATCTGATATGGGAAGTTTCTCTAATCGAAGTAGTTAAACTTTCGTTTACTATTTTCCCTATATATAATCTACATGTAATATTGTTTGGGATTTAGATTATATATCGGGACTTATAATATTGAATTTAAGTATGATTCAATTAATCATGTAGAATCTAAAAAGTCAAAATATCTATAACATTAACAGATCTATTGTGTGATTTTTAAGAATTAAGTAGGTGTACGAATCTACACATTTAGTCTGCTGTAAATTGCTTCAAAAACTATCTTATATAAACCCATTTAATTTCTGTTCTAATCCGCTTATAATGTACCTAAATCGTAACTAACGTGCGAACTCTTAATAGACTATCGCTGAGCAAGACAGATCAACTCAGAAGCCAACTGACAAAGATTCTCATATTTGTCGCAAACAAAGTGTTTTAACAAAACTGAATCACAAAAACCATTCAAAATCACTGCTAAGAAAATCAACTATTATGCAAGTTTCTCACTTCTTACGACTTTTTCGCTGGTATCCTGTAGGAACAAACAACCAAACGAAAGAATTAAGAATGCTGCCAAACAAACATAAACAGATTTGTTGATAAAAATCAAAACTTACTCTGCGGTTTGCGCCGGTGGTGCAGCAGCAGGTATGTCTCCTCCAGGACCCTGAAATGATAGATATCACAAAACCATTTCATATAAACTAATCACAACTCAATCCCACGACATTATACACCAATGGTCAGAAAAAAGTTACCTTGGCAAGTCGTTCTTCTCGTCTAACATGTTTCCTTTCTCGACTAGCCTTGTTCTTTGCCCTCTTAGCCTCAAATTGGTCAGACAAAGTCTTTTCTCTAGCCTTCTCAGCCTTTGATTTGTGAATACTTTCCATCAATACACGCTTGTTCTTGAAGACGTTTCCCTTGACTTTCATGTACATGTCATGGTACATGTGTCTGTCAATCTTCTTAGACTCTCTATACTTCTTCAAAAGACGCCTTAGAACTCTCATTCTCCTCATCCACAATACCTTTGTTGGTAACCTTGCCTCCCGAGTACCTCTTCTCTTACCTTAACCGTTATGTACAATAGTCGTATAAATCATCTGTGGTAAAGTTTTGAAAAGTGGCTGTGTGGGTCAGATTTTACATACCATAACCAGAGTGACGTCCCTTTCTCTTGGCTATATTCAACTGACGTGCTCTTGATCGTGAGTGGATCTTTGTTGGCTTCCTGATGATGAAACCATCCTTCACAAGCTTCCTGATGTTTTGGCCTTTACATAACAATCCAAAATCCATAATCAGAATTATAATCACTTGTCAAACGCATTAACATCACAAATCGAAAACTCAAAAATTAAGATACATCACTGTGCTACGGCATGTTTAATTCTACAACACACCGGAAATGTATCCTGGAAGAACTTAGTGTAATCCGAAACTAGTAATAGGTGATATTAACATCTGTACAAAGTTTTTGAGAATTCTAAGAATACGATTACGAACTAACAGCAGCACCATTTCGAATCTCAAATTTACAGGATTCAATTCAAGTCATTCAATGTCCCTTACGAGTTAAGCTACTAACATCCTTACTCTCATGGTTTTTTCTACCATCCTCAACAACTAGCTTCATTCAAAGATGTAACCAGCACGATTCAGCGAGAATCAAACCAAACAGAAATGTAAATAAAGCATGAAGAAGAACATACGCGAATTGGCCATGGAGATATCACTCCCTTCGTTCGGATCTAGCCATACTTTTCTCTTCCCGCACTTCAGCACTGAGGCAGCAAGTCGCTTCTGGAGCTTCAGCGAAACCATTTTAGCCCCTCCCTTCTGGATATTGATTTTGGCGGAGAAGAGCTGATCGAAGAAGTAAATATCATTATATATGACATTTTTCTAGGGTTACTCTTCTGCGATAAACCTCTGGTCTCTAATTGGGCTTTCCACTAAGCCCATTATAGGCCGAGTATTGAAATTTTACAAACTTGCGTTGACTAGTAGTAGCACAAAATATGACCAAGTTTAGTTTTGTCCATACCATCTTCAAGCTTCTTCCAATAAAAACAAGATATTAAAGATTGAAATATAAGAATGCAAGTTGGTTTGGGATGTCCAAAAGATTGCAAGAAATTAAGTAATCATTTAAATGTCACTTAATGGATAAAATTACATGTAAGTAACTTTTTCTCAACAATTAAATCATCGATAACTTAAGCTATAATCAATCTATAAACTCAAATCCTAAAATCTATCAGGTCTAACTACACAATTTGTTGGAATCAAGTTTTAGTGGAAGAATTTGCAGATGTAAACATTTAATTCTTTATTAATAATTATCGATTCCCTCCATTTCAAAATTTAAAGGGTTTAGAAATTTTGGATTGTTTCAATTTATAAGATGTTTTGTATAATTCTAGGCAAAATTTATTAAAATTAATATTTTTTAATCTTTAATATTCTAGAAAAATATTTATGATTGGTTAGATTATATTTAAATTAAACATTAAATCAATTGTAAACGACAATCAATAAGTTTCTTAATGTTTGTGTTTTGACTAAAACCTTTTACATTTTGAACATATGGAGTATTATTTTTTTACTGACTATTCATAAGTTAGAATACGAATTTCGAATACAAAAACTGATCAAATAACAAGATATCCAGAAATTAAACTCTAAATAGAGAAACTGAAATAGAAATCCCGAAAAGACTGCGCTAAAACCCTTATAGACAAAGACTTAAATAATTATCTAAGTCCGAAGACTAAGACCATCGTAAACAGCTACACGAAACTCAAGCTAGTGACGAAAATTCTTATAACAAATGAAGGCCCCTCAAATCTGAATAGCGGGCTACTATTTCGACAAGTAATATATACATTATATTTTTGAATAGTTAATTGTTTATAAAATTAATGAAATATTCATAAGTGTTTTTTTGGTATAAATAACTATTCAAAGAAGTGTAAAACTCACAATCTTTCGAAGGCCTTTCATTGACTCTTACGTTGACCTTATTTATCGTAAAAACAACTCTCCACCTCAAAATAAGTAGAGTGGCAAAAAAACACCAATAACCTAAAACAAATTTGAGTGGGGAAGAAGAAAAACCTTAAAAATAGAATAACAAATGTAAAAAAAGTTTTCTAAAAAATAAAAAATAGGAAAACCCAAAAATACATTTCTCGGATCTCTTTAAATAAACAATTTACAATTTGAAACTTCTTTATATATATATAAACGTGACAAGAAGAGAAAGAGAAGAAAAGAGAAAAGAAACGATGAAAATGATCGACAAAATCTTTCTCATTTCCCTCTCCATCACGGTGGTTCTCGCCGGAAAAGCTCCACCACCAACATTCACAGAGAAAGGCAAAGCTTTAGCAGAGAAACTCTGCGAAAAATCAGAAGACAAAGAGTTTTGTGTCTCAAGCTTAATATCACGTCCTGGAGCAGAAATAGCATCTGCAGCAAAACTTGGTGTGATTGCATTAAGCATTGCATCTTCAAATGCTTCAGACACATCACTCTACATTAAAACCAAACTGAAACAAAAGAATCTCGAACCAGCTTTAGAAGACACACTTGTTGATTGTTCTAAGAGTTACTTAGATGCAGTTGCACAACTTGATGATTCTTTGGCTGCTTTGATGCAGAATTTGTACATTGATGTTGATATTTGGCTTAATACAGCCATTGGTGATGGTGAGAGTTGTGAAAATGCTTTGAATGATCGTGCTGGTAATGATGCTGAGCTTGCTCGAAGGAACACAAACTTGCTGAAGCTTTGCAAAGATGCTCTTCTAATTAACACTATTTTAACTCCATAAGTTTTTAAAAATTGTTGTTCATTTATTCCTTTCAATGTGATTTACTTAATGTAATTTTCTATAAATGGTTTGTTTATTTGTGTACCGGTTGTGAATTTCACAATAATTGATTTTTTTTTCCGGGACATTTTAATGAGCATATATATAGTAAATGCAACAAATATGTGTTTTTCCATATATTATTTTTGTTAACAATTCCATCAACAACCAAAGTTCCTAAACCCAGATAAATATAATTCAAACTCGAGTGGAAAAGACAAAAAAATATATTTACGATATTTATATTTTTCTTATAGCTAATAAAATTTATAATTTTTTGATAAAATTGATGATGATTCACATTTTAAAATCACTGAAAATTATATGCTTAAAATAGTTACAAAATCACAATTAAATATTCATTAAAAAGTTCTCTTTTTGAAACAAATCATTTAAAACAATTTTAATAATTCTTACAATATTACCCTTGAAATTCTTAAATAAGTTAATAGTAATTCAAACATCTCTTAAAATACTCTGACCAAAAATAAAACATCTCTTAAAATGCTAAAAACATGTTGAAAGATTTATTATAGACTGAGTTTTTATAGATTTGAGATTACTTGTAAAATGTGAAAATCATACAAAATAAATATTGCAAATGCTAAATCAAATTTGACTAAATTTTTCAATTCTTTTTATCTAAAGTAAAATATATACCAAATCCATTCAAAATCATTAAAAAAATCATTCATTTTAATATTTTAACTATTGTTTATAAATGATATAATCAATAACACATGCTTTCGCTTGTAAATATTTATAAAACCATTAAATTCCAGCTTTCAATAATTAAATTATTAAAAATATCATTTTAATGTATTAATAATCCATAATCCTAGAATTATTTGACTTTTGTTTTTTTTTTGTAGTAACACTTAGAACTATTTGACTTATAAGTATTTTAGATTTTTAACATAAAGTGAGAATATATGTATATTTATTTTAGGAGTTTATTTTAATCTTTGACCACAAGGGAAAAAATATCTTCGAGTTTTTTTTTTGGGCTTTGAATATCGGACGGTATTTGTGTGGCCAGGGAAGGCTACCTGAGACTTGATAATCTGTCTCTTCGCTCCTCTCCTCTCTTCTTCTCCTTCTCCACATCACTGTGTGTGTCTCTCTATCTCTTCCCTATCCGAATTTCACTCGCCCAAGGAGTTCGTAATTCCCGTCTCTGCGATTTCGGAATCTGGAGATTTTTCAAATTCTTGTTTGATCAAATGGTGGATGGATTTTGTGCTATTGCTTTGCCTCATTAGCAATGACTTCTGCTTCTTCCATGTCCGGTGCGTGTTCTTTCGTTTCCTCTGTTAATGCTTTTACTTTATCTTTTTCCATGTTCGTTGCGGACACACACGCTTGATGGCTGAGTTTAAGGGAAGCTTTGTTTTCTGCTTAGGATTCATTGGGTTCACGTATAATTGAATTTAGAATCTAGTTTTAGTTCTTGTTCACTTCACTTTCTTTGAATTCCCTAGTGTTTTGTGTTTGTGTGCCAAGAAGAAAGAATTAACTTGGGTGATGATTTCTATGTTTGTTCTTTCTCATCTGTTTTGTTGCTGAAAAATGTAGGAAAGTAAAAAAAAATAGCGATTAGGTTTTCTGCTAGTGCTTCTTTGAGTAATTTCGTGTGCCAACTAAACACAACCGACCATTCTTGTTGAGGACCTCTATTTTCTATAACTGCTTAAAGGAATTTCGTTTTTGCTACAAATTTTATTACCTTGACTTCAGGCATCTACATTTTATACTTTTTGGTTTGTCCTGTTTTGGGTTTATTGATTGATTGTGTGTGTACAATGCAGTGTCTGTGGAATGCGTGAACATATGTAATCTAACCAAAGGAGAAGGGAATGCAAGAAGCGATTGCAATGCTCTCTCCTGTGCTTGGAAAGCTCCAAGAGCGTTAACTGGGTTTTTAGCTAGCACTGCTCATCCACCTGTGTGTTCTTTGTATTTTAATGGCAGAAATGGAAGAAAGAGCAGAACAAAATCTGTAAGTATTCTTTATGGCTTCTTATAATGTAGTGGGGTGTTAGGATTATCTTGCATCGCTTGAATGGGATAATTTAAGCTCCAGAATGGTGTTTATACTGTTTCTGTACATGATCATCTTGTCCAAGTTGCCATGGTGGCAGTATTTGCTATCTGTTTATTGAGGTTCCTTATCGTAACTCATTTGGATAATGTAGTGCGCCTGGCAAAGGCATGAATATGAAGTAGGCTTTTCTGAGGCTCCTTACGTTGTAAATGTGAGAAAAATCTTGAAGTCCAGATTATCTCATGGTAGTAGTCAAAGATGGGAACTGTATTGCTTATCAGCTGAATCTTCTGGTGCATTCGATGATGTGACCGTCGAAACATTGTGGGAGGTACGATACACGAACCTCTTATTTTTTATTGGCATTCTACTAGCACGATATTCTCTACAATTGTAATGGGTGGTTGTCTCTGCAGGACCTTTTCCCATCAATATCTTACTTACCCTGTAAAGAATTAGAATTTGTTCGAAAGGGCCTTAAGGTATGATAATATAAGTTTCTTCATATTTGAAAGTCATCATCGAGCTAAATCCTATATCATTTTTCCCTTCTGTCATGCTATTGTTGAAGTTTATTTTCGTTTTCTGCTACTTATTTCTTAATTCAGTAAGAAAGGTTTGTGCAGTTAGCGTTTGAGGCACATCATGGTCAAAAGAGACGTAGTGGGGAACCATTCATTATACATCCGGTTGCAGTTGCTCGTATCCTCGGAGAACTTGTGAGTTGCATGATACATTGTGTATATGGATTCTCGTGATGATTATTTGGAAAGCTTGATAAGTTACTTTTTTACTTGTATAGGAATTGGATTGGGAGTCTATTGTTGCTGGATTACTACATGACACAGTCGAAGATACAAATTTTATTACTTTTGAGAAAATAGAAGAAGAATTTGGCGCAACTGTGCGTCACATTGTTGAAGGGGAGACCAAGGTCTGGCTATGTGTGTTTGCTGCAATATCTTTCTTATACCATTTTAAAAAAGAATTCCACGCTTCTTCTGCCATGTAGTTGTTCATCACTTATAGAAGTTATTTCCTCTTAGGTTTCAAAACTGGGAAAGTTAAAGTGTAAAACGGAAAGTGAATCCATACAAGATGTAAAAGCAGATGATTTGCGGCAGATGTTTCTTGCGATGACAGATGAGGTGGCAGTCTCTTAAGATTGTGTTTCAGTTGGTATGGGTATATTATTTTTTATCAGCATACCTAACGGCTTCATTAACAGGTCCGCGTCATTATCGTTAAGCTAGCTGACCGGTTGCATAATATGCGAACTCTCTGCCACATGCCTCCCCATAAGCAGGTGATTCTTTCAAGTAGTTGAGATTGATTGTCCATACAGCTCTCAGCTCTATGTTATATGAGAAGTATAACTAATGAATTTGTGACTTTCGTCCAGTCCAGCATTGCAGGGGAGACTTTGCAGGTCTTTGCTCCTTTAGCGAAATTGCTTGGAATGTATTCAATAAAGGTATAGCCCGTTACATATTGTTTTCTCTTACGATTATTCTTATAGCAATATTGCCACGAGGTGGCCACAGTTTCCAATCACATCAGTTGAAATGTATGTTTCTGTATATAAAACCTAATTATCTCAGTTGTTGTGTCCTATGGTTTTCTGAGTTTTGCGGTGGTAATCTTGCAGTCTGAACTGGAAAATTTATCTTTCATGTACGTAAGTGCTGAGGATTATGATAGAGTCACAAGCAGGATCGCTAACCTCTACAAAGAGCATGAAAAAGAACTTACTGAGGTGAGTCCAACTCAATATCATCTCTGAGTTTAAATTGTAAAACATTGATTGAAAAGAGCAATTGATCAAAAGAAGGACGTTGATATCAACCTATACGCTTTTTGAACTTTCGAACTGTGATTTCATCTGGGTGTTTATTTAGTTCATCTGCATTCACAGAGTCCTACTATGTATCTTAGGCAAACAGAATTTTGGTGAAAAAGATTGAAGATGATCAATTTCTGGATCTTGTGACTGTGAATACTGATGTTCGATCTGTTTGCAAAGAAACTTACAGGTGAATTAATATATGACTTCTTCATTTTATTCTGAAATTTACCCTTTTCTTCAGCATCTAAAGTCTCTTATTTTTACCTGCAGCATATACAAAGCTGCACTTAAATCGAAAGGATCAATTAATGACTACAACCAGATTGCTCAGGTTTGTGTTGAACTCTCGTCTCCAAGTTGTATCACTGGTTTTGAATACAGAACATCCATCTGTGAGCTTAATTTGATTGTTAGCACGCTTCTTATCCTGATTTGTGTATTTAGCAGTTACGGATTATTGTAAAGCCAAAACCTTCTGTGGGAGTCGGGCCTCTGTGCAGTCCACAACAGGTAAAACCCCAATGATAAGGAAGTGAGTATCTTTTGTTCCGATTCATTCTGGTATGTAACTTAACTTTCTCATTCTGTTTTCAATGCAGATATGCTATCATGTTCTTGGGCTAGTTCATGAGATCTGGAAACCTATACCCCGAACTGTATGCATCTGATCTTCTGTTCTTCAGGATATATATTCACTACATTACTTCTGAGCACATGTCTTACCTCTTTGTTACAGGTTAAAGATTACATTGCGACCCCAAAGCCTAATGGTTACCAGAGCCTTCATACTACTGTGATTCCGTTCTTGTACGAGAGTATGTTTCGACTGGAGGTTCAGGTATTTGAGATAATATTATTACATCACATTTCTTAGAGAAAGGCCAATAATGAGTACAATTGAATCTGGTTTTTGTTTTTAAAAGGTTGAAGCATGAGGAAATTTCTAAAAGGCTGATTTGACTGGGTATTAAAACTACTTATTTCTCTGCAGATCAGAACCGAGGAGATGGACCTGATTGCAGAGAGGGGCATTGCTGTTTACTATAATGGCAAGGCTCTTTCTGCTGGGTTAGTTGGAAATTCAGTTCCTTTGGGTAGAAATGCAAGGGGTAAGACGGGTTGCCTCAACAATGCAGATTTTGCACTCAGGGTATTTACTGACCTTACTCAGAAGTAAAAATGCAGAGAGTGCTTGATGTTGGCAGTGATGTTTTCGTTTATGCCTTCTCTGTATGGTGTTAATTATGAGAGTGTATATTCCAGGTTGGGTGGCTAAATGCAATAAGGGAATGGCAAGAAGAGTTTGTGGGTAACATGACCTCTAGAGAGTTTGTGGATACCATTACGAAGGACCTTCTAGGTAGTCGTGTGTTTGTATTCACACCTAAAGGAGAGGTAAGGACTACACCTTGAGGCCTCGTACACATCATCTAGATTTTTTACGTTTTTTTATAAATGATAAGTTATTCTATTTGCAGATAAAGAACCTTCCGAAGGGTGCCTCTGTTGTCGACTATGCTTATCTGATTCACACAGAAATCGGAAACAAGATGGTAGCAGCTAAGGTATTTTCCCCATTCCTGCATTCTTTTCATGATGTCTTTGAATTCTTTATCTATTATCTTTATATATAGAAAACATCTGGACCAGTCTTTAAGGATACTCAATGGCTTGAAACTGCAGGTCAATGGTAATCTTGTTTCTCCAACGCACGTTCTCGAGAATGCTGAAGTCGTGGAGATAGTCACTTACAACGTTTGTACCTTTTCTCTCTTGCATTTGTTTTTTATTTCTCCTTTTCTTTTCCGTCTTGCTATGAGAAATTTTGATTGCCTTCATCATGCTCTATTACCTAGGTTTTACATGCTCTCTCATGTCTTATTGTTATTATTATTGTCACATCACAGGCCCTCTCAAGCAAATCTGCTTTCCAGAGACATAAACAGTGGTTGCAACATGCCAAAACAAGGAGTGCAAGACACAAAATTATGAGAGTATGTCGCTTTTATTTGCTTACTTTATGCTAATTGGCTCACTACTCATTCATTTCTCTCATCGTGTTACAGTTCCTAAGGGAGCAAGCTGCACAGTGTGCTGCCGAAATTACCCAAGATCAAGTGAATGACTTTGTGGCGGACTCTGATAATGATGTAGAAGATTTCATAGAGGATTCAAGAAAGAGCCTGCAATGGTGGGAGAAAATCCTCGTCAATGTTAAGCAATTTCAGTCACAAGATAAAACCAGAGATACAACTCCTACTCCTCAAAACGGAAGCGTTTGGGCCCCAAAGGTGAATGGAAAACACAATAAAACCATTAAAAACTTGAGTTTGGATGAACCAGAGTTCCTCCTACCTGGAGATGGAATTGCCAAGATTTTCCCTGCTAATATACCTGCGTATAAAGAAGTGTTGCCCGGCTTAGACAGTTGGCGAGACAGTAAAATTGCCGCATGGCATCATCTGGAAAGTCACTCCATCGAATGGTTGTGTGTAGTATCCATGGATCGCAAAGGTACGTTATCGTCGTTTTTCTTGTAGTGATGCTTGATGAGTCCAACAACTCAATAGTAAAATGAAGAACTGTTTGTTACATTTGGTAGGCATCATCGCAGAGGTTACAACAGTCCTTGCAGCTGAAGGCATCACAGTATGTTCTTGCGTGGTGAGTGCTTTAACTTTAAAACTTGCCTCTGAACACATTATACATTTTAACGATACAAAATCTTACAAAGCTCATTGTTTATTGCAGGCTGAGATTGACAGAGGAAGAGGATTAGCAGTAATGTTGTTTCAAATAGAAGCAAACATTGAAAGTTTGGTAATATGTCCTAATGTTCTTCTAACTCTTTTTCCTTCTTAGGATCTTCGATCACTAGAACCTAACCTTGTCTCTATGGATCTGTTACTCCCAGGCTAGTGTTTGCGCAAAAGTGGATATAATCTTGGGTGTGTTGGGATGGTCAAGTGGTTGTAGCTGGCCGAGATCAACAGATAATACTCAAGCTCTTGAGTGTTAAAAAGCCAAAGGACTTATGTTCTAGGCCATGAAGTTTTGTCATGTTCTCTGGGAAAATAAGCAAACTTGAGAAGAGAGTCTGGTTGCTCCAAAGTAGAGGTAGAGAGTTCTTATAATATTCTTGAATATATAATTATCATTTTGAGTTAAATTCTTTTAGATGGTGTAATTGTATTCAATAAATTAAGGTCATTGTATATAAAGACCAAAAGAGTGAAATCAACATTACGTTGTAATATGTAGATGATACTCCTGTAAAACATATACTTGCACATAGAAGAAAAAAAACGGATGCATTTCCCAGTTTGGTCACTTTTTCAATTTAAAACAATACAAATCAATTAACGAAACACAAAATTAATAACCGATACAATTCTTTGTCACTATTATCAAAAATTTTAATATGATGAGATATAATATCTCAAATTGAAGTTGTTTAATTTGTAAAATGTAATGTGTGTGACAATAGAATATTTTTGAAATCATTTAAAAGTAATATTGCATATTATTTTTGACTGATATTTAACCATTGGACACATGATTTTATTTTCTTTCAAAATGAGTGGTATTTGGTATATTATATTGTGATATTTCTTTAAAAAATCAACACCCATGACTTTAACAAAGTTCGATCATCATTAGGCAATTCATTATAAGTAATTAATTAGACCATCAGAACAAATACAACAAAATACACATTTACCAAAAAAATAAATTAACAAACTTGACAAAGTCATACAATGAGAAACAAAAACAAAGAAAACAAAGTCTTAGCTCATTTTTCAGACAACATCATGATTCATGACCAATCAAACAAACGAAAACATTCGAAGAACATGTTAAATCTCATGTTGATCAAAAGCTCGTAATTAGTAGTAAGTAGGTTCAGAGGTGAAGAAGAAAGGACCAGCCCAATAAAGCTTGAAGCTCTTGTCTTCGAGAACACGGTACTTGCTCAATGTCATTCCTCTCACACCTTTGTTAACATCAGTTGGGAAATCGCAATCAGCGATTGGAGATTTGTGTAGAAAAACTTTGCATTTGCTCAACATTCTTCCTTGACGAAGCTGTGAAGGGAACATTGTGGCGAAGAAGTAACCTTTAGAATCGGTTTTGCCGCTCAATATCGATACTGGAACTATCTCTTTGCCATAGGCATCAGTCTTCACACATGAAATTCTTGCTGTTGCACCTGCAGTTGTAATCAAATCAATGCCAAAATATGAGTTCATTGTTGTAGTAACAACGATAATGAAAAAAAAGAATCAAGAATTAGTCTTATGGAAGACAATCCCGGCAAACCCGACCACAAATCTTACAGATATAAAAATTCATCTCATGTTAAACATGTAAATTTAAAAAGACTGAGTCTCCGACACCATACCAGTGGGGATCTCACATAATTTAAACAAGTATAGAATTGACACACGCAGAAACAATGCTCTAAATTTCAAGTGGAAATCGAATCCGAGTCTCTACGATTTCATGCTTTGAGACTTGGATTTTCATCCATCTACCCGATCGACCACCATCATTGGACTATGAAAATATTTTTTGTTCTGAGAAACTGTAAACCCAGAGTCTCCGAAAATAATATAAAGAAGTTATATTACCTTGAATAGGGTAAGATTTGTCACCGGACTTGCACATGATGACACCTTCAACGGCGACTGGAATCAATTTTCCGTTGTTGGGGTCTGCTTCATCACCATAATACGCAACTGAAGAGATAATTAGAGATGAGAAAACAACCAAAGAAGCAGCAAATGAGAGACGTGAGAAAGCCATTTTCTCTATCTTTTGGCTTGCTTTGCGTCTATGTTTCTTAAGGTGAATTGCAGAGAAAGCAAGTGAGATTTTCAAAACTAGTTCTATAGGTTTATATAATGTTAATATCGTTGACAAAAAATGTTGAGTTTTGTAATTAAATTATTGGTTTAGTGAGGAACTTGTCATAGGAACGTGTATGCACGGTATACAATAGTGTTAAGTGTCCCGACGTGAGTAGCATTATACTATTATAGCGTGTAGATTACCAATTCCAAAGACGGTTCTGAAAAGATCGGATGTGTCTGAAATTCTAAATTCAGATTTAGATAATATAATCACGAATCTGAATTCACATAGTAGCTTAAAACGTTGCAAAAACGAACATATTCAATATCAAGCCTATTGAAGTTGGAGAAGTTAATTTCGGCTGTATTTTATACCAGAGTCGACTCAAAAAACTGTGTATTCTTGGGTGATATTATTAGCGTTTTAGGGTGGATTTGAGTTATGGATTGTGCCTTATCAATATAAATATTTACAAAAAAAACGTTGAAGTTTTCTTGTCCATGATTTATCTTCCATATAGCTAGCTAGGTAAATGCTTCTTCACCGATTTCATCATTTGCTTTCTATCTTTTAAGTTTGCAGTTTGGTTTCATGAAAGATTACAATTCTCCTTAAACAATTGAAGTTGGCTAATAGATCTCTTAATTGCAGTTTCTCTTTTCTTCGTTTTTTCCTCCATAGACGTTTAAATTCAAAATCTAAAAAAAATTTCAAGTGATATAAAAAATTCATAGAACATTTTATTTATTGTTAATTGATTTTGAGTTGGAAATCCATGTTTCTTAATATGGTATCAGAGACTAGGTCCAATCTGATTGTGCATCACTCGTGGATGTCCCATACTACAAACTTTACATTTCAAATGTCGATTCTTGAGCCTGAGAAAAGTGTGCATGAATATCCCACGTTAGAAAAGGGAAGATTTCCCAAGTGAATATCTCACTCGTTTAGTTGATTCCATGAAAACTTATGTTACACTCTTGATGCAACTATGAAGTTGATCATAACAATGGAAAACAACTTACTAAGTGAGCTCTACATTCCGTTGAAACACTCAAATGGAGTTCAAGATACATGAGTAAGGAAAGAGATCATGTCATAAACTTGTTATCAAGGTAACAAGCAACATGAATTATTGCCATGTAAAGTCGAACTTTTGTCTTCCGTGCCTGAGTTTGATTACAAGAAGTCATATTTTCCTACAAAATACTACTAAATGCTGTAGAGAAGTTTGGTTATAGATAGGTTTTGTTAATTAAATATTTGATAATAAACAACTAAACTTGGGAAAGGAATATGATTTTTTGTATATAGATTGGAAGAGAGACCCAACAAGGACCAGATAGAGTAAATTAGATGAAAAAAGCCCAAAAGGATCCATTCAAATTTGGAGTAAACAGAACAAAATATAAGAGTTTTCAGAGAAAAATATATTTGAAGAAACGACGTGGCATAAAAACAGAGCACCGGTTGTCTTCTTCCTCTGACATTCATACTTTAATTGTAGATAAAACCGCTTTCAAATCAGAGCAACACTCCAGACGACACCGAAGCCTTCACTTCTTTACTATTCTCCTTTAATCTGTCAAGTAATTACGTATTTTTATATACACACAACACACTTTCACAGTCACATGTACTCCTGTTTTAACACAAACACGTCACTTCTAGTGAAAATCAGCAACAGGAAACAGAGAAGATCAAACACGTCTTTCTTCGTCCCTCTTTCTTTTTCAACCTAAATTCCAGATTTTTTCTGAGTTTTATCGTTTTATCAATCAATCCATGGTGTTTCCTTTTTAATAGTGACCGTTTGTGATTCGATCTGATCATTCTAAGTGGGAAACATAAAAATCAGACCTTTCTGCAACTTATTTGGATTATCTGAATATTTATGGCAAAACCTAAGCTCACTAGGATTCCAAGCACAAGGGATCGCGTGCAAGACACGCTCACTGCTCACCGCAACGAACTCGTTGCCCTTCTCTCCAGGTTCGTCGTCGAGAATCGAGATTCTGATTCGTCTGAGCTCTTTTCCGGGAAGTTTTCTTTTTCCCTGGAAAATTTCAACCTTTTTTAACTGATTCATGGCTTTGTGTGTGTTGTGAAGGTATGTGGATCAGGGAAAAGGGATTCTTCAACCTCATAACTTAATAGACGAACTTGAATGTGTAGTCGGAGACGATGCAATGAAGAAAAGTCTCTCTGATGGTCCTTTTGGTGAAATTCTCAAATCAGCAATGGTAAAAATCTCACCTTTTTTCGTTTTCTGAGTCGATTTTCAAAATCTATGAATTTCATCTAGACACTAGTCTAAGTTTCAGAATGATTGTTGCTAATTTTGTTGTAGGAAGCTATAATTCTTCCTCCTTTTGTTGCTTTAGCCGTTAGACCAAGACCTGGTGTTTGGGAATATGTTCGTGTTAATGTCTTTGAGCTAAGTGTTGAACAGTTAACAGCTTCTGAGTATCTTCGTTTCAAGGAAGAACTTGTTGATGGATCTAACAGGGATGACCCTTTTCGTCTTGAGCTTGATTTTGAGCCTTTTAACGCAAACGTACCACGTCCTTCTCGTTCCTCTTCCATTGGTAATGGGGTTCAGTTCCTGAATCGTCACTTATCTTCTGTAATGTTCCGTAATAAAGATTGCTTAGAGCCTCTCCTTGATTTCCTTAGAGCTCGTAAGTACAAAGGTCATGTAAGTTTCCTAAAAAGCCGTCTTCTTGTTGTTGGTGCAATGAGAATCAGATGTTATACAGTTGGTGAAAATGAAACTTTGTATTTGTGTGCAGCCATTAATGTTGAATGATCGGATTCAAAGCATATCAAGGTTTGAAACCCAACTTAGTAAAGCAGAAGATTATGTCTCTAAGCTTCCAGAAGAAACTCTGTTTTCGGAATTCGAATATTCGCTTCAAGGAATGGGTTTTGAGAAAGGATGGGGAGATACCGCAGGACGAGTACTCGAAATGATGCGTCTTCTCTCGGATACTCTTCAAGCTCCTGATCCTTCGACTTTGGAGAAGTTTCTTGGGATGGTACCAATGGTTTTCAACGTTGTGATCTTATCTCCACATGGATATTTTGGGCAAGCTAATGTCTTAGGCTTACCTGACACTGGTGGACAAGTATCTCCCTGAACCCTCAGTTTAATCTGTTTTCCGAATACCGGTCAGCTTTTAAGATTCTTCTCTGTTTCAGATTGTTTATATTCTAGACCAAGTCCGAGCCCTTGAGACTGAAATGCTGATGAGGATAAAGAGACAAGGGTTGGATATAACACCTAGGATTCTTATTGTAAGGATATGTTTTTGTCTATTAATCTTTAATCTCAAGACTTATAACCGTGTTTGTGGACGACATTTTTCTTCCTTTTGTTCCAAGGTAACTAGGTTGATACCGGATGCTAAAGGAACTACATGTGACCAGCGATTAGAGCGAGTCAGCGGGGCTGAGCATACTCACATTCTCAGGGTTCCTTTTAGATCTGATAAAGGTATCCTCCGTCGGTGGATTTCAAGATTCGACGTATGGCCTTATCTAGAGAACTATGCTCAGGTTTAAGAAACTTAGCTTTCTTGACTTTTGTTTACTTATCATGTAAGAGAAACAAGGTAACTGAAATGTCTTGGAAGTAAAACAGGATGCAGCAAGCGAGATTGTGGGTGAGCTGCAAGGCTTACCGGATTTCATCATCGGTAACTATAGTGATGGAAACCTGGTTGCATCGTTAATGGCACATAGAATGGGTGTTACACAGGTAAACAGTTTCAAGTTTATTCTTGTTATGTTGTTACCTATTGAAAATCTCGGAATTTGGACTCATGAATTTTGGAAATGAACAGTGTACTATTGCACATGCTTTGGAGAAAACCAAGTATCCAGATTCAGACATTTACTGGAAAGAATTCGACAACAAATATCATTTCTCGTGTCAATTCACAGCTGATCTAATCGCAATGAACAGCGCAGATTTCATCATCACAAGCACTTACCAAGAGATTGCAGGATCGTAAGTCATTACGGAATGTGTTTGTTTTCGGTCTCAGGTTCTCATCTGCAACACTAATATTACTTTCTCAGGAAGAACACCGTTGGTCAATATGAAAGCCACGAGGCCTTTACACTCCCGGGACTATACAGAGTAGTACACGGCATCAATGTGTTTGATCCAAAGTTCAACATAGTCTCACCTGGCGCAGACATGACCATCTACTTCCCGTTTTCTGAAGAAACTAAGAGACTTACAGCTTTACATGGTTCAATAGAGGATATGCTCTATAGCCCTGAGCAGACTGATGAGCATGTGTAAGTTATTGGCATTCTGTTTCTCCTTTTGGTTCTGTTCAGTAGATACGGTTATAAGGGTTCATAATCAATTAAGTTGTTTCATTGCGCGGTACACTAAGTGATCGATCAAAGCCAATACTCTTCTCTATGGCAAGGCTCGACAAAGTGAAGAACATCTCTGGTTTAGTTGAGATGTATAGTAAGAACACAAAGTTGAGGGAGCTGGTTAATCTGGTTGTAATAAGCTGGTAACATTGATGTGAACAAGTCCAAAGACAGAGAAGAAATGGCAGAGATTGAGAAAATGCATAACCTTATGAAAACCTACAAGCTTGAAGGACAGTTTCGTTGGATAACGGCTCAGACTAACCGAGCTCGAAACGGTGAGTTTTATCGATACATTGCAGATACAAGAGGTGCTTTTGCTCAGGTAATTGGCATTCAATATTTTAATTCCGTAAGAACTGACTAGTGAGCTAAGAGTCATGAATATGATCCATTTTGATTGAACTTTGAAGTGACATTACTTTGTATTGTATATGTTAGCCTGCGTTCTACGAGGCGTTTGGGCTTACAGTAGTGGAAGCAATGACTTGTGGGCTTCCAACATTTGCCACATGTCATGGTGGTCCTGCAGAGATCATTGAACATGGGCTCTCAGGTTTCCACATTGATCCATACCATACTGAGCAAGCAGGTAATGTAATGGCTGAGTTCTTTGAACGTTGTAAAGAAGACTCAAACCTTTGGAAGAAAGTATCAGACGCTGGTCTCCAAAGAATATACGAAAGGTAACAAAAATGAAACTTTAGGTTATATTTCTCTTAGCTAAGCTTGTTTGATCAATAACGTTAAACTCTGTTAGTGATGTGTCTGAACGAACTCAAGAGCCCAAAAACGAGTCCACAAAAAAAGTCCAATAGAGTAGAACAACCTTCGTATCGGAATTTATGAGATTGAATGAGATATAGAAACGAAAGAAAATCTGTACTCCGAGTACATCGAATACACGAGCTAGCCTATAACAAAGAAAAGACTAGTTAGAATCGAAAATAGCTAGGCTCCTTAGCGACTAGATTTAGATCTTTTTCTTTTCTTTAAATGTTGTTATTGTTAGTTTTCCGCATTAACAAACTCCATATGGTTATTGTAAAGGTACACATGGAAGATATACTCAGAGAGATTGATGACACTAGCTGGTGTGTATGGATTCTGGAAATATGTTTCAAAATTGGAGCGTCGTGAGACTCGAAGATACCTTGAAATGTTCTACATTCTCAAATTCCGCGACTTGGTAACAGTTCATTAACACTATCTTCTTATTCACAAGCTCACAAGACTAGAGACTTATGAATTGTTCTATATTGTTTTTTTTTTTGCAGGTGAAAACTGTTCCTTCAACCACTGATCATGACTGAACCGAGTTGGGTGTTGGATTGAAGTGTTTAGATGTAAAAAAAGGAATAAAAGAATCTGGCAATGCTGTTGTGTTCCATGATAAGAAGATTTGTTGGATGTTGTTATTATGAACTTGTTTGTGGTCGTGGTACTTTTGTGTTGCGTCATGTCTGTGTTACTGACATGTTTGAAAATAGTCACGTGAAGTTTGTAGTTTACAATAAAAAGTCTTCCATGGAAATTTTCATTTCACATCTAATCAGTTTCAAACACGAAAATCGCTGAAAGCAATATTTTATGAGAAATTTGAGAAACTAGCAAAAATTAGGAAACTAATTATTCAATATTCAGTCGAGTATCGTTTTCTTTTTGACATAAATATTCTTTTAAATCTACAAACATTGCTAATTACATTTGGTCTGATTGCTATTTTAGTTATGGGATTCACGGTTAGTTTCTTAATTTACAAAAACTTAGTTTTTAATTGAAAATCTATAGTTAGTTTCTTAATTCATCTTTATTTATAAACTAGAAAATGAAAACAACTAGTTCCGAACATAAGAAAACTGAACCGAAAATAGGTATACGGTTTTGAATTTTGTCAATCAATTCTAAGATTTTGATATTTATACTTTTCAGTTCAGGTAAAAATTGAGAACCAAAAATAAGTATATAAAAAGTTAATTAATTACACTAATATACCCAATAATCTATATTTCTATTATAAGTGTTATTTGAAACCAAGCTTATATATATTACTTTTTATATTTTTTGAGTGTTATGGTTATTTTTAATCACGAATAATCATAATTTTTAAATGTTTGATTATTTTTAGTTACAAATAATTATTTAGAATTGAATCAATTAATCAAAATTATTTGGATCTAATTTGATGAATATTTAAAATATCCATTCGGAATTGAAGAAGAGAATCAAACTGATCTAAACCAAATTTTAGTTGCTATCGACATTATTACCATATTTTCAAAATCTAAAGAATCAATCGGAATTGAATGGAATAATGGAATAAGCCATTGACTATAACTAATAACAACAGCACGATTGTCTTGAACAAAACACAGAGCTGATAAATGTAAACATACTGGTTACATATTTGACTAGATATAACAGAAACTGAAAAAGCCAAAACAAGACATTATGGGTCGTGATTTTATAAAATTTAATGTCACATAAATTGATAAATATCGAGATACACAATTGATGGGTGAGTACAAAAATAATTAAAATAATAAAATCTGACAAAGAGAAGAGAAGAGTGACAAAAGCAGGTTTAATAGACCAACGAATGACATACACAAAGGACACTTCTATCTCTCTCTGGTCAATTGCTCGCTCTTCTCGTGTCCTCCAATATTATTCTCCCTATGCAATTCACATCAATCATCACTTTTTTTCTTTTTTTTATTTCTTTTTCTTTTGAAATTTTTAATACTTTATTACTATTACTTGGCCAAAAATAAACTAAAATAAACCTTAATACTATTTACCTTTGTTAATAAAACCAATTAAATCCCGGAACTCGATATTCCACTTGACTACTTGAGTTCTTCAATTAAATAATTGCATATATTTCTATAATATCCTCTAAACATTTTTGTTCATTTTATATGAATTCTGTTATTTTCCTACTATTTTTGGTTTGCACAATTTTTTTTTTCTCAACGTTTGTTTTTAGAGATTAACATATTCAAAACAGAAAATATAAAAAAGGTTAAAAGTTTTTGTTGGTATAGTTATTGTTAGTAAATGATATGATTATTTTGCTACGAAAAAATATTTCATTTGAAAGCAGTAGTTAAAACAAATGTTTTGTAAACAATTTTTCAAACAGTCATTAGTATTATTTATAGATATTTGAACAACTCTTCCCAAACAGATTTATGTATAAACATTTTTAAAAAATCATCGTTTATATTGAAAAGGTTAATTAATTTTTATCTAATTATATTATTCATTCGCTATAATGTTACTGGTTAACACTAATCTTTGACACTCGTTACAAACTTCTTTTATCAAATAAAATTGTTTCAATTGCTTATATTTTTTTTTTCAACCGTCTTAGTTAAACGATATCAACAATCACACCCAAAAGAATAATTTCTTGAAATGTTATTAAGAAATCTTTTCCAAGACTCCAAGAAGGTGGGACATGAACAAGCTGCGAGACCATTTTATTCCGAGAGATATCGAGCTCATATATTACGCAGCAACCGAGAAGATAGCTACTGCTGGTCTCAGTGTCCAAATGGTATCTATACCACGAAGAGTGGCTATAACCTAGCGGACAAGTTAGATATATCAAGCAACGCCAATATATCACCAATGGTGGTACAAACTTGGGACAGAATCTAGAAGGCAAAGACTAATCCAAAGATTCGACATTTTTTATGGAAAGCTCTAGCAGTGGCTCTCGCAGTTGCCGAACGACTTCAGACACGGGGAATCAATACTAATGGCCAGTGCACCATCTGCGGACATGATTGTGAATCCATAAACCATGTTCTTTTCTTATGTACAACTGCTAAACAAGTGTGGGAACAGAGTGGACTTCAACTTCCGGAACGAGGCTTCTCCAACAACTCTGTTTTCCTGAATATCCAATACATTCTGCGGATTCACTTCGCCCACAATGCTAATAGTCAAATTCACCGAGCGATACCGTGGTTTATATGGCTTATCTGGAAGGCTCAGAATGCTATGATTTTTGAGCAGACCAAATGGGAAGTGGATAATATAATTTGCAGAGCGCTTAAGCAGAGGATTGGTACCAAGCGCATCGAGTTGCACAGATCTCGGCTAATGTGTCCGAACATACGGAGCACAGAGAGGTTTTTTCAACCAATGTTATCGACTCTTGGCAATATTGTTTCGTGGGGTGTGCGTGGAATAACAGCAATCGATATAGTGGTGCATCATGGTTCTTAAAAGATCATGAGGGCAAGACAATCCTTCACGGGAGACCTGCCTTTTCTAATGTTGCCCACCAGGACCAAGCTGAACTTTCAAGTTTAATGTGGGCATCGGAAAGTATGCATTCCCTAAGGAAACATAAGATGATCTTCGTAACTAGTTCATATACTATGTTTCTAAAATTTAGACACAGGAACCATCAGTCTGTCTATCAAGGGATCTACGAAACCTTTCAAGAGCATCTTCACTCGATTAACGAATATCAATATAATTTGGTACACCACGCGAAGAATACAGATGCCACAAAGCTGACTACTTCAGTGATTGCAGATGGCAGATACCAATCTTATATTGCTGTTTGAACTCCTTCATGGATACAGCCCTAATCAAAGCATTTACCAAAGGCTGTAACGCCTACGCAGACCCCTGGAAGGGACTTACTTGTCGCTCTCTTGTGAGCCTTTTACCTTCTTTCTATGAACTATGGGGCATTGCTCGATTTCTTATGTTTTGCATACCTACTGGTGTTGCTGTTATGTTTCTGTTTTTCTCTGTTTCTTCCAATTTGGAACTTATTCCACTGAAACTCCTATTATTAATATATTGATTTTGAGGGGAAAAAAGACTCCAAGAAGGTGGGAACTAATCAAGAAATCCGAACATCTATTAAACAGCTGGAGAGATTCTATTCAGTCTCCCAAAAATAATAAAAATTAAAAATCATATAAACATAAAATAAAATAACAATATGGTTAATAAGAAGATAATATTAATAACCAAAATTAAGATTACACTTGATATATTTTATAATAACGAACCAAATGAACCATCTCTCGGACCAATGTCCTCTTGTGATCCGATTTTCAATCCTCTATATACTAATTAAAATAAAGATAAAACTTAATTTCTTCATTTTTAATTGTAGTTAAAAACTAATACAAACTCATTACTAAACTTTGAAGTCAACTATTACAACTAAAGTTGACCATAAGCATGAGCTAAGTAAGCAAGAGCTCCAACGAGTGGTGCATTGATGTAAGTAGCTGGTTCGGATTGTTCGTAATCAGACCGTTGGTCTGGGAACCGATCATGTTGGTCTGGACCACCAACGACTGCACCAACAAGGAAATTAGGGTTTGGAGATTGCGAATTCATGATTGCAAAACCTTGATGGCATTGGATTTTGGCAGGGTGACTTGCAACGCAAGGTAAGGATGAGCCACGGTGGTGGATTCGTCGTGGGAATTTCGGACCGTATCCAACCATGTAAGACATTCTTAATGGGTTGTCTCCAAGTAGATAATCCACCTATTAATTAATTAAACCATTACAATAAAAATATATTCTAAATTTTCTATCAAAAATTTCTATAAATTAAAAATATACAATCCAATCTCTATAAATTAATAACAAAGACGAATTTATTATTTTATCAAATTATTCATTTATCGATATACCAATTTAGCAGAAAATTTTATTTAGCACCTAAAAAATATAAATTTATAGTTTATATTATTACATAGTATATATTAGTAGTTTATAAAGATTGTATTGAAAAAGAGAATATTGATATTGGACCTGTTTTTTGGCGATGGAGCGGAGACGACCGGGAGTGTAGACGGAGCCACCGCAATGGACGACGGTCCTAGCCGAGGTTAAGTATTTGGCATAGCTTAAGAGCAAGAACGATGTTGACGTCACATATTGCATGTTTGCGTCAGCCATTTTAAATAATAATCCACCTAAATACATAACACAAAAATTAATATTAATTTATAATTACTTACAAAAACATATTTATTCAGTCAAATAACATCTTCCCAAAATAGTAAGTTTCTTTAAAGACAAAAAGAACATATCCAGAAATTATAAATTAATTTAGAAAATTCACAAAATAATTACCATATCCTTAAATTGGGTTTAATGAAAATAAAGGGTCAAAAATGAAAATTAGTAAAATAATAGGGAGTAAAATGCAATTACCTGGAGTATATAGAGAAGAAGAGAAAGGAGCTCCAGGAATAACAGAGCAGATGAAATTATCAGCATGACCTTTGTATTCATGAAGTGTCTTCACATTTTGAACCAGAAAAGCCTAAAAAAAACAACGTCACATTAAAATTGGATTTTTTTATACCAAAACAAAAACTAAAATTTCAAAATATAATAAAATTTCAACCTTAGTAAGAAGAATTCTAGCTCCAGCATGCTTATTATCCCAACCAAAAGTATTATCATACTCAGCAGCTCCAAGTATTTGTCCATTAGTTTTTATGTAATTCAAATATTTAAAATTCTTTGTTGCTTTTTGTAACCAAGCAGCTCCCCATAACAATTCATCCTATCAACAAAACATAATTATAAAATAAATAATCTGTTAAATCTTGTTAGTTTTTTGCATTAACATCTATCTTTTACTAAAGTATGAACCAAATCATGATTTTATTACCTGATAACCAGAGTAAGAGCAATAAAATGGACAAACATCTCGTTTCAATCCTGCACTATAAGTTCCTCTGTATCTATCTGCAAATGCAAAAACCTGAAAAGTCCACAATGTTCAATCAGTTTCATAAAGACATTTTGTGTGTCAAAAGATCAAACTATGACAAAATCTTACTCTAATGGCTCTTTTAAGGAGGAGTTTGGAGTAAGAAGGATCAGATTTTCTGAAAACAATAGAAGCAGCAGCAAGAGCAGCAGCAGTTTCACCAGCAACATCAGAACCAGGAGTGTTCTTATCTACTTTAAACACACTTCTTATTGTATCCATATCTTCTGGTCTTTCCCAACAAGAATGGTCTTTATTAGCATCACCAACTTGAACATAAATAGTGTCAGGTTTTGAAGTGGCTTTAAGAAGATAATCAGTAGCCCAACGAATTGCTGTTTTAGCATTTTGTAATTCAGATTTCATTAGACCACCAAATTCAATTACACTCCATGAAAGCATTGTGGTTGTGAATGCCATTGGAAATCCAAATTTGATATTGTCTCCTGCATCATAGTATCCTCCAACCAAGTCCACCTAATGAATTAAACAATGAAAACCCATTTTTAGCACAAAATTAGGGATTTGAGAAAAAGAGGGCAGATTACATTTAATGAAAGGTTGGATCTTTTTACCATATTTATAGAGGATTCAATCTACTAAACTAAGCAAACCCATTTTTGTAAGGATTTTTAGAAAAGGGAAAAAAAAATCAAAAACCCTAATTTTGTCCTCTGTTTTTTATGCACTAAACCCTATGAATAAAGGATGAAACTTTTGATGATATTGATATGAGAGTTAACCTACATTGTTGAGATTTTACAGTTATCAAGCAAACCCAGTTGGTATATTCTAAAAATTAAGGAGAAGATAGTGAGAATAGTTGAGATGTTATACATGAAGAGCAGAGCCATCAGAGAGACCAGAGTCTCTTCTCCAAGTTATTCTCTGGTTAGAAGGAAGTTTTCCAGACCTTTGACCTTCAAAGAAAAGGATTGATTTAGTGAGAGCGTCTTTGTAATTGTGTTTGGCCAACTTGTGACGATGGTGATGATTGTTGAAAAGAGAAGAAGAAGGTTCAGAGAAACCATTGCAGAGAAAGAAGAAGAAAGAGAGGAAAATGGTGACTTTGAAAGCAAAGGAAGAAGAAGAAGATAGAAGAGCCATTTCTCTGAGAGAGAGAAAGAGAAATCAGTTATATTAACCAACCAATGAAGAGACTGCAGAAGCTGCTTTGTGGGAAACAGAGTAAGTTGCTCAGCTCTTTATAGAGGCCAAATAAGATTAGCTCTCTCTCTCTTCTCTCTACTCTCTCTCTCTCTGCTAATGGAAAAGCTTTTGACTACTCTTTTTGTGTTTCCCATATGGTAAAAGGTGTGGCTTTGTCAGACAGAAGGAAAAAAATGTACTCAGGGAAAAAATTGACTAATTTGATAAGTTTTGTCTAAATTTAGAATAGATTAAAAGTTGAGGACTTTTAGGTAATATTGAAAAATAACTCATTGTCCGTAAGTTAACTTGTTTGGACTTGTCCATTCGCAATCTCACTTTAGTCACTTATGTTATGACTGACTAAAGGATTCATTATAAGTTCTGAATCTGATTTTATTCTTGCATTTATTTGAATACATATTTGATATTTGGTATTTGGATAAAGATTCGATGCTTGTGAAGTATATAAATAACTCAACTATCTATTGCAATATACATTTTCTTTTCCTTTTATCAACAATTGAATCAATGAAATCTAATCCATAACTCAAAGTTTCTGAAATCAAATTCCAATAAAAAGGATTTAAGGTGGATATTTATATCATTTCATCCAAGACATTTTTCTTGTATATTCTTTCATTGCGTAAAATATTATTTACAAATCGTTTCTGTTTTGAAGGATTTCATATTAGGTATTAATGTTTTTTTTTGTCACTTATTAAGCATCAATGTTTATCTTTTTATTTTTGTATATGTTTTGTGAAATTACTTATCATCAAATTCTAGTTAATTTTTTTTTGTTACCAGTTAGATCGACAAAATCTAATCCATAGTATAGAATCTTTTTTAAATCTACTATATATGTAGAGAAACTTAGTATCATAATTATTAAATATATCAACATAACGACTAAACTCATAAAAAATCGGCTTGTGGCTATGAATTTTAAGACTTACTTTTCGAGAAAATTACAACAAATCAACACAAGTCATAAAATAACAATCTACTCTTAAGTTTTTTTTTTTTTAGTTTTCTCTTTTTAGTCGAATCTTGTATTAAGTATAATTTAGTTCTATCTTGTAATATGCACGATGTAAATTTTTCTATAAATAACATTGTGAAATTTGCTCACAAAAACTAATTGGTTTATGAAATGATATGATGTACATAGACATATATACTTGTATTTGTGAGAATCCGAATTTATCCAACATCTATAATCTCATATAACAAGAAAAGAAAAGAAAAAACAGTATTTGCAAATTTTTGTTTTAAAGGATTTTCTACAAATAAAAAATCACTAGAATCACCATTTTTTTTTGGTCCAAAGAATCACCGTTTTTTATAGCTTTAATTTTATAGTCAATCACACGATACGCAATATAACTCTATATGTATTTTTGAAAAGTTTATGGTTATATATATTAAATTTTTGGAGTAGATCTCTTAGTTTAGAAATTTTATGTATGTAACCGTAAAATTTTTAAAAATATATGTATGAGACACTTTGCTTAGACATTTCTATCTGTAATGATACTTGTTTATTTGTTCTTGATTATCATGGTAAATATTGTAGTAATCTACATTTGGGAAGACATTTTTAAAATGTAATTCTTAAATAATGTAAAAAGTACTCAAGTATTCTGTTTAAAAAGGTTGCAATAAATTGGATAATCGTGTAGGGTTAATGCGACACAGCAATGATTATCATAACTCATCGACAAGCCAATCACTTAATTTACGGTAAATTTCAATAAACGTTTGAGGGCCCAAATGACATATCACAGGTTTATATAAGTGCTTCACTTTACCAAGACAAATTTTTATATATATATATATATATATATTCTCACAAATTCCAAAATAATAAACTGTTTATAATTTTATAGTACTATTTTACATAAAGTAAAATGCCTATATATAGTGGAAAGTGAGTAAAAGAAAATTCGGAAATAATTTTCATGAATGATTGAATTTATTAAAATATTCTCAAATTTCAACTGTTTAAGATATCATATAGTTGTCTTTTTATATACAATAAAACAAATTTAGTAAGAGACAAAATTGATCAAATCTATCTTTTTTGCATGTAGAACATTTTTTACCAAGTAACTTTATTAATTTTCCCTTGATTTTAACTTTTACAAAAAAATAGTTAGAAATTAATATAGTAAAAAATTTGAATGCTTAAAAATTATATATAGTAGAAAATGAGTAATTCATATGTATAATCTAACATGCATAAATGATAATCTGCTACATTATGGATTTGGTTACAGATGATTTTCCGGTTTTCAAATATATATGAATTGTCAAATAACATGTGGATGTTTTTTCACCAAGTGAACTATGAGTTGAGATATGACAACATTACATCCGATAAGCCAAAAATGATTCTAAGTGGAGTGAGCTCACGTCGTCATCTTCGCTCACTTAGACGGTAGCCTATCCTCATGCATTCTTCGGACAGTGAAATCCGAAGTTCATATATGCACATGTAACAATGCGATTAATATCTCTTATAGAAAATTAAAATAATTATAATCTAATATATATGATATTAAAGACAGTTTATTCATAACTAATTGGTTATGAATTAGAAGGTCAGAGTGATATAGGTTCGTCAATTTGATCTTTGAACCAAGATTGGAGCCAAGCTCGACCCATTATAACAATAAGTCTCGATCCATTATAGCGATGAATCTCAACCCAAAAACATATGTGAAGAGAGATGAGAATATTCACGAAAATATATAAAAGCGAATCCAGAAACTCACGGAAAATTCTAAAAGTGTAAAGAGTGTAATGTGTAATATTGTGTACAGAGTAGCATTGAATAATAGATGGGCATGTCGTACTATCATGTGCGCTTCTCTGATTATTCCACATGCACCATGACCCTCCAAATTATAACAACAAACTTTCAATTTATGTTTTTATTCTTCTTTATCTGCTTCTCTGTTAAAGCTTTCCCATTATTGATCACAACCAAGAACACATATATTAAAGGCTATAAATCTCATCTCAAATTTAAATGACATAATTGACAAATTAAAAAAAATTTCCTTAAGCAATTACAAAGTACTCGTTTTATCTGCAATATATATCATCAAAACCTTAAACCAAATTAAATGAATCAAATATAAAAATATTTTTCAAAATATTTACGAATTGGATATATAATAATATTATTTTTTTTCTTGGTTTTCAAAGCGAATATATAAATTTAAAGCTAATATATATATATATATATATATATATCAAAACTATCTTTAAATTAAAAATTGTTTTGGTTAAATAATTAAATGATTTTTTTATTGAAATTCTTTTCCATATCTTCATGTAATCCAAAATAAGATTTAAATTACATATTGGACTTCATGAATCATTCGATATTAATTGATGTTCACGTATGAATTAGTTATGAGTAATTAAACTTATTTTTTCTTGTCAGCAATTGGACTGATAAAACCTATTCCATAACTAAAAATAGAGCAAATGCAACATTCTAAAGTGGAACTAGAATGGGAAAGATGATATGAGATTTAACAATTTGATAAAAATACTTTTCCTAATAAAACTTATTCTTCTAGAATGTTGATAAATTTATAAGTCAACCACTTAAAATGGCTTGATCAATTATTCTGCTTACACCACTTTGCTTCATTAATATCAAAAGTTTAACAACTAGAAACGGAGACTATAAGGGATACCGGTAGAGTTAAGCAAGATGTCACCATCAATAAATGGACCAACACTGAATTGGGCCGCTTCAATTGCTGTTTCAATTCGTCTATAACCAGGCCATTGGACTCGGTCGGTCAAGTTAGACCCAGGACTTTCATTCATACTGTCCATAATACAAAATATCAAATGCAAAATCCTTATTCTACTCTAACCATCCAGCCGGACGAATAGGATCATCAATAAACGATCTTATAATAACAGTCCTAGAATATTTTTTTCCATGGCCGGCCTAAGTAAGCCTCAAAGTCTGGTTTGAATGGGACGATATCCGGTGCAGCCAAGATCCTACAATTGATTATAGAAATACCAGTGGCTTGGTCTGAACTATTGCGGTTTGAGCAGTGAATGCGATTTTGTAATTAGGATTTGGCTTACGAGCATAAAGGCTACAATTTTGGAACACAACTGCCGCGTTTCGACATATGAAATCTATCGTACCATAAATATCGCATTCGCGATAAAATTGTTTGGCTGAATGAAAGTAAAGTGTGTCTTGGTAACCTTCGAAGGAACAATAATAAAAGCCAGAGAGATCAGAGCCGCTACGAAATGCCACGACTTGTTGTTTGGCTGGTCCAACAAAATTCATGAATGTTATGTTTTTAGCTATGAAACGTTTACCTTTTACACCTCAATAAACTATCATTTATAATTAAAAATAATTTCTTATTGTTGATAAAATAGCAGGATAAGAGAAGAGAAACACAAAAAATACATTTTCTGCAAAAAAAACAAATTTAATTTGTCATATTTTTTTTAATTTTGTTCTCTATTTCTAAAAAGATAAAATTCAATCATACAAAATAAAACATAATATGCAAAATAGTTCATTTAAAAAACGTTTTGGAAATCATTAAAAAAAATAAAAACGTTTTAAAAATTGTTTTTAAATTATAAATTGTTTTAAAAATCGGTTTACAAATTCAAAATGTTTTGAAATTTGTTTTTAAAGAACATTTTTAAATTACAAATTTGTAGAATGATTTTTAAAATAGTTTTAAAATTTCCAAAACGATTGAAAATGGTTCCTAACACCTTAAATCGAAATCTAAATTCCATAACCTAAAATCTAACAAATACAAAACTAAATCTATGTTCCAAATCCTATAATCTAACAAATCTATGGCTAAGTCTACAAATCCATGCAAATAAACCAAGAAACAAAGGAGGAGAGAATGAATCTAACCTTCGCCGCCAGAAATCTAAGAAGGAGGAGCTTGGCCGCGGGAATTTAAGAAGACGGGATGAAGTAAGGAAGAAGAGAGGAAGAAGAGAAGAAGAAAAGAAGAAAAGAGAAGGAGAAGATAAGAAGAAGAGAGAAGGAGAAGAGAACAGAGAAGAGAAGAAGAGATGCTTTGCGTAAAGGAAGAAAAAGAAAGGAATCGGTTCGGGTTTTAATTAAAATTCGAGCCTTGCGATGTCTCTGTGACACGATTGCGATGTACCACTAAATCGTTTGTCGCAGTGGCGTCGCAACATGCGACACGATTGCGATGAAAATTAGGGTTTTTGTCCCTATTTGCAATGCCACTGTGACAAAAGGTTTAGTGATACGTCGCAGAGGTGTCACAATGCTAGAATCTGACACACTAACGAAATATGTCGTTTAGATACTTGATTGAAAATACTTGTACAACATGTTCGAGATTGATTACGATAATTAAACATAGTGAATCTAATTGATGATTGATTATCGATGTAATCTCGGCCTCTTCAAATTGCACATTCCTACGTTAATACTATTGATGGTTTTGTGTTTGGGGTAAGGTTGGGGTTTAACGATTTTACCTTTCCGGTTTCAGTGTTTTGCGAGGCCACTGCGACGTACTATGCCCTGGCCACCCATGGACTCGCAATTTGCGAGTCCACTGCGACGTCATATGCCAGTACGTCGCAATGGACTCGCAAATTGCAAGACTATTGCGACGTTTTATGCTACTACGTTGCAATGAACTCGTAAAACACTTACATGGAAACAAAAGGAAGACCGGTTCATTGATACGTGATTGAAAACACTTATATAACATTGACGATTTTTTGGAGACTTAAACGTAGAGAATGAGATTGATATGTAGTGGACTCGCAAAACACTTAGACGAAGACTAAATGAAGTGCGTTGCACCGCTCACTTCTATGGTCTCTAGATCTTTTGGATTATACATCCATCGTCGTAATGTGAACACTTCATGTTCGGACGTCATTTATTATTCGTAAAAAAAAAAATTCTCAATTTTTTTCCCGAATTCTTTCTCTCTCTAAGTGTTTATGAGATTTGGTGTGAAGATACAATCTCATGGTGGTCTATTTATAGGGAAAAGAGGAAAATTTGCAATGGATTTACGATAGAGGTTAGTAACATCGCAATTTTATCGCAGTCATCTTTTAATTTTGCTATGGAGGAACCGCATCGCCAGAACATCGCAATATTGCTAGGCCCTTGCGATTGCCTTCTAGGCATCGCAACCACGTCACAACATCATCGGAAGGGTGTCGTAAGTTTGCGAGTCCGGAATACGTCGCAACATTGCGATGCAGTTGCGATGTTAAATAATTAGTCACAATTGCGTTACAACGACATAGCAATATTGCGACATATATTTTCTATCGCAAATCAGCTATTTTCCTGTAGTGAGTGCAACTCGACCAACATAGGGTTGAGTTGGCCATTTCCCGAAATTTGACCAATTTTGTGTTGATTTTTTAAGTAGAATTTTCCAAAAGGAGTATAAATATCCCTCTTAACCTACATAAACAATGATCCACGTTTAGCCTCTTTGCTCTTGGAGAAAAACCATAAACTCTCTCTTCTTTTGTATTTAAATTTTGATTTCAATGTTTAGTTTTTGGTTTTGATTTTGATCTCATTCTTCTCATCTTTTTCTTATCTTTATTATTATGCAATTCATTTTAATTTATGGGTTTGTGTTCTTGATGATGATTAGTGAGTAGATCATTTAGGGTTCTAGAGGAATGGTTAGATCTTTGTAGATCTAAGGCATTTCTAGCTTGTTTAAGTTCATTCATGATTAGATATCTTCATTTTAAGTTGTCTTAATGCTTGTTTCATCTTGATCAAATGAAATAAGATGTTGTTTTTCCTCATCCACAAGGTGTTTGTGAAAATGCTTAAATGAACTTAGATTTGAGATTTACATTCCTAGCCCAAGAGATTAGTTGTCTAGGGTGTTTATTGGCTATATTAGGTTGTCTCTTCATGCCAATCTAAATGTGGATCGCTGATGAAAGTTAGATCATATTGCATTTGGGTTGAGAATGTCAATGATCTCTTTGAATCTATTGCCTAGAGGTCACCTTAATAGGTTGTTAAGCAAGCTGAAAATCCTTAGTGAAGCATAGATGGATTACCCATATCCTTTTGAACCCATCTTTATCTCTGATTGCTTTTTGCTTTGTTTCGCTCTATTTTCGTTCTTTGTTTACTTTCGCTTGCTGAGTTGTTTACTTTGATTTACTGCTTGCTTTATTATGTTTATGTTAATGTTTCAGTTGCTTTCCTACCAATTTTGTTATATCATTTGGATTATTTGGCTTGGATTAGGAGTTATTCAACTTAGTTCTTATTGTTTAGTAATCACATCCAAATGGTTTGACCCCTATGTACTGCAGTGACTATGATATGCATATGGTTAATTGATTGAGCATTAGTGAAAATCATATTATCAACACAAAGGAAGAGGCGTTCACTCACATAAAGAACTTAGCAGCAAGTTTGAGTCATTAATGTCCTGAGTACAACCAATCGGTTCGCAGTGGCAACACTAAATCTCAGAGGATTGATGAGCTTACTACCAAATTGGACATGTTCATCGCAGCAAGTCGAGCAACCAAGTGGGGTGTTCATCAATGTGACATATCAGGTGACACTATTTCAGCTCAAGAACTCATCTCCCACCTCTACCGCCAACAAATCCTCCAGATAGCTCACAAGATGAGATTAAGGCTATGCTGCAACATCTCATTAAGGGACAACATGAAGCTACAAACGAGATCAATACAAGGATATATGGCGTGTATAATGATCTGAATGGCAAGTTCGAAACAGTCTATGCACATATGAAGAAGATGGATCCGCAGTTTGCTCAGACTACTACAACACCTCAGAGTTCGATGTCAGGAATGAGAGAGGGGAACTACAGGGAATGCAATGTTGTCGTGCTTAGAAGTGGATTAGAATTGGAACCTCATACGAGGAAATGTGCCATCAATGATGTTGTAATAAACCTCGAGGATGATGATAATGTGGTCAAGAGAGGTGATGACGAGGTAACAGAGAAAACCGTGGATAAAGTATCTTCAGAACCAGCCCAACAGCCTGCACATGATTTAAATCAGAAAGCACCAACAGTATTGGAGAAAGTATACGTACCTAAATCACATTATCCGATCCCGCCTTAGAAATCTTGAAAGGATTTAGAAACAGCTAAGTGCAAAGATATGTTAGTTGATTTGTCTATGAAATTACCGTTTGTTGATGATTTGCAAATGATTCCCTCATTGAAAAGCTATGTTAAAGGCTTGTTCATGAGTAAGTTTACTGGGGAAGAGAAGGTCATGATGATTTCTTAGAGATGTAGTGATGTGCTTCAGAATAAGATGCCTAAGAAAGAAGAATATCTCGGGCGGATTTGTACTGTCAGTTCATATTCGTTCACTAACATTTGCTCACTCTCTTTGTGATTTAGGTTCTAGTGCAAACCTGATGCCAAACTCCGTTGCACAACAGTTGGAGTACACTGAGTTCAAGCGAACGCAGATTTGTTGATCTTTGTGGATCGTTCTATGAAGCTCCCCGTAGGTGTTTCACAAGATTTACATGTAAAGATAGGGAATGCATTTGTAAAAACCGATTTTGTAGTCCTTGAGCTCGATGAAGAACCGAAGGATTTGTTAATTCAAAGAAGGACATTTCTAAAAACTGTCAGAGCGATGATCGATATCAAGAATATGCGAATCGACCTCCACTTGGGTGATATAGTTATACAGTTCGTGATGAATAAGATGCTGAAAGAACCCATATTAAACGAGATGACCTTCATGATAGACGACTCAGAGGAAGTCGTAGACGAGATTACGGAGGAAATTATCTCGGATGATCCTCTAGATGTCGTTTTGACTAAAGCTGAGACATAATTCAGTTTTTTAGACGATGAAAAAAGAGGATACACCAAGATGTTGGATTCTTGCAAGAGAGTGGAGAAAATGGTCGCCTACATCTCCTTGGATGCACCTAAACCCCCGCCTCATGTGCTTTTTGATAACCCATGGAGTGAGTCTACAGCTCCGAAGATCGAGCTGAAAATGTTCCTAACCCGGCTAAGGTATGCTTTTCTAGGACCCAACTCAACTTATCTTGTTATCATCAATGCTACTCTGAACAACGTAGATACTACTATATTATTGTGCGAACTTTACAAGTATCATAGAGTAATAGGCTACTCGCTAGATGATTTCACTGGAATCTCGCCTGACTTTTGCATGCATAGAATACACCTGATTGATGAATCAAAAACCTCTATAGAGAATCAGAAACATTTGAACCCAAATCTGAAGGATGTAGTTAAAAAAGAGATAATGAAAATTTTAGAGGCTGACATCATATTTCCCATTCCCAATAGTAATTGGGTTAGTCTGAAGCATGTAGTTCCTAAGAAAGGGGGTGTGACTGTAGTGAAGAACAAAAACAATGAGTTTATACCGAATAGAACTATCACAAGCATAGGATGCGTATCGATTATAGGAATTTGAACTCTTCTACTAAAAATGATCATTTCCCTATGTCATTCATTGATCAAATGCTTGAGAGATTGGCTAACCATCCTTACTACTATTTCTTAGAGACGAGATAGTTCTGGGTCATAAGATTTCTGAGCATGGGATTGAAGTCTATTGAGCAAAGATCAAGGTGATGACATGGTTATAGCCGCCGAAATCAATGAAAGATATTAGGAGTTTTCTATGACCTATAGGTTTCTACAGAAGGTTTATCAAGAACTTCTCGAAAACAGCTCGACCAATGACACAATTGTTGTGTAAAGATGTGAAGTTCGAGTTCGATAAAGCATGCCATGAAGCCTTTCTTACTCTCAAAGGAGCTCTAGTTAGTGCACCGATTGTGCAACCACCAGATTAGGAATTCCCTTTTGAAGTGATGTGTGATGCAAGTGACTATGCAGTAGGTGCTATTTTGGGATAGCGGACAGACAAGAAGCTGCATGTTATATATTATGCTAGCAGGACTTTGGATGACGCACAACGTAAGTATGCCACAACCAAGAAGAAGCTCCTTGCTATTGTGTTTGCTTTCGAGAAGTTCAGGTCGTATCTAGTGGGTTCCAAAGTGATTGTGCATACTGACCACGCTGCATTGAGATATCTTCTTTCCAAGAAAAATGAGAAACCAAGGCTTCTCAGATGGGTTCTACTGCTGCAAGAACTTGATCTCAAAATTAAGGATAAGAAGGGTATTGAGAATGAAGTGGCAGATCACCTTTCTAGACTACGGGTAAAAGATAAGGTACCTAGGAACGACAACATACCGGAAAGAGCATGTGTACTTGATTCGCCTTGATCGTAATGGTACTAAGGCATCTGTGCGGAAATCTAAACCTCCTGGAATCCCTTAGTTTGTTGAGTTCGCTAACTACCTTGCTGTTGAGGTCAAACATGCACATTTTTATGGCTACAAGAAGAAGAAATTCCTCTGTGACATTCGACACTATTTCTGGGATGAGCCTTATTTGTACATGCAGTGTGCTGATGGTATATTTAGAAGATGCGTTAATGAGGATGAGATTCCTGGAATTCTGATCCATTGCCATGGTTCTTTTTATGCAGGACATTTTGCTACTTTCAAGACAGTGTCCAAGGTTCTGCAAGCAGGTTTCTGGTGGCTAAATATGTTTCATGATGCCCACGAGTTCAATTCAAAGTGTGATTTATGTCAGAGGCAAGGGAACATAAGTAGGAGGAACGAAATGCCTCAAAACTTTATTCTCGAAGTTGAAGTATTTAATGTTTGGGGGATCCACTTTATGGGACCGTTCCCTCATTCTTTTGGAAATCAATAAATACTACTAGCAATGGATTATGTTTCGAAGTGGGTTAAGGCACTGGCTAGCCCAACGAATGATGCTAAGGTAGTTATGAAGATGTTTAACTACATCATTTTCCCGAGGTTCGGTGTCCTACACATTGTTATTAGTTATGGTGGCTCTCATTTCATCAACAAGACCTTGGAGGGTCTTCTCAACAAAAATAGAGTCAGACACAAGGTTGCTACACCCTATCATCCGCAGACTAGTGGTCAAGTTGAGGTTTCCAACCGAGAAATTAAGAGTATTCTTTAGAAAACAGTTGGAGCGACAAGAAATGATTAGTTTGTCAAACTTGATGAAGCTCTTTGGGCGTATAGGAAAATTTACAAAACACTTCTCGGTACGACAACATTCCACCTCATCTACGGTAAGTCGTGTCACCTTCCAGTGGAGCTAGAGTACAAGGCAAATTGGACAATCAAGCTCCTAAATTTTGACATCAAATCGGCTTCCGAGAGGTGAATGATGCAGTTACATGAACTCGAAGAAATTCTTCATATGGCTTATGAGAACTCTAGAAAGTACAAAGAACTGACAAAGGTCAAGCACGACAAACGGATCCTTAATAGGAGTTTCACTGGACCGTTCACCATCAAGGAAGTGCGCCCATATGGAGCTGTAGTGTTGCTGGACACTAAAGGGGGCGAGTTTGTAGTAAACGGGCAAAGACCAAAGCTGTACCTTGCCGAAGTGGCATCACCGAAGGAGACTCAGTTCCTTTGGATGACCCTCACGTCATTTAGCTAGATTCGAGTCAAGCTAAAGACTTAAAACAAGCGCTACAGGTCGATACACCAGATCGATCGATCCACCTATCGATCGGTCAATTCGCCCTCAGGTTTACCAAATTCATTCCCCTTTCAATTTTTCAAATTCCTGTTTATTTTTCTGCGTAAGACGTACTTCCTCGGGATTTATCCTCACACCAGGACAGTGTGAAGTAAATATGGGGGAGGACAGTTACTGTGACTAACATTGTTTTTCTTTATTTTGCTTTCTTTTTGAGTCATTTTCACATTTTCCTTGAGTCAATTTGTGTTTTTTGAGTTAAAACCGTTACAAGGAACCATAATTTTCGAGGAATTGCTACATTTTTAAGAACTTAAGTAACCATTGTTGTAAGTTTGACATGAATCGATTGACTATTGGAAAACCCGGTGATCACGCAGCTCCTCAACATTACCCATATCCTCTCGGGTATTCGAAGAACCTCATACCGGCTTCATACTTAGCCTGACTTAATCTTCTTGTTAAGGGGCTTGACATACATTGGATCAGATTCTCTTTTCATTCATGAAATATTTGTGTGAGTATGATTCCTCTCTCTTGCTCGCTTTAAAGTACTTGTGCTAAATGTTCTATCCCTAAAGTAACTATTACACAAAGCTTGATGCATGGTAGTAGACTGAGAAAAATTCCAATAACGCTACCCTTGCTTACATTGTTTGAGTTGCTAAAGAACTAACCAATAATAAAAATTACAATGATACCCTAGGTAAGTAGGGAAAAATTGGTTGGGTAACCAATAAAAACAATACAATGATACCCTAGGTAAGTAAGGAGAAATTGGTTGTGAATCCAATAGAAAAAATACAACGATACCCTAGGTAAGTAAGGAAAAATCGGCTACAAAGCGAAAAAATTAAGGAAAGGGGCCATAGAAAGATAGTCCTAAGGCTGAGGAAAAACCCATGTGTCTTTTGATTGATATCCCCTTGATGAGACCGCACTTAGATACTTTAGGAAGTCGGTATGATGCATTCGGGTATCTCACTTGCATTGTGGAGTTAGCTTGGGACAACTGCAAAGTTCGGGGAAATAACAAAGTCAGGTAAGTTTTTTATGTGGATTAATTACTAAGGGGATTGATTTTGTAGTACTTGTATGACGACTGAGTTCTTTGCTTACACTTCATTTCTCATTCTTAGTTTATTTGTTTGTTTGTGGACAAGCAAAAAGCTAAGTCTGGGAGAATTGATATACCTCGTTTTTATCAGTTTTTAATCCAATTATTCACGCGTTTTTCGAGTCTTTGTTGGTCTTTTTGAATTTTTTTAGGTTCAAAATGGGTTAAAGTTGGATTAAGCACTCAAAACTTGAATTTGAGCAAAAAAGAACATTTCTACGTTCAAAAAAACCAAGATCGATTGATCCCCTCATGGATCGATCGATCCGCAATACAACCAAATTTGCGCATTATTTGGCGATCGACCTCATCACTGAGGATCGATCGATCGGAGGTCACTACAATTTAAATTGCGCACGACTTCGGGATCGAGCTCACCATTGAGAATCGATCATTCCAGCCTTTGACGAGTAAACTACGCATGACTTGTGGATCAACCAGTCGAGCTAAAGATCGACCACTTCACCGTGGTTCGATCGATCGATCCACGGGCCTAAGCGAAATTTCTAGTTTTTCCTTATTTTGTACCAACATGTTTTCTACCGTTTTTAAATAGGTTTTTTTAATACTTTCACATTATGTTGTATTTTCCTATTGAGGGATACTACTCTAGACTCCGAACATGGAGATTGGATTCACTTCTACACCTTGGGGAAGATTCTTAAACTCCTTTTTGAATTCAATTCAATTTTCAATTATGCATTCTATTGAAGTTTTGCTGATTTCTTCTTCCATATCTGAGTAGTTCCCAAATTGAGTTTAGAGTTTTCTTAGAAATTAGGGAATCATGAATTAAGGCCAAATAGGGTTACTATCATTAGCATTCTTCATCTATTGATGTGTTCATTGCTTAGTTTAGACTGGCCACTTAATCTATGAACATAGGAAGTTTAACGCACCAAAATTGTTTGATGAAATGTTTGAAAAACATAAGTGAGCCGATTGTCCTTAACCAACGAAAGTTGATGTTAAGGCAACTCTGAACATATCAGACTTGAACTCTAATGCATGGTTAGAACTCTAGGTTCAAACGACTGTTTAGAATTCTAGGTTGCTAAGCATACTAGTCGACGCCACGACAATGGGTTTACTATAAATTAGTGCTCTGAGTTTGAGAATGAGTCTTAATTTGCACCCTGAATAGTGTCCTAGTTAGATTTCCAATTTCTTTTTGATTTCCTTAAGCTTGATGTTTTAATTAATTCAATCCTATTTCGTTATTAGCAATTGTTATCAAGTTTCCAATATCTTATTTTGTCTTAGCTCTAATTTGGTTTCAATATTGATTGTGTAACTATTTGGTTCTTGTGGGTTCGATCCCTGAATATTGCTACGATTTGTTGTGCCTTGCAATAGTCTTTTAGAGTTAAAACCTATGATATCAAGGGCCGACGATGATTGGTATTAATAAGCACAATCTATAGTATTTGGACAGAGAGGAACTCGAGGCTTTACCAAGGACCCATATCATCTCATGATTCGCTCTACACCCGACTAGACCGCTCAATCAAGGAAACTCTTCTCGCTTATCGCTATACAAAGAACGGAAAAGGTCTTCTTTCTCTATGGTTTAAGTATGCTTAACTGTATGAGTTATTGCAATGTTGTGTGTGCAAGCCTGTTTCAAATTTTTTAGGCAAAGCCACACTTTAAAAACTCGATGTACATTCTCTGATACTTTAGATGATATAATTAATATTTTATCAAAAAAATGTGGGGAATTATAGAAAAGGTAATATAAGCTTAAGAATCAAACACTGAAACAAAAGCCAACTGATAAAAAGACTCCTTTCTTGAAAGCACAAATTTTTTTTCTCCCAAGCACGTTTACTTAGGTAGATTTTAGCGAACTTGTTTTTCCCTTTTGGAAAGTTTCTAGCGGTTTTGTTTCAAATTTGTGGTCCACATAACCCATTTTGAAGACGTAAAAGGAAAGTTCTCCTCCTCTAACCTTCGTTACAGTGGTCCTCGAAGCCTTTCTCCGATATGCTTGTTGTACAACAAGGATGAAAGTAGACCTGGTTATCCTTGGTAAAGGTGAGGATTTTATCTGAAATGAAGTTAAATCTCAGATCCAATATGAAGAACTATCTTACTTCTCTTTAAGTGAAGAAACATATATAACTATTCTTGTTTCTAGTGTTTAAATGACTTTTATAATGAATATGTTGATTGATTCAGTTGGTTTGATTCAATTCTTTTGGTTTGGGTGTTAAACCAGGCGGAATTAGATTGATTGATTCTAACCGATCATGTTTAATGAACCGAAATCAGAGAAGAAAGAAGATGGTACAACATTGGTTTAATCGCGAGAATTGAAGCCGGTTATTGTCTTTGGTTTAACGACTCATATATATCTTCTTCTTCATTAGTTCGTTGTTCAGTTATAATGATTCCAACGGAATCATTTTCTTTCTTCACCATTGTTGTAACAATCAAGCTCGTATTGAGCTATATTCTTTCATTGTTTAGTGAATTGTTGGATCTTCCGGCTCCAGATGTAGGTGAAATCAATCTGATTCACCGAACTGGGTAAACAAATTCTCGGGTTTCTTTGTTTTGTATTTCTTGTAACTAAAACCATCGTACTTTCACAATTACAACAAATTACCTAAGTAACACATTGATACGAGTTTGAAATTGAGTTGGGTTACATAATTGGAGCTCAATTTGTAACAAGTGGTATCAGAGCCTCGTGCTCGAAGTATCAATGTCAAATCAGAAGGTGATAATCGAAAGATTCGATGGTGAATCCGATTTCTCTCTATGGAAGATTCGCATGCTTGCTTATCTTGGTGTATCTGGGTATAAAGATGTGATCAATGATTTCACATTGACAAAGACTATAACAATTTCAAAGAGAAAAGGAAAGAAAGAAGATGATGGCGCATCTTCAGAAACTCCACAAGTCAAGACAATACCTGACCCAGAAAAGATCGCAAGATCAGAAGAAGCCAGAGACATAATCTTGTTGAACCTTGGTGACAAAGTTCTTCGACAGGTTAGTCAATGCAAAACTGCAACAGAGACTTGGGCATTATTGAATAGCTTGTATACAGAAACTAGTCTTCCGAATAGAATTAATCTGCAGCTCAAGTATTATGGTTTCATGATGAATGAATCAAAGAGTGTTAGTGAGAATCTTGATGATATGTTCAAGCTTATAGCTGAGTTAGGAACACTTGATATCTCTTTGTGCCAAAAGAGACTCAAGCAATTATAACACTTAGATCACTTCCATCTAAGTATGTTCAGCTGAAGCATACCTTGAAATATGGTAATAAACATCTCTCAATACAAGATGTGGTATCATCAGCTAAGACTCTTGAGAAAGAAATGCAAGAAGAAAAAGGTACAGAAGCAAGCTCTTCAACTGTTCTGTATACAACAGAAAGAAGTCGATCTTCAAATAAGAATCAAAGTAACAACAATAGAAGCAGAAGCAGGTCTAAATCAAAGACTAAAGTTACATGATGAAGGATCAAATGATGAAGCATTAAGTGTTAATGATCAAATGATGAAGGATTTATGGATACTTGATTCAGGGTGTACATTGCATATGACATCAAGGAGAGATTGGTTCTGTAATTTTACAGAGGATGAATCAATCACAATTTTACTTGGAGATAATCACTCCCTGGTTCCACAAGGGCAAGGTTCAGTCCGAGTTAACACTCATGGATGCTCAATAAGGATACTTAACAATGTCAAGTACGTACCAAACCTTAGGAGAAATCTTATTTCAACTGGAACACTTGACAGGTTAGGCTATAAATATGGAGGAAATGGAAAAGTATGGTACTATAAGAATAATGAGACTGCACTTTCTGGTGATTTGAAAAATGGCTTGTATGTACTGAATGGTGAGACAGAAAAGAGTGAAGTATTCAGTGCAGTTGAGGAAACTGATGTCACAAGGCTTTGGCACAGCAGGCTCGGTCATATGAGTTTGAATAACATGAAGTCTTTGATGTCAAAAGGCTTATTACATAAGAAAGATGTTAAAGACTTTAGTTTTTGTGAACATTGTGTAATGGGAAAGTCAAAGAAGCTTAGTTTCAATATCGGAAAGCATGAAACAGAGGGTGTATTGGACTATGTACACGCAGATTTATGGGGCTCATCTACAGTTACACCATCTAAGTCAGGAAAGCAGTATTTCTTGTCCATCATTGATGACAAAACAAGGAAAGTTGGGTAATGTTTATGATAAATTCTGCGAATGGAAACAGCTTGTTGAGGTTCAAGCTGACAGAAAGGTGAAGGTGTTAAGAACAGATAATGGCTTGGAATTCTATAACAAAAGGTTTGATGATTACTGTAAGAAAAATGGCATTGAAAGACATCGCACATGTACCTACACACCACAACAAAATGGTGTTGCAGAGCGTATGAACAGAATGTTAATGGAGAAGGTGTGATGTTTGCTTAATGAATCAAGTCTTGATGAAACATTTTGGGCAGAGGCTACAGCTTTAGCAGCATATTTGGTGAATCGATCTCCATCTACAGCTGTTGATCACAACATTCCGGAAGAGCTTTGGCTCAAAAGGAAACCAGGTTATAAGCATCTCAAGAGGTTCGGTTCTGTGGCTTATGTTTATCAAAGTCAGGGAAAACTTAAGCCCAAAGCATTGAAAGGAATCTTTATTGGATATCCGCAAGGTACAAAAGGGTATAAGATTTGATTATTAGAAGAACAGAGATGCATTATTAGTAGGAATGCGGTGTTTCATGAGAATGTTGTCTTTAAAGATTTGCAAAATCAAGAAAAACAGAGTGATTTAAGTCACATCGATGACAATGATAATTCAAAGTCCATTACAGTCCTTAATAAGGAGAAAACCCAGTTCACAGAGGGTATTCATAGAGGAGAAACTTCAGAAAGTATTGATGAAGGTGTAGATTCGATGAATGATGAAGATTGCTCAGAGTTTGAACCAATCTTGTCAACGCATGTGTGATCTTCAAGCACTGTAGATTACAATCAAATAAGAAGCAGTCTTAGAAGAGTTAACACAGAGTTAAGTACATCATCATCATCAAAGTCTCAAGATCAAAATGATTGCCAATTGGCTCGTGACAGGTTGAGAAGAGTTGCAAAAGCACCTCCAAAAATGGCATATTATACAAATTTAGCTTTTGCTCTAACAGCAGCAGAAGAGATTGATTATGAGGAGCCAAACTATTATCATGATGCCATGAAAGACAAAGACTGGGAGAAATGGAATGAGGAAATGTCAGAAGAGATGAGTTCACTGATAAAGAACAGAACATTTGAAGTGGTTGACAGAACAAAAGATGTGAAAGTGATAGATTGCATATGGCTTTTCAAGAGAAAGCCTGGGATTCCATGTGTTGAATCAGAGAGATACAAATGCAGATTGGTGGCAAGGGGTTTCACCTAGAGGCAAGGGATTGATTACAATGAAGTATTTGCCCCAGTCGTGAAGCATGTGTCAATCAAGATCCTTATGGCCACAGTGGTAAAGGATGACTTAGAACTTGAACAAATGGATGTAAAAACGGTATTTTTACATGGTGAGATAGATCAAGAACTATACATGGAACAACCTGAAGGTTTTATTCAAAATCCAGAGAAAGATCAGGTATGTTTACTTAAGAAATCTCTTTACGGTTTAAAGCAAGCTCCACGGCTATGGAACAAAAGGTTTAATGCATTCATGTTGAACCAAGGTTTCATCAGAAGTAACAGAGATTCATGTGTATATGTTAAAGAATTCGGATCATGTGAGTACATCTACTTGCTTTTATATGTTGATGACATATTGATTGCTGCAAAAGACAAAGCTAAGATTGCATAGGTGAAGAGAATACTCAGTGATGAATTCGAGATGAAAGATATGGGTCCAGCAAGCAGAATTTTGGGCATAGATATCAAAAGATATTGTTCTGAAGGAATACTTAAATTGTCTCAGTCAAAGTACTTAGAGAAGGTGATTAAGAGGTTCAGAATGGAAGATTCAAAGGCTGTAAATACGCCTATTGGTGCACACTTCAAACTGTCCAAGGTGGAGAATGACAGTGAGTGTATTGACACAGATAAAGTCCCTTATGCGAGTGTAATTGGCAGTATAATGTACTCTATGGTCGGTACAAGGCCAGATGTTGCACACGCAATTGGTTTGGTGAGCAGATACATGAGTAAACCAGATGAAATTCACTGGGAAGCAGTGAAGTGTTTGCTGAGATATCTCAAAGGATCTCTAAGTCTCAATCTTGTTTTTACGAGAGGAAAAGACTTTGACATTCATGGTTTCTGTGACTCAGATTATGCAGGGGACTTGGACAAGAGAAAATCAACCAGTGGCTATGTGTTCACGGTGGGAGGGAACACAGTGAGTTGGAAATCGAATCTCCAACCTACAGTGGCTTTGTCAACTACAGAAGCAGAGTATGTAGCATTGACAGAGGCGATTAAAGAAGCAATTTGGATTGATGGTTTATTAATTGATATGGGTTTCAGCTCAACAAAAACAACAGTATGGTGCGACTCACAGTCAGCCATTTGTTTGTCAAAGAACAGTACATTCCATGAGAGAACTAAGCATATGGTAGTAAAGTATAACTTCATCAGAGAAATCATGGAGGAAGGCTATATCGAGGTAGAGAAGATTCATACTTCGAGGAACCCAGCCGATATGCTTACTAAAAGCATTCCGGTTTGGAAATTTGAAGAAGCTTTAGATTTTCTGAAGCTTCTCCGATGAGCTGCTTTGCAGCATACTTGCCGGTGTTAAAGTTCCGAAGTCGCAGTTCATTAACCGGGAAAGATATTGAATCAAGGTGGAGATTGTTGATTGATTCAGTTGGTTTGATTCAATTCTTTTGGTTTGGGTGTTAAACCAGGCGGAATTGGATTGATTGATTCTAACCGATCATGTTTAATGAACCGAAATCAGAGAAGAAAGAAGACGGTATGGCATTGGTTTAATCGCGAGAATTGAAGCCGGTTATTGTCTTTGGTTTAAAGACTCATATATATCTTCTTCTTCATTAGTTCGTTGTTCAGTTGTAACGATTCCAACGGAATCATTTTCTTTCTTCGCCATTGTTGTAACAATCAAGCTCGTATTGAGCTATATTCTTTCATTGTTTAGTGAATTGCTGGATCTTCCGGCTCCAGATGTAGGTGAAATCAATTCGATTCACCAAACTGGGTTAACAAATTCTCGGGTTTCTTTGTTTCATATTTCGTGTAACTAAAACCTTCGTACTTTCACAATTACAACAAATTACCTATAAGAACACATTGATACGAGTTCGAAATTGAGTTGGGTTACATAATTGGAGCTCAATTTGTAACAGAATCTCATTACTAAGGCCCTGTTCTTTGTTTGGTTGCCGCGACCACTTTGAGCGACTAAAATTTTAACTTTAAAAAAAAAGAAAAAAACGTGGTGGAAAGTGACAATTACGTCGCTGCAACTCCTTAGTGATCATTGCCGATGACTGCCGCTGTCGCTAAAAAATAGAGCGACCGCAAAAATAATCGTAGCTATGCTTTTTACGATGCCATCTATACAATAATATTTTTTTAATTAAGATCTTTGTAAGAAGTGCAATGCAATCTCAGCTATTTTCATATCTAATTTCGACTTATTATTTTCAATTCAATAAAATTGTAAAATTTACATATTACAATAATATGATTCTTTTTTTAATTACAATATTATAGTATATTTACTATAACACCACATAACAATTACAAAATTATGTATATATATATATATATATTCAATTTAGAAATTTAAACTTTTTTTTATCAAGGTTTCATGCCGTTAATTAAAGTCCCTTTCCGCACTTCATGCACACACAAGTCTTTCCTTTACACTTTCCACCACCAATTGGAAATCCTTGCTTACGGCAGTTAGACATGCATTCAATTTCCCCATTTTGTTTATCACAAGTTCCAGGTGCTATATCCTTGTTTTTTACCTCGGAATCACAAACGATGGTAGTAATTAGTAACCGTCCTTGTATAATAAATCCTATAACAAAGACAATTTAATCAAATGAATATATATATATATATATATATATATTTGCTCTAATATGATCTATATAAAAAACGTACATTATCTTTACAAAATCTATAGTAAATCATTCAAATATAGTACACATTTAAAAAGTATTTTCTTCAACAAAATTTTTATATTGTTAAAAGGAAATGTTTTATTTTCCCAATAATATTATTGTTGCCAAACTATGAATTTTTCCTTTTGAAAGTTCGAGATCAAAGCACATAAAGAAATTATAAACCGAGGGTGTTGACAAGATACATACCTGTCAAAATGAACATTAAGATTATCAAACAAATATTAAAACCAACAACTACATTATTCTTGACCATTTTTATTCACTTTCTTAAGGACTCTCTTTCTTTTGTTTTTCTTTTTTAACTATATTACCATCTAAATGTTGTATTTAAAGATATATTTTTCCAAAAAATTATAGGTATTCCGTAAAAAATGTTTCTAAAAATTGGTTCAAATTACTACCCACACAAAAAAGAGTAACCTTTATATTGGAGTTAAAAGTTTTTCTAATTTCGGTAAACATCGTTCTTTTTTTAATCCGTTAATCAATGGAAGAAGCTGTTTTTCAGAAAAAATAAATTGTGATTCTTAGTTTAACTACGGTATTATACTATATTTAGTATAAAAGCACATAACAACTACAAAACTTTATATATAAATTGTCAAGGTCTTTTGGAAATTGCCTCCTTGAGACCTCCTTTGCAAATGCATGCACAAACAAGTCTTTCCTTCACACTTTCCACCAAAATTATATCCTTGTTTTCATCTTTTTTGTGGTGCGTAGTTGTTAATTATCTCTTTCCCAGATTGACATAAAGATCTAGTACGAGCAATTTCTTTTTTTGGTCAACGTACTAGCAATATCTTATGACTATTTTTGTCCTTGTGTAATAATAGATCCTAAACCAACGATAATTTAATCAAAGGAATATAGTAATATATTTGATCTATATATACGAGAAACCGTATATTATTTTATTTTTTTTGTCAACACTGAGTCACAACTGACCGTCAATTATCTTAACAATATCTATAGTAAATTTTTAATATTTTACGCATCAATATTTCTAAAACGTTTTTAATTTAATCAAATTTTTATTTTGTTAAAATGAAATTTTTTACTTATCCAATAATATTATTGTTGCAAAGTTTTAAACACATAATTTTGAGATCATAACATATACAAAAAAATAAGTTGAGGCGTTGGTTACAAAAGATAACGCTACCCTTGCCTACATTGTGTGAGTTACTAAAGAACCAACCAATAAAAAAAAATACAATGATACCCTAGATAAGTAGGGAAAAATTGGTTGGGCAACCAATAAAAAAAATACAATGATATCCTAGGTAAGTAGGGAGAAATTGGTTGTGCATCCGATAGAAAAAATACAATGATATCCTATGTAAGTAAGAAAAAATCGGCTGCAAAACGAAAGAATGAGGAAAAGAACCATAGAAAGATAGTCCTAAGGTTGAGGAAAAACCCATGTGTCTTTTGATCGATATCCTTTGATGAGACCGCACTTAGATACTTTAGGAAGTCGGTATGATGCATTCGGGTATCTCACTTGGATTGTGGAATTAGCTTGGGACAGTTGCAAAGTTTGGGGGAAGTACAAGGGTGGTCTCGATTCTGTCAGGTAAGTTTTTCATGTGGATTACTAAGGGGATTGATTTTGTAGTACTCTTATGACAAATGAGTTCTTTGCTTACACTTCATTTCTCATTCTTAATCTTTCTATTTGTTTGAGGACAAGCAAAAAGCTAAGTCTGGGAGAATTGATATACCTCATTTTTATCGGTTTTTAATCCAACTATTCATGCGTTTTTCAAGTCTTTGTTGGTCTTTTCGAATCTTTTCAGGTACAAAATGGGTTAAAGTTGAATTAAGTACTCAAAACTTGGATTGGAGCAAAAAAGAACATTTCTACGTTCAAATTTCAAAAAGACCAAGATCGATCAATCCCTTCCTAGATCGATCGATTCGCACTACAGCCAAAGTTGCGCATGATCTCGCGATCGACCTCACCATTGAGGATCGATCGATCGACCAGCTGAAGAAGCAGAAACTGCGCACGACCCGTCGATCAACCTCATCAGATGGATCGATCAGAGGTCACAATAACTGAAATTACGCACGACTTCGGGATCAACTTCACCATTGAGGATCGATCGTTCCAGTCCTTGACGAGTAAACTGCGCATGACATGCGGATCAACCAGCCGAGCTAAGGATCAACCATTTCCCTTATTTTGTACCAACGCGTTTTCTAACCTTTTTAATTAGGTTTCTTTGAATACTTTCACATTATGTTGTATTTTCCTATTGAAGGAGGCTACTCTACACTCCTAGCAAGGAGATTGGATCCACTTCTACACTTTGGAAAAGATTTCTAAACTCTCTTTTTAATTCAATTCATTTTTCAATTATGCATTATATTGAAGTTTTGCTGATTTCTTCTTCCATGTCTGAGTAGTTCCCAAATTAAGTTTAGGGTTTTCTTAGGAATTAGGGAATCATGAATTAAGGCCAAATAGGGTGACTACCATTAGAATTTTTCATCTATTGTTGTGTTCATTGCTTAGTTTAGACTGGCCACCTAATCTATGATCATAGGAAGTTTAACACACAAAAGTGTTTGATTAAATGTCTGAAAGAACATAGGTGAGCAAATTGTCCTAAACCAACGACAGCTGATGTTAAGGAAACTCTATGAACATATTAGACTTGAACTGTAATGCATGGTTAAATCTCTAGGTTCAAACAACTGTTTAGAATTCTAGGTTGCTAAGCATACTAGTCGGCGCCACGATAGTGGATTTACTATAAATTAGTGTTCTGAGTTTGAGAATTAGTCTTAATTTGCACCCTGAATAGTGCCTGGTTAGATTCCCAATTTCCTTTTGATTTCCCTAAACTTGATGTTTTAATTAATTCAATCCTATTTCGTTATTAGCATTTGTTATCGAGTTTCCAAACGTCTTATTTTGTCTTAGCTCTAATTTGATTTCAATATTGATAGTGTAACTATTTGGTTCTTGTGGGTTCGGTCCCTGAATATTGCTACGGTTTGTTATGCCTTGCAGTAGTCTTTTAGAGTTAAAACCTATAATATCAAGGGCCGGCAATGTTTGGTATTAATAAGCACAATTATGTGTGTGAGGCAGTAAATGAGAAAGACTGGAGATTACCGTCTTACCGATGCAGAAATGAAATGGTTGCAATGGTTAGACAAACCATATTGCAGATCTATGTTCTGAATGCATTCAAAGTAGTTAAAGAATGGGAAGATTGGGATTATGCCAAAATCATTAAAATCAAGGCTTAAAGGAGCAAGTGATTTCACTTTAAAACTCTTGGTGATCTCCACAAAAGCTTGTAGAGATAAGTTGTGGAGAGAAGTGGTTCACACTAACGCTTGTGAAGAAGCCTAAGGTGTGAAAGAAATGCTTAGATGTGGCATGTGCAAGAAGGATCTTCTTTGCCTTAAGCTACAAGTATGCAAGGCTCAAATGAGCCAAACGTGTGGTGTTCGTAAAAAACACTAAAGAGGTATGCATTGTCCATATGATTTATGTGATACTAATCTATGTGAGTTCCATGCGATCTCAGCTAGAAATAAGTGTTTGATGCACCCAAAGAAGCTAAGAGAATGGATAAGATAGTTGCATATACTGCGGGTAGGTGTGTTCCCGTACCGCGAGAAGGGTGTCCATGTAACGCAGGTATACCGCATGTAGATATGTTCCCGTACCGCGGGAAGGGTGTCCATGTAACGCATGTAGTCCATGGGTCGAGAGGCATGTGCAGCATGCAAGGAACTCATGTACTTGAGAAAGTCAATGGCAACCCAGAAAAGGTCAATGGTAGGATGGCTACGTACTGCTGGTAGGCCGTCGGGTCAAGGGACATGTACCGTGGGTCGATTCTTTATGTACCGCAGAAAGTCAACATGAAGCTGAACAAAGTCAACGGTCAGATGAGTGTACCGTGGGTTGAGGCATCATGTACCATGGGTCGAAGCAGTATGGACTATGGGTCAAGCTCAGCATGTATCGCGGGTCGAGGAAATGCGTACCACAGGTCGAGAGGCAACATACTGCAGGTCGATGATTTGTTGGACCTAACCAAAATATGTTCGAGAAGCGAATTACATATTACATGGGATGGCAAACAACTGATTTCGAGACATGCATTGTTTACTAACCAGTTACAATACAACGATCAATAGAGGAGTGTGTACTAACTAGTTAGGGGTAACCGATATAAATACAAGCCAAACATATTCAAAATTTGACCCTTTTATTATAGCATGTCCAGCAGAATAAGTGTGTTTTATTCCTTATCCGCGTATAAAGTAAAGACGTGAGACATGGTTATCTGTGATAAAAGTGAATCCAAGAGGTCGTATTATCAGGGAAGTCGACGATGTAGCTATGCAACAAGAAAGAGTATTGGATGTTTCTATAGTTGTCGAATCCACAGAAGATATCATACATTCACAACAAGAAGTAGAAGACATTATTCAGGATGATTCAGAGCATGAAAATGTTGACTGTGACGAGTTCGAAGAGGTATAGGACGAAGAAAACACTGATGATGAAAACTCTGATAATGAAAATAACTAAGTTGTTGTACCTTATATTTTGTTGTATCTTTAATGAGTTTATGTTGTTTTGTAAAAAAAAAACCTGCATTTGCAAGGCTACTGCGAGGAATATGCCAGATTCCTCGCAATGCAAAAACCGGAACCGAATAACCGTTTAACCTGAACCTTACCCCAAATACAAAACTGTATACTATATGAATGTAGAAAAGTTCTATTTAAGTGGGCCGAGAATACATCGATAATCGTTCACCAATTAGATTCTCTATGTTTAATTCTCGAATTTAATCTCGAACATGTAGTTAAGTATTTTCAATCATGTATATTTGCAACGCACTTCGTTTAAGTGTTTTGCGAGTCCACTACATTACAATTTAATTCTCTACGTTTAAGTCTCTACAAAACTGACAATGTTATATAAGTGTTTTAAATAACGTATCTATACACCGCTCTTTGTTTCGTTTTCGTTTAAATATTTTGCGAGTCCTTTGCGACGCATTGGCCTAGCCACGCAACGACCTCAAAATTTGTGAGTCCTTTGCGACGTCCTCAGGCTCGGGCATCACAATGGCTTCGCAATTTGTGAAACCTGGAAACCTTAGTTTCCGTCGCAAAGATCTTGCACCGTTTCACTTAACCATCACATCTTTCTTTCTTCTTCCTCCCTTCTTCTCCTACGCGGTTTCTCTCTTCCTCTCTTCTTCTCCTTCGTGATTTATGCACCGATTTCCTTCTTCTATTCTTCTCCTTCACCATTTCTCTTCCTCTCTTCTCCTTCTCTTCTTCTCCTTTGCCATTTCTCTTCCGCCATTCTTCTTCTCTTCTTCCCGTTTCTCTTCTTCTCTTCCTTCTTTCGCCGAACGTCTCCTCCACCACCACCACCGTCGATCTCCTCTCCCATCCAAAGTAAGCCATTCAACCATAAATCTAGATGTAAATTGTTAGATTTATGTGTTAGGATTGTAGAAATTGCTAGATTTTTGGATTTGAATCTAGATTTAGGTTTTAGGAATGTTAGATTTTTAGTTTTGCATTCTTACAAAATGTTTTGTAATTTTTAAATATATTTTTAAATTTTTAAAAACGTTATGTAAATTTTTAAAGTTTTGCAATTTGAAAGACATTTTTAAAACTATTTTGTATTTTTTAAAAAAATTTCTAATATTTAAAAATGTTTTGTAATTTCACAAAACGTTTTCTAAATATTTAAAACGTTTTGTAATTAAAAAAACCGTTTTTTTAATATTTTTTATTTTAATAAACATTTTTAACACGTTTTATAACCATTTTACATTTTTCAAAAACATTTTTTGTAAGTTTTAAAAACGTTTCGTGTTTTGAAAATATATATATATGAATTGCCGTAATTTAAGAAAATTTGTAACTTAACAAAAATTAATAATGACTCTAAACATCTAAATTTTCACAACCCTTACACTAGGTACCTTAACGACGCTGGTGGATCTCACCCACCGACACCTCCCGGATCACAACCACAGACATGTCCCGAAGAATATACATCTCAACCTACGTCATGTCCCGAAGAAGATACATCTCGTCAACGCCTGGTGATAGTTTCAGTTCTCAGCCGGGCTTCACGACTATATGGGAGACTGATTCCACACAGCCATTAGCACCCGAGATTGCTTCACGAATGGCTGTCGAGGATATACTGAACAAGCCAAGCCACCACTATCTTACTAATCTCGTTTCACAACGTCCGTCGGAAACACTTTGGTATTGTATTAAATTATAAATTTATTCATTTTTATATTTATTAAAACAAATTTAAATGTTTTTTTTGGTTTACAATGGTAGGTTCAATGATGACGGGGAACTGGCGACTGCCGTGCGGAAAATCTTTGAAAGGAATTTCAAGGAACCGCACGCAAATTTTACGCAAGTGCTAAACCACATCGTCGATAGATGGTTTAAAACTTTTGTGGTGAGTTTTTTTATTAGATTAGTTCTTTTTCATTTTTTTTACCAAAATTTATGAGTCACAAATATATTTTCTTGTAGCAATGTTACCAATGGAGTCCCTCGATAGAAGTCTGTAACAAGTTCAAGGAAGTGTCGAAGAGTCGCATGTCCGACCAGGTTGGCTGTTGGAAGGCTAATTGGAGGATCTAACCCAAGATTGCAGTGATTTGAGCACTGGATCTACCGTGCTATCTACCGCACAAAAGAACCAAATATACGCCGAGGTAAGATTGTTCTAATTTATTTCATGTATTTTCCATTCAAATTAGTTACACTAACGTAGTAATATAGTTTTTTCTTATCAGGTTGCTTCCTGTAAAAATGGGAGATTATTTGGAACCGGTTGCTCACTCGGATCAAGGATAGGGCAGTGCTTCTCACCGCAAGGATCTTAAGCCTCTGCGGATTCCTCTGATCTTAGAGAGGTGGTAGATTGGACGCAGAATGAGCTAGCAGAAGCAAAATGTGTGATCACGTCCCAGACGAAAAAGATATCACAATATGATGAGTTGTTCTCTTTTTTGGCCTCAAAAGACGAGCATTAGCTGCTAAGCTGAAGAAACTGCACCCCGATGAGCCTGGATCTAGTTCGGAGAACGCAGACTAGAGCGCGATACAACCACTAGTAGAAAAAAACGCTATACCAACGAAAATGCCGCGAAAAATTTCATGGGTATAGGCTAAAATCCACAAAATCTTACATAATGCCATGGTGCACAGTAATCTGCTAGCCACAAAAACATTTGCTGGTTTTCGTGGGATATAACCCACGTAAACCCACGAAAAGTTTCGTGGGATATAACCCACGTAAACCCAAGAAAAGTTTCGTGGGTTTTGAGAAAACCCACGACAACCCGCGAATAATAGAGTGGGTTACAAATTTCCCACGAAAACCTACGAGATTAATCGTGGGTTACATGATGGCTACGAAATCCCATAAAAAGTTTCGCATGTATTATTGTTACCCACTAAATCCAACGAAAGATGTCGCGGGTAACATTGTTACCCACTAAAACCCACGAAAAATGTCGCGGGTAACTTAATTACCCACTAAAACCCACGATTAATTTCGTGGGCTTGTATATACCCACTAAAACCCACGAAATTTTTCGCGGTTATGCTCCCTTTTTCCTGTTAAAAGCCACTCATGTACACACTATAAATATGAGTGATGGAATTTATACATCCCACAAGCTATCTGCAATTTAAATATTGTAATCAAATTTCTTAAACCCAACAGATGATAAGTCGATCACCAATTGAAATTGAAGATAGTGAAGAAACCCAGGAGCCGTTCAACTTCGTAGAGCCGAAATACTCGTGCGAAACTGAAACGCAAAGCGGTGAATTCATTGGGGAGATACCAAAGTACTCGTGGGAATCAGAAACTTGCTCAGAAGGTGGTAATTCGAGTCCAAAATGTGATGTTGTGGACACATATGCTTTTAATGAAGAGGAGCACGTGCAAAGGCCGGAAAGTCCTGACCTGAATATTGATGTAGATGAAATGTGAGAAAGGCTATGCAAAGATGTTCACCCATCTCCTTCAAAGATTAAGTCAGATAACCATTATGAAAGTAGTACTAGTGACTTTAGTTATTATGATGATGCCCAAAGACCTGAAAGCCCAGACTTAAATCTCGATGTAGATGCAATGAAAGGGGAGTTATTCGATGGAGTTCCTGGTTCTCCATCAAACAAGGGAAATGGGTGGCAAGGATTGTTTTAGACATGAATCGGGTCAAGTGTGATCGATAAGTATGTGTTTTTTATGTCCGCTAAAAAAAAATGGTGTGTGGTTGTTGTACTTTATAGTGTTTGTTGTTTAATTCATGTCTAAATTGCGTTTTCAATGTATGTTACTCTATATTATTGTAAGTCTTTCACGTCATTACATAATAATAATTGGTTGCATAAGTGTTTTGAATATGTAACAAAACAACAAACCATAGAGATATTGCATCACGTTTGGAGAAAAGCCTGCACTCCACTAATTCATGTTGGCCACACCTCTCTCATTTTGGCTCTTGCAAAGTTAAAGGGAAGGGAGTTGTCAAATCAGTGGTGGAATCAATTAAAGATGGCAATGAAGATGCATGCGAGGAGACAAAGACTGCCTTCTTTTGTCAAATCATGCGCAGATGGACCAGCTGGAAGGTAAGTGGTTTGAAGTTTAGACAAAGACTGCAGCCATATTAGGTGTACTCAAATCATGTCGGACTGGAAGGTAAGTGGTTTGAAATTTAGAATCATTTTTTACGCACTAATCTAAGCCGTCGGATGGGGTTGGTGAAATCTGATCGTTGATTGTTAATGACAACATATTGCCTATATATTGATGTATAAAATGGTGTTATTCAAGTTCTTATTCTAGTAGAAGGAAAAATTTTAATTCATAAACATCATATATATACTAAAAATTTGGTATGGCATCCTCGAGCCATTCGAGAGCGTGGATGGATAATAGGATCGATCCGTTAACAAATTCTATAACTGAAGAATTCATGGTAGGGATCAATGTCTTCATATCTTTCGCTTGCCAACAACCATCATTTATGGCGACAGGGAGACTAATGTGTCTATGTGCCAGATGCAAAAACGAGAAACTACAATCTGTTAAAGTGGTGACGCGACATCTATTCACCGTTGGTTTCAAAGGCAATTACTATATATGGAGTAATCATGGGGAATCTTTCATGGAAAGCGGAGAAACATCGAATGCAACATATGTGGGTGGGGTGGATTATAGAGGGGTCTTCACCGGTCGCACATTCAAGCCGAACCAGATGAAAGGTTCCATGATGCATCCGAAATCGCTGAAGATATTACAACCCGGTAATATCAGACGCCCTTAGAGATAGATGATGTTCAAACACTTGATGACAAGTCGTACGAGGCATTCATTGAAGCAAATCAACCATTATACGAAGGTTGCAACGAAAAAAATACCAGATTATTTTTGGCATCATGTATTTTACGGTGGAAAACGGATTATAATATAGCGGAAAGTGCTATTGATGATATTGTGGGTACAATGAAAAGGATTTTACCATGCCCAAATTCTACTCCTGAATCGTACTACGAAACAAAGAAGCTCACTAAGGCTCTTGGCTTACCGGTGCATAAAATTGATGTATGCGAGAACAACTGCATGTTATTTTGGCAAGGTGCAGATGCTATGCTAGAGCAATGTCGATTCTATGATAGTGAGCGGTACCATCCCTGGAATGGTAAAGGGAAATAGATTCCAAAACAAAGAATGTTTTATCTTCCCATTACAGATCGTTTGAAACGATTATATCAGTGCGAGTCAACCGCAAGGCATATGCGATGGCATGCAGAGCATGCTGTGGAGGAAGGTGAAATGAATCATCCATCTGACGGAGAGGCTTGGAAACATTTTCAAAATGTTTATCCGAGGTTTGCGGGTGAGCCAAGAAATATATATCTCGGACTATCGACTGATGGTTTTAATCCACTGGGAATGAGTGGAAAGGCACACTCAATTTGGCCTGTCATAGTAAGTCCATACAACCTACCCCCTGGTATGTGTATGAGAAGAGAATTTTATTTTCTCTTGGTTTTGGTCCTGGGTCCAACACACCTGAAGAAAAGTCTAGATGTATACCTTCAGCCTTTAATTGCCAAGCTTAACCAACTTTGGACACATGGCGTTGATGCTTATGATATTTCAAGGAAACAGTACTTTAAGATGAAGGCGGCACTCATGTGGACGATTAGTGATTTCCCACTTATGGGATGTTATCTGGTTGGATGACACACGGGCGGCTCGCATGTCCTTACTGCATGGATGCAACAAAATCATTCTGGTTACCAAACGGTAGAAAACATAGTTGGTTTGACTGCCACAGAATGTTTTTGAGGGTTGATCACTCCTACAGGCGTAATGTTGTTGCCTTCACCAAGTCCAAATCAGTCCACGATGAAGCTCCGATATGGCATAGTGGGAGTTCTCTATTAGAGACCATCAACAGTATAGAAGGTCTAGAAATGAGCAGTCGCTGTAGTGGAAATGGACACAATGATCCATCTAGAACGGTGAATGGTTATGGCCAATATCACAATTGGTATAAAAAAGTATATTCTGGTCGTTGCCGTATCGGAAGAATTTATTGCTAAGGCACAACCTCGATTTTATGCATATAGAAAAGAATTTTTTCGACGATATTTTTAACACCGTTTTGAATGTGCCGGGGAAAACTAAAGATAATATCAAATCGCGGCTAGACTTGGCGACGATATGTAGCAGGAGAGTATTGGAGTTGACAACTCATGGGAGTGCTCCCGTACCCATTTTTCGGATGGCTCGTGATGCAAAAAACATATTCTTAAGTTGGTTGAAGAATGAAATCCGATTTCCCGATGGGTATGCTTCTAATTTTGGTAGATGTGTAAATGAAAGTAATGGGACACTCTCGGGTTTGAACAACCACGATTGTCATGTCATAATGCAAAGGCTTCTTCCATTCGCTCTGATGGAACTACTTCCTAAATCTGTTCACATAGTGATATCAGGTAAAAGGTTTCTCTGTATGTTTTACATATTTGGTAGCACGTATACTAATCACAAGTACTCTACTTATTGTGCATTATTAGAAATTGCTCTGTTTTTCCGAGACATGGGGGCTCCTACATTGAAGAAAGTAGATATTCAAACAATGAAGGAAAACATTGCAGTTAAATTATGTAACCTAGAAAGATATTTCCGCCATCTTTTTTTGATGTTATGGAGCATCTGCCAGTACATCTTCCTGACGAGGCAATCTTAGGTGGACCAGTTCTGTACAGGTGGATGTATCCGTTTGAGAGATACATGTACCACCTGAAAAAAAGGTGAGGAACGAAGCCCATATTGGAGGGTCTATCGTGGCCCAATGTGTACAAGAAGAGATATAGGCGTTGACATCTCATTGGCTTGAAAGACCTTTGGCTCGAGCAAATGAAGGATGGCATGGAGAAAACCTTAACTTCTACGCCTTCGAAGATGTGCCTGCAATGTTCAGACAAAAAGGAAGATTAATTGGTAAACCATCAAAGGGATGGATAACGGATGAAGAGTACAATGTTTTGCAAATGTTCCTCATGAAATTGTCCTGAGTTAGAGCAGTATGAAAGGTAAAGATTTAATTTTAAATATATACATCTCTCTGTACAGATATTGAAAGAATAATATCATTCGTATAGGATATTTGAAGAATTAATGCAAACAACGTATCCAGAAATGAGTAGTATTAACCTACAAACGTTTAAGGAAAGCAACTTCGCGTAGTGGTGCAAAGAATACGTAAGTATGCTTACAATAATTCGTAATTTACTAATCTACTACGTATCTAATATATAAATATTTTATAACAGATTAGTCATGGAAGCATATTGGAAAACGTTCCCCAATGGCTGAGTAATTTTGCTCAGGGTCCACGTCGTGCTTACACATCGTGGCCTTCGTTTGCAACAAGGGGATACTTATTCCGCACTGTGAGTCGGAGTACAAACAAAAAAACTCAGAATTTTGGTGTCTGTGTACGAGGAACAACTGATACAGAATATTATGGTAAACTGGAGGACATCAGAATGATTGAATACGACGGAGGCGTTGGGTTGAAGATTGTAATATTCAAATGCTTTTTTTATGATATTACCAGTGGTACTGGAATGCGTATAAGTCGTTATGGACTTGTTGATGTTGCCGCAAATAGGCAGTACAGAAAATATGACCCATTTATTACACCAGAACAATGCGATCAAGCATGTTACATACCGTATCCAAAAGTTAGGAGGAGACACGTGTCGTTCGAAATGTAACACATGCTTTGCCACTGGCATTCCAGGATGAATCGAGAACTAACGTCGTCGCTGCAGCATGCCTTTTAAGAGTTGAGACCCACGTTGTTGACGACACTGAAAATTACGACGATATGCCCAACCAAGACACAAATGACATGTACACATCTGAACACGAGTTAATGGACAATGATGTATCTGAAGATGATTCATCAACCGATGATGAATAGAATCACTATAGTAGTTTCTGCATTGCATTTTATTTGTTCTGCTTGTTGAATCTTTATTGTAAAATAAGAATATATTATGTGAAATAGTTCGAATGATTTGTGTGTTAAGAAAAAAGTCTTATATTTGTGTTACCAGATGCGTTAGTGGTCTGGTGCACACCAACCAATTCAGCCATTTTACTTTTACGCTTTTACTAGATTGTAGCAATTATTACACGGTACCCATGACTTTAATTTAGTTGTCACATATATAGTAACATGCTGACAGTGTTGATTGCGGGAATTGCGCATTGCATGCTGTATGGGCCCCTACAATGTCTAGTCTTGTCAATCGTTTTGGAATTGTGTTACCCTCCTCCACACCTGTAAACCCGTGATAATTTTTGGATCAACATTTCTCTTCTATAAATGTCGAACCTATGCCACATGTTTATTACAACTGCATAAGTGACTTCGATGAAATGTCTAACCGTGAGTTGTGGTGATATTACTTGGAGACTCGTGACTCTCTCGAACTCGGAACAACCCCCTCTCCCGTGCCTACAAGTCCACCGTATGATCAATTGAATGTTGTTGAAGCTCCACCTACTTTACCCCTCCAGCAAACTCAACAACTACAGTACCAGACACCGCTCATACTCGGACCTGGCCGTAGAGTTCATATTGGCCTATTTTGCAAAAGGAGTAACGACGCAATGGTTATGCGAGGCGAAAGGTCTCAGACCCGACCAACCCAAGACTTCATTCGTGATGTCTATAATGAGCCACAGGCGGTCGACTTGGACTTTAATACCCCTCAGTGGACTTCTACAATTGAGTACATGAGGCGCGAAGGTACATACCAAACTAAATCGATGACTTTTTCTTTATGAATCGAAGATAAAAATTTGTAAATCTTTTGTCCGTACATGTAGGTTTATATACGAACAGGACCAGTCCATTTTGGACCCAGGTTGCCGAAATACAGTGCCCGGCAAATCAATTTATTAAAGTGAAGAAGGTAATACGGGTGTTTGATTTCAGCAAATCTAGTGGTATTCCTTGCTGTTCGTCTTCATAACTAGTATCAATTTTAGATTGTGGCAATGATTTCAACTTTAACCCCAAACGACCAAGGAGATCTCATGGTGACCCTTAAGGATCCATCAGGGAAAATTGACGGATCTATGCACCGTAACATCTTCATAAATGATGAGTATCGACTTGCTACTTCAGTTGGCGCGGTGGTTATTGCACGGAATGTAACTGTATCCCGTTTCAACACGGCGTCTAAGTACCTCAACATAACTAATCGCAACATTGTCAAGGTTTAATTTATTAATTAATACATATTCGTGATTTAAGTAAACAACTTTGCTAATCGTCTTACACTTCTTCAATCTGTAACATATAGTGGGTGGAAATGCTATGGTGGCAGGATTCGAAAACAACATTGATTATGAATGTGCAACCGTTCCAGACTCTGAAAGTGATGAATAAACTCGAGCCACGTAGATCGTCGGATCAAAATTTGGCATAGTAGCCATGCTTGATATGAATAAGCTTCATGCATTGTGCTGTTGTATTCTACTTTACCCTTGCATTTCGACATATTGTAATCTGGTTCTATGTTATTGTAATGTTGTTGTTTTTAAAATAAATGTTAAGCTTATGTCACAATAACAACACTGTCTTTTTTCCATTTAGGCCCGTGTAGCGAAGAATAACTATTTCTAAACCTTCATATAATATCAAGTGTAAACAAATAACAATACTTATCCTTAGCTCAAATGGTAACATAACACTCCCTCTTGTAAGAGACCCGAGTTCGAACCATTAGTTCGGCCAAATTTTAAAATTTGGTGGTACCCACGAAATTTTTCGCGGCTTTTCGTGAGTACTACGTGACTTTTTTTTAAAAACCCACGAAAACCCACTTCAAATTTCATGTGTAGCTCTTCTTCTTCCCCGACGCACACATCTTCCTCATTTTCGACATTTCACTTCGCCTCTCGTGTTACACGCGATCCCGTCGGCTATTCTCACGTTCAGAGCGCGGCAGAACGTCCACCATCCTCCGATCGTCCTCCTCACCGAGGTAAGTTTTCTCAAACCCAAAATTTTAAAGAACCCCCAATTTCTAGGGTTTCATTTCTACATTCGAAATTTGTAAAATTTTACCTCGGAATAGTTGTTAGGATGGTTTGTTAGCATTCCTAACACTAGAACAACTACTCATTGTCCAATTTAACCGGTGGAAATCGAAGATTTCACCAATTTTTTGGATTTTCAAACGAAATCCAATTTATGGAAATTTAGAATGCGACAAATCCGATTTTAACTTTGGACCTCAATCAAATACTTATTTCCATGGTTAGATTTGCTTTCCATATTAACTTGCAATTTACAAAACAATTTTTGGAATTTTTTTTGTTCCGCAGACCCCCAATTTTTTTTGTTGATTAATTTATCATGTTTTATTCATTACAATATTCAACAAAAAAAAAAATGTCTCATTTCCTATACAACTCATTCACGAAATTGTATAGTTTTCTAAATTTTTGTAATTGAAACATCATTCCAACAATTTAACAAATATAACAACCAAAATCTCATAACAATTTCACATCATATACCCAAATTTTGAACATCAAATTTAAATTTTTAATAACTTCTAACGCACATTGAAACACTCGTACAAAAACATACAAAACTATACATGTAATTACAATGTCCTTTTTTTTTTTAAAGTACATATTACTAACCTTATTACTATACAAAACATAAATAAGCTTCATTTAAATTATTTATAACTTAAAAATTCTAAATTGTGTTTATAGTTATGGCATCATCCAGTTCTGATTATATGGGGTCATGTGGCACACACTACGATCTCCCGAGATCAGCTCGCGGAGCCTCTCACGAGTATCATTGCCGTTTACGTGCGGTTTACGAAGCCCCAACTAGGGCTTCGCAACCTTTACTACATCCTGATAAGGAAAACAGAGCATTGTGGTAGGTCATCAAACTTTAAACAATTTTTATGTTACTTTTGTTAACGAATCCACACTAATATTATCAATCAAATTAATAAGGTTTGGGATCGATGATTCGATTACAACCTTTATTAAACACACTTGGCAAGGAAATTTTTGGGGACCCTGGAGGAATTGGTCCGATGTCAAAAAAGCGGCACCTGCAAAGATCCAATCTTGGTGGGGCACTTTTGTGGTACGTTACATTATTAAATATTTATCACATTAATAATGTAAGTTAAATTATTAATTAATACTAATTGTTTAAATTAAAATTAGCAAAACTATAACTGGGACCCAAAATATGAAGACATCGTCTTCTACCAGTGGAAGGAAAAGACTAAGAAAGGAATTGGGGAAGACATTAGCCGAAAGAAGCGATCAAACAAAAGACCCAGTTACATCAGCGAAGATGATTGGGCGCTTCTTATGGAGGGATGGCAGACTGAGGCTGCAATCCGTAAGAGTCAAGCTGCAGCAACCAGCCGTCGAACTAATAAAGACGGCAAAGGTATGCACAAACACACCGCCGGGCCTAACTCTTTCGCGAAGATTGAGTACGAGTTGGTTAGTATAATTTCTAAATTTATTTTTCCATAATTGCTAATTTAAATATATTACAAATTACAACTAAATATTACATAATCATTTATCATTTACAGAAGCTGAGATCGGTTGGTTCTGATCCACCTTCTATTGTGGATTTGGTGAAGACAACACACACACGCGAGGACGGGACATTAGTCGATCAACGGTGCGAGGAGCTCGTGAGAGAGGTAGAGGCTGCAGCTACCCACATTCAAGATTCACCGGGCACTATCGGTTCCACCACTGGTCCTTCGCGAAATGTCCTTAACCAATTATACGTCTAGGTACGTTTTCGAATTTTTATTACATTCGACACTCTTATTTCTTTTTAAACATTTAATTCTCAACTCATCATATGCAGCGTGCTAGACCAAGATATGGTACGTTATACGGCGTAGGCAATGCCCAAACGCAGTTCTATCAGCCGATAGACGATTACCAGACCAGCTCCCAAGCGCATCATCAAGGGGAGATCGATGCCATTGGAGCCAAGATGGGTAACATTGAAGCCAAACTCGACTTACTGATGGAGCGATTACCTGGTGGGTCGAGGACTTCAGCTCCCACTCAGCCTGACGACGAAGTCATGACTCTTTTACCATCTATGCGACTTAACTTCGACCACAACCCGTAGTATATTTATTTTGTAAAAACAATTTGGTTTTTGGTATATTATTACAATATTTAATGTTAAATATATTTTTTTTTTGTAATTCGAATTTAAATTTTAAAACAAACAAAAAAAACAAAAAAAAAAAATTAAATTCGGTTACCCACAGAAAAAATCGTAGACTTTCGTGGGTTTTATGTAAGAACCCACGAAACATTTCATGGGTTTCAGTGGGAAGAGAACCCACGCATGAAATCGTGACTATTCGCGTGTTGTGTAGCCACGTACAAATTCGTGGCTTTTCATGGCAAAGTACCCACGAATAAATTAGAGGCTTTTCGTGGGCTTCTCTAGTTGCCACGAAACTTTAGTGGGTTTTCGTAGTAATTAGACCCACGTGAAAAATCGTGGCTTTTCGCGGGTTTGTTTGCCACGGAAATTTCGTGGCATTTCGCGGGTTGTCTTATCCACGAGGAGCCACAAATCTTTTAACCCACGACGCTATACCCACGAAATATTTTCGTGGCTTTTCGCGGCTATTCCCGCTTAAAGCCACAAAATTCCTATGTTATTACCCGCAAAATTTTTGCGGGTATTTGGCTTTTTTCTACTAGTGAACACCCGGACGTTTCAAAAAACTTTTAGAATTTTTTTTATGAAAATAATTTTAAATATTTTAAAAATATTATAATTTTAAGATATATTATTTTTATTTCTATTTATTATTTATTAAATAACTTAAATATATTTTATTTTCAAATTAGTTATATTTCAAAATTTAAAAAACAAATCCCAAGATCGTCGCAAGGGCCTCGCAGAGATGGCCTTGCAATGGCCTTGCAATGGCCTTGCAGAGGGTGTCTCACAAGTGTCTCGCAGAAGAGGCCTCGGAAAGACCTCGCAGAAGCAATCTCGCAACAGACTCGCACATCCTACGACGACTCTGTGAGGCCCTTTTCTGTCGTAGGTTTGCGAGGACCATATGACGTTGTAATGTTTGCGACACCACTACGATAAATGTGATTTGCGACTCACAATTTGCGATGAAAAAGATGATGTAGTGATATTGCAAAAGGCAATTTGCAACACCACTGCAACACCTTTTACTATTACAAATCGCCAGTTTTCTTATAGTGAAGATATTCAAAAATTATTTTTTTAAACTTTGCATTAAATAAAAATACCCTGACTTCAACCGAACCAAAAATTCAAACAAAAAATTTCCAGTTATTTCTATATATACCAAAGCCAGAGATATTCACAAAATGAATCCAAAATAAAAATATCAAACGAATTCTAAATCACTAGATCCAAAAATAGAAAAACTCAAAAATCCAAGCTGAATCAAACCCAAAACCCGAAATTCTAGGTCTGATAAGTACTCATTGGGTTTTCTTTTGTTATTAGGAAGCTAGGCACAAATAGTCATATTTAGAGTTAAGTTTTCTGAAATAACCAAACCCTAAATATTCTATATATTTTATATATTATATTTATTTATATACCTTTACACATTAGTTTCCTTTTTGGAATTTTTTTTATTTCCCCTTCATCTTATTTGCACATAATCTTTTGATAAATATTAAGAGATAATTTTTTGAATGAAAATATATATATTCTTAACACATATCATTTCTATTTTGCATAAAAATAATATATTTTAGAAATAAAATTTATATGGACTTAATTATGTACTCATTAAATTTTGAAGACGGTGATACAATATTTGCGACATAGTTATTAAACATTTTTTGCTTTGTTATAACGGGAGTCGCAACGACATGAAGAAGAACAAGGCCTTTAGCTGAGTTTAGCTAATCAATAATTAGAAAATCAAATTGGATATCTTTTGTTAGAAAATTGAGATATTCCAGTTTAACTTTGTAGTTTTGATTAAACGAAACTAAATTGGAACCATATACAGTTCACATATTAATCGCATGCGACCTAAAGATTTCTAAATAACAAAACTCATACCATGTGGGACTGCGTCTTTGGTTGCCACAATATTAGATCTTTAATTTCATCTTAATCAGCTGTTAGGTTTGTATTTTTGTTGTTAGTAGGCAATTAACTAAACTAACTAATTGTGCGACACTTGTCAATATATTACTAAAATGGTGCAACTGAAATTAACGGTTTTTTCCACCCACATTTATTGCTGCCACTTAAGTTAGGGTTTAGTTTTCTTGTATATATTATTGTTTCTAGTCGATTAAGTAATATTATCAACGTCGATTTATGATCTATATAACTCGATTAAGTAATAAAATCCTATTATTGCTTATTTTCAAAGGAATCATATAATAGCCCGATTGACTAAACTCGCCTATGAATTTTTAGATAAGATATAGGAAATTGGGCTTAGATAATACTCATAGGTGATCATGCATGTGTATAGTTATATATGGGAAAGTACATTAACTTTGATTATATATGGGGCTTAGATAATACTCCTATGAAATGATGAAGTTGGATTTTCTACAATTCAATAGTATACAAATTTATTAAAACATTCAAGATATTACAGAGAAAAAACGAAAAATAAATTATTATATTTCATGTTAAAATATTATTAAAAATTCATAAAGATGTTTCTTATGTTAAAATCCAACATTCACATCTAAAACACATTTTATAATCCATGATTTCAAAATTTAAAATGAACGTACAAATTAGCATACACTTTTAAACCATTTAATAATTATATATAATATAGAAAACATACATATAATACCCATAGGTCATCATGCATGTGTATAGTTATATATATGGGAAAGTACATTAAAGTATCCGTTTGGTTCGGTTGAGTTTTATATAAAAAATTAGATTTTCGGTTCCATTTGTATATATGTGTATTGTTATATTTTGGGCTAGGTTCAGTTTGTTTATAAATTTGGTACAGGTTCTATTTTTTTATCCAAGATTTAATAAAAATTTAAAATTAGTAGAAATTCAAAATCTAAACATACCAAAATTTAATAAATATATATCGCGTACCTATTTGATTCCGGTTCAGATTTTTCTCTCGGATACATTGATTTAGAATCTATTCGGGCATTTTGTCGAGAATGGTTTGGTTTGGTTCCTCTTAATTTGAGTTGGTTTTGATTCGGTTTGGTTTTCTCTACACATGAACCCAAACTCGATCTATATCTAAACTGAACTCAAGCCAAAAAATAAATATACATAAATGAACATAAGTTAATAAAACCAAAAACCCCAAACCCAAAAAATTCAATATGAACCCACCAATATCTAAATATAAGACCTAATTTTTTAATGTTATATATATATTTTTAACCTTTAGTTTAATTATTCAACCAGCAAAAATAAATTTTAATTTTGTTGGTAAACGGAAAGAAATTTGGTTTGATCTGGTTTTTAGAAATATTGATTTGAGTTAACGCTGACGATAACAAATTAAATCCATTGTGCGGTTAATTGAAAGTTGTATGATTATGGTGTTTTTACATGTCCTATAACAATTTAGGTATGTTACTATATAATATAACATAAAGGTCATGTAGAAAATTACACATTACTAAAGTTGGTATGTATAGTATGGTTATGTAGGCTTCAAAGTTGGTGTAGTAAATAGTCATTTTTCCTTTGTCCCAACTTACTTTAAGTGTTGACGTAGCTTGGAAGAAACTGTTTAGGTTTTAAGGAGCAGCACTTCTCATTTTCAGGACCATCCATTAGGAAAAACAACAAAGGCATTACTCAAGAATTTTTGGAGAATGTCTGGTTATGGCTTCCTCTTTCTTCTCACCTTCCTTACAAGCCTGACACCTTCTACACAGCAACACAAACCAACTTCCATCGGTTATTCCTGTAGCGCTAGAACGTACCCTAAAAACAGCACATACTCTTCCAATCTAAACACCCTTTTGTCGTCTCTTTCTTCTAAAGATCGTGATTTCTCAAATGGATTCCTAAACCTTGCAAAGGGTCAAAACACTGACATAGTAAGCGGACTTTACCTATGCGTCGGTAACATTTCATCGAATATCTGTGGTGACTGCGTCAAGTGGGCAGCCAAAGATATTCTGGATCATTGTCCAGATCAAAAGGAGGCTTTGATTTATTACGACGACTGCCTTCTTCGATATGCTGATCAAATGAATATTCTCTTGGATCCCACCACCGATAGTGGAGTCATGATGATCAGTCCGCAGAAAATTATGGCAGACCAACGATATCTGTTCAATGATGTGCTTCTTCCTTTGTTTAATAGAACTGCTCAACTGGTTGCTGATAGTCCGAAATATTTTCTGACTAACAATTCGAATATCGATGCGTCACATAAAATTTATGTATCGCTTCAGTGCATGCCTGGTCTGTCAAACCAGACTTGCTTAAATTGTCTTCAAGAAGCCATTAAGAAAGTGCCTCATGACAGAATTGGAGGCATGGTTATTTTTCCGATCTGTACCCTACGATACGAGCTCTATCCTTTCTACAAAAGAGCTCGAGGAGGATACGGGGAAGATAAAACACCGGTGGTTTTGATCGTTGTGCTGACTTTTACAAGTGCAGCCATTCTGATTATCCTGTCAAGCACTGCTTATGTTTATCTGCGCAGAAGAAAAGTAAACAAGGAAGTAGGAAGCAGACAAAGAGGAGTTCATTTGATTGAATCAGGAAGGTTTGAACAAGATGATACTCAAGGCACAGATGCTCCTTCTTTTGAGCTTGAGACTATCGTACACGCAACTTCCAACTTCTCAAACGCAAACAAGCTGGGCCAAGGCGGGTTTGGACCAGTTTTTAAGGTGTGGATGTGATATTAATATATCAATCTGATTTTCATTTTACACTCTTTGTTAACACATTTAAAAAAAGTACTGTGACTTGTGTGACTCAGGGCGTGTTTCCTGGAGGTCAAGAGATTGCTGTGAAGAGGCTCTCTCGCTGCTCAGGTCAAGGACTGGAGGAATTTAAAAACGAAGTCGTACTGATTGCCAAGCTCCAACACCGTAATCTCGTTCGCCTTCTAGGACATTGTATTGCTGGAGCAGAGAAATTACTAATTTATGAATACTTGCCACACAAAAGTTTGGACTTATTTATCTTCGGTAAGTAGAATGCCTTGTCTCTTCTGTAATAAGTTTTTCTTCTGTTCAATTCTTAATGCAAAGATCTTGTTCTTGCAAAGACCGGAAGCTCTGCCAACGGTTAGATTGGAAGACACGCTGGAATATCATTATAGGAATTGCTCGTGGACTTCTCTATCTGCATCAAGACTCTAGACTGAGAATCATCCACAGGGATCTGAAATTGAGCAACATCCTGTTAGACGAAGAGATGAATCCCAAGATTTCTGACTTCGGCTTAGCTCGTATATTTGGAGGAAGTGAAACTTCAGCCAATACTAATCGAGTGGTTGGAACCTAGTAAGTTGTGAACACTTCAATTTTCCATAACATCTCATTCCCTAGCATTCATTTTAAACATTAACATTTTGGTATCTTTGTATTGTAGTGGATATATGTCACCGGAGTACGCTCTGGAAGGTCTTTTCTCATTTAAGTCTGACGTCTTCAGTTTCGGAGTGGTTGTCATTGAAATTATCAGCGGGAAGCGTAACACAGGATTTCTTGAACCAGAGAAATCTTTAAGTCTTCTAGGCTATGTGAGTTATCTAAGACTTAAACTTGTTTATGCACATTACTTGTATAAACTCTTTACCGGAAGATATAATGTGCAGGCATGGCATCTATGGAAAGCGGAAAGAGGGACTGAGTTATTGGATCAGGCTTTAAAGGAAACGTTTGATACAGAGGAATTCATAAAGTGCTTGAACGTAGGACTGCTTTGTGTACAAGAAGATCCTAGTGATCGTCCTACAATGTCACATGTTCTCATCATGCTCGGATGCAGCGAAGCTGCTACTCTTCCAAAACCAAAACAACCAGCTTATGTCCTTAGACGATGCCCTTCATCTACCAAACCAGAAACTTGTTCTCGAAATGAGCTTACCATAACTCTTGAAGATGGAAGATAATAAAATTTCGCAACGCTTACTATTATATATGTATTTTATTATTTTATGTATTTGTGTATGTTGTGATCCGATGCTTTTTTAGTACTATTGCTGGATTTTAAAAATTAGTTCTGATTTGATTGCACATGCTAAACGATTACATTATCCAAATTATGGTTTGAATTTGTGAACTCAGCCATCTTTGACTTTAATGATTTGTGGTTTTAATGTTATACGATGTTCATAACGTTATTTGTATCTTGTGTTAGACGATCCACTCGAAAGTCCATGTTTTGTGTCTTGTTCACGGCAACGGCAAATATGCTAGGTTTTGTAAGAATCTTCTTCAATAATATAGATAAATGTGTAATGTGTGAAAAATAAATAATAATAAAACTATTATGTCATTTTAAACTATAAAGAATCATGACATGAAACATAATGGTGGGATTCTAAAATTTTTTTTTTTTTTTTTTTGTCAGGGAAAATACTTCATTACTTAATTAAATTGTCTTCACCCACCAAATTGACAGGTTCTTAAAGCTTCTTTTGCTAGAACATCAGCAAAGCTATTTTCCGATCTCGGAACAAAGAAAAAGCTGATTGAGGAAAAAAGAGGGAGAAGATTGGTTATGTCCATATGGATACCATAGATCTCCGATAGTATCACGCCTTTGGAAATGGCGTTGATTAGGTTGAGAGAGTCCGAGTAGACTCTTAGCTTCGAGATTCCCAGGTTCACCGCTTTATGAAGACCCGTCCTGATCGCGAGTGCTTCCGCCACCAGCGGTGAACCGACCGATGTGAAAGATTGCGTGATCCTCTCCACTTGACGGTGACCTCGCTTGAAGATTCCGGCGATCCCTGCAAGTAGCTTGTCCCCATGCCACGCTGCATCAGTAAAGAGATTTATCGTTCTGGGGTCTAGATTAATCGTCGGCCTTCCGCTCTGTGATTGGCTCTTCAGATTCCGATCTTGAGCTTCAAACCATTCTTTTGCCGAGTGGATCGACAACTGAATGATCTCTGCTTCCGATTGGGTAACTCCATTGAATATCAAGTTGTTTCGAGATTTCCACAAATACCAAACAATCCATACTGCTATTGGTGAATCAGCGATCCCCAAAGGTGGAAGCCAGATAACTTTCGTTAATTTGTGCCATAGACTCTGAAAGTTTTCGATTTCATCGTGATTCGGTAACTGGGTACACGGGGCTTCGTTCCAAACCCGCTTAGCAAAAGGACAGCTCCAGAGTACATGCTTGATCGATTCAGAATCACCGCATCGTTTACATGTAAGTTCACCTTCGATTTTTCTTTTCGAAAGGTTTTCTCGGTGGGATTCTAAAATTATTTTAAGAAATTTTACGTAAATTTTTAAATGTTGAAGATACAAAGTGCTGAGTTAGAAGAGAGCAACTCATTAATGTCTCAAGTGGGCAAACACATGTTGTGTTTTGTTATCCAAACTTTTTTTTCTTTCTTTTTGTTTCATAAACAAAAATGTAATTAAATAACTATTGGTATTTAATAAAATATTATCTAATATACTAATTAATCTGAACGATTAATTAACCTGGTTTTGAAGAATAAAAATGAAAGGTATGAAAATTTCCTTTTTATATGTTTAATTGGTCGTGGAAAGACAAGAAATATCTTTAAATTAGTTATGTCATTGAAGGAAAAAAAAGGTATATGTCATCTATTCATTATAATAAATTTCTGATAAAATTCTTCAAAAAAATTAGAATTATACGTTTTTTTTTACAAAGTTTACCGTTTAAAAAATAAGGCTTATTCTTTGTAGTATGTAATTGATGCTCTTTAATTTCATCTTAATCAGCTGTTAGGTTTGTATTTTTGTTGTTAGTAGGCAATTAACTAAACTAACTAACTGTGAGACACTTGTCAATATATTACTAAAATGGTGCAAATGAAATTAATGGTTTTTTCCACCCACATTTATTGCTGCCACTTAAGTTAGGGTTTAGTTTTCTTGTATATATCATTGTTTCTAGTCGTTCATATTATCAACGTCGATTCATGATCTATATAACTCGATTAAGTAATAAAATCCTATTATTGCTTATTTTCAAAGGAATCCTATAATAGCCCGATTGACTAAACTCGCCTATGAATTTTTAGATAAGATATAGGAAATTGGGCTTAGATAATACTCATAGGTGATCATGCATGTGTATAGTTATATATATGGGAAAGTACATTAAACTATCCGTTTGGTTCGGTTGAGTTTTATAAAAAAATAATATCACGTAGAGCTAAATGCTTTCTTAGAATCGAATTCTAATATAAAAAATTTGCCGATGTGGACATTTAACCACTTAATCAACTATACTTTTTTCTTAGAGATATACTTTTAGAATTTCTAGAAATTTTACCTTTAAATATATTATATTTTAAAAATAAAAAAATAATATAATTCGCATATTATGTATCACTTGTTAACATATAACTTTTTTAGTATGATTTATTTAATATGAAATTCTTGATAATATTTGTTTTGATATTATCGTTTATTTTTGATATATTTTATGGTAATCGCATCCGGATCAAGAATACAATAGGTGAAAACCAAAAATAAAACAATAATGCAATAGGTAGATAGTTTAAATTATATATATATATATATATATGTGCTATAATTATATCGAAAAATTGAATTGAGCAATAGTCATGATATTGTACATTTTACATGTCCCACTAATAATTCTTCTAGGTATACGCTACTGGTTACATGTACAATACTTGTAGAATGAGTCGGATTTAGATGGAAATCAATTCCTATTTTTTTGGTCACTATATCCTTCTAACAATTCAATTACATTTTGTTTCATTTTTCCATACATTCCGAAAAATGTATGGAAAAATTCAAAGCTTCCCATAATGCGTGCCGTTTTGTCTGTCGGCATACAAGTTGTGACAAGCAAGAAAACATGCGTGCCGTTTTCTCCATTCCTTAAGCTTTTATTCAAAATGTTTTCACGTTTCTTAATTATACTCAAATTATGGCGTAATTATTCGTTCCTTAATGATACTTATTTGTTTTAGAATTAAAGTCTAGTTAGAAAATGACTTTATCAACTCACTTGTAGAATCTGTACAGACCAACCACGTACGTAGAGTTAATTTAGTTTCAGTCTATTCTTTTTTAATGAAGTATAACTAATGCGTTAGTTGAGAGTAGTATTAAACTTTTAATTCAGGAACCAATATTGTTTAATGTGTAGTTAAAAAGAAAAAAAGTTGGCATTGTAATTTCTGTGTATACATTTATGTAGTTTCTATTTGAGTTGGATTGCTAGATAGCCAAAATATTGTAATTTATTTGCTTACATTTTGGTGCATTATTATGAGCTCTCTGTTTTGGTGCATTAATTATTATGAGTTTGGTCTGATGTGATGAGTTTGTTTTAGTGCATTATAGTTTGGTCTCTGACTTATAGATTGTCTTTGTACATTGGTCTGATTTAGTTTTGAGTTTTGAAGATCTCATCAATGTGAGCTCTTCTAATTGCAAACACAAGCTGAACTCAAAGGCACAAAAAAACATCAAAATCATCAATGGATTCTCCAAAAGCTCTTGTTGTGTAAACTCATTCTTATAAATCAAAATCAGGTTCATTTGCTATTGTCATTGTCAAAATCAGTTTCATATGCTATTGTTATTGACAGAATAATGTCTTGCTGTCTTAGCAAGAGTATCTGCGATTTCATTCTCAGAAACATTGAGTGCAGATCTAGGGATAAATTTAAATGCAATAAAAGAGAAAAAAGAGGATAAGGAGACGATATCGAAGATGATTCCATGCATCTTAGAAGGGGTTGATTCCGAGTTGATGATCTAAGTCAGGTGAGCCGAATCAGAGCAGAACAATATGCGTCTGTATTATCGATTTATGACTTCCTTCATTGCTTCTCTTAGTGCAAGCGACTCTGCAACCAAAGGAGAAACATACAAACACACAACCGTCTGTATCTTTTCTATCTACAATATTAAACACTTTTTATCAATTCAAGATCATGATTTATTCAAAGAAGCAATAGAAAATTACGAATATAAAATAGTAAAATAAATGGAAAAATAGTAAGAAAACGAATGTTTGATGATAATTAATTAGTTAACGTCACATTCAAATTGTCTTTGGCTCAGGATCTATCGTTTTCGAACAGTCTGCTTTTATTTTGTCTTTTTGACTATTTACGCATATTCATCCAATTATTAAAGGTTCTCAATAAGCATGCAGTACTATCCAACTGATCCCACGAAAAAAAGTTTAATTATATTCATAAATATATACAAGATCATATATATCTACTTAATTTACCACTGTTGTAAAAAAAATTATTTTGAAGGTCTTTTAGAAATAATTATTTAATTTGAACTTTAAAATCTAAAGGGGGGCCATAAGCCCATAACATGATGTTATTGGCCTTGACTCTTTTTGAGTCTCAATTATTTTTGCGTGTTGACCCAAAATAGTGTCGATAGAATTTTCTAAGTCCTAATCAAATCTATATTTTAAAAATGTTGACAAAAATAAAGAGATAATATTGTTAAACTTATGATGTCACCGTTCTATTATAAAACAAGATGAACTATAAAATCTTACAAATTAACCCAAAAATGTAAAATCTTATATATTACTATTTACTATCATATTATAGTTGTTTATATTACTATCATAGATCGTATAATTATAATAACTATTCGAATGTGAATTTCGTATTTTAGTTTAGTTTAGCTTGTTAAAGTAAGATCCAGTTTGTTATTGTTATTGTTCACAATAGATTACAAATTTTCTCGTAGAATAATATGTTAATTCTGCAATTTCACAAAAAAAAAAATCGAGTCTAACTAATTCTATGACTGTAGATATAAAAGTTTGTCGGACATTTTTATATCATGTAAGATATTTAGATTTGAAATACCACAATATATAACATTATATTAGTAGAAATTTTACATCATAAAAAATTTAGAGGCAACTAATCTAAAAATAGTATTTCAAATTTTAAATAGAAATCAGATAAGAACTTTTTTTTCTTTTATTTGATAATCTGGATGGTTCGGACTTGAGTAGTGTATGACCGTTGTCTCAACCACGACTATATCCAGGGGCCAGAGGAGTCAGGTGAATACCTCTGAAATACTATGCAAAGTGTGACTTTATTTATGTGGTGGATTAAACTCGGATAGCGTCTCACCAATGTTTTTTCATTCTCTCTTCAATATTATTAGACCACAATAATGTTGGCAACAAAAACTTTTTGGTATATATAGTTATATATCAAAACTCTTATTTATCTACTCAACAACATTGTAAGAATTCAAATCCACAAATGCTCTACACGTACGTATGAGTACAAATGAACTACAAGGCCACTTTGTTCTCTTTCAATTTTTCTCTTCTAAAACTAGAGGTAGTTTCAAAATTAGTTATGTTGGTAAGATTTTATGATAATGCATTAAAAGTTCATAAGGTAAAATACCGTAAAATATGTAAATATGTGAATGTGTGTGTAAAGCGAATAATAATTACTTTTATATATCATAAAATTCCAAAAAGGAAAGACAATTATGTTTTGAATTATTTTGCGCATAAGTCAAAGAGCCAATGACTTGGCCCATACCTAAGATAGATAGTTAATTTAGGTGAACTTAAATAGAACTAAACTATACATTAATTATATAATCATCATATGCATAGTCACAAACACATACTCACTTATATATTACCTAACACAATGCACCGTCTTACGTTGACAATGTTTCTTCTACAGGATCTCAACTGTTCATATACATTGTTTTCTAACAATCAAAATTTAAATCCTAATTAGTTAATTTCAAAATTTATAACCAAGGTTAATGATCAACAAGTCCGAATTTTAGCATAATATTTAGGCTTCATATACATTAATTTAAAAATAAATACATGAAGTTTTGATATTAATTATTATACAATTGAAATAAGACAATTGAAATATAAATGAATAGTTGAATAGAATGCAGTTTAAAAATAGACTATGAACCAGTTGATTATAAACACCCATAAGTAATTCTATTAAAAATTAATGATTAAACTCTATAAATAATTTCATACATTCGTTTCAACCAATAATTTTTAAACGTCTATTTAAACCACTAATTTTAAAATAAAGTTGTAATTAGTAACAAAATAAACAACTGCATATATAATAGTTTATTTAATGCTACCAATCAAACCAATTAATCTATATGGACAGTTTTTATATATTTATGATTCCATACTACTATAAATGTCGAAACATGAAGTGATGAAGGAACATGGATCTTTACCAAAATAACTTGGCAGCTTTTAAGATTCAATGTCCGATGATAATATCTCTTATATCACTATTTAACATTTCTACCAAAGATATATATATCTTATATTATATCACTATTTAACAAACGCGTTTTATCTCATAAGACTCCAACATATTCACTTTGAAACAAAATACTAAAATTTGCATTATTGTTGTTTTGTTATATAATAATCCAAAAAAGGCTCAAACCTTTTCTTTTCTTCTTGTTTCTTCTTTGGAACCCAACTTTTAGTGAACAATGCAAGCGCGGGTTCCAAAGAAGAAGACTCGAGCCACTGGTTACTCTTGGGCTCATCCAACGAACACTCACACCGACACAAAGCCAATCCGTCATTTCCGTAACGGAGCTTTACCATTAAAGATGACGGAACGGACACGAGCTGTTTATGAGTCGTTAAGTAGGAGGAAGCTCGCTGATAATGAACGAAACACTGTGCTTGTGAGTGATATTGTAACGGTGAATCAAAACGGAACGGGGAATTTCACGACGATAACGGATGCTGTTACGGCGGCGCCGAATAAAACTGACGGTAGTGCTGGTTATTTCGTTATTTACGTGACGGCAGGTGTTTATGAAGAAAATATAGTGATTGCTAAAAGCAAAAGGTACTTAATGATAATTGGTGATGGGATTAACCGGACGGTGGTTACCGGTAACCGGAACGTCGTTGACGGTTGGACCACTTTCAACTCCGCCACTTTTGGTACGTCTAATTAAGAGATTATGCTTTATTTTTCCACATTAACAACTTTAGTTTTGGATTATATTTTGAGCTTTTTAACATTGTTTTTTTTTTTTGAAAATAATTTTAAACTATGAATTTGTCACATTAAGAAAACAGCACACTCATAAAATTGATTTAAATCTTATTTGATAGAGTTTTATGGAAAAAAAAGACTTTTCGACTTGTCATTTTTTCAATTTTATATTCTATCTAAAAAATACAAACTAAATCACAAAATAATATGCAATGTAGTCTTTTGTTACTATTTTCAAACGTTTATAATTAGTATAAATAATGAATTCAAATGTATTTTGAAATTTTATATTCGTGTCCAATTTTTGTTTTAAAAAAATGGTATTGAAGTTATATTGTACGTATTGAAATAAATTTAGAAAAATGATGGTCGTAAGTTTTTTTTTTGCATAAAATCCTGTTTAATGATAGTTAATCTGTGATCAAATAACCTATATTTTTCCACTACAAAAAAAAACCTATATTTTATCACTTGAAAACAGTTTCTAAGATGTAAATAAAAAAATAAAAATCACCGGCATATTTATTACGTTGTCTGAATATTAATGACTTAATTAACCACAAAAAAACACTATTCAAACATTTATTGAACTAAATAAGTAAATATGGTTTGACAAAAGAAATTAAAAAAAAGTAAATATGGTTCAGAAGTAACAAGACGCATTATTAAATTACTTTTACCATTACATTTTGTTCACACAAAAGTTTAAAACATTAATTGATACTTTAATTCTTCTCAGCCATGACATCGCCGAACTTCGTCGCCGTAAACATGACTTTCCGAAACACCGCCGGCCCAGAAAAGCACCAAGCCGTCGCAATGAGAAGCAGTGCAGATCTCTCAATCTTCTACAGTTGCAGTTTCGAAGCTTATCAAGACACCTTATACACACATTCATTAAGACAATTTTACAGAGAATGTGATATTTATGGAACAGTTGATTTCATCTTCGGTAATGCAGCAGTTGTGTTTCAAAACTGTAATCTATATCCAAGACAACCGATGCAGAACCAGTTTAATGCAATTACAGCTCAAGGTCGTACCGATCCGAATCAGAATACCGGAATTTCGATTCATAATTGTACGATTAAACCGGCTCATGATTTGGTTTTGAGTAATTATTCGGTTAAAACGTATTTGGGAAGACCTTGGAAGGAGTATTCACGTACGGTTCATATGCAATCGTATATGGATGGTTTTGTTGAACCGGTTGGTTGGAGAGAATGGAATGGAGATTTTGCATTGAGTACATTGTACTATGCTGAGTTTAATAATACCGGTTCTGGTTCAGTTACTAAGAACCGGGTTAATTGGCCCGGTTATCATATGATGAATTCTACTGATGCGAATAATTTCACTGTCTCGAATTTCTTGTTAGGGGATGGTTGGATGATTCAGAGTAGTGTGCCTTATCATAGTGGTTTGCTTTCTTGATTTCTTTGTATTTTTATTTTGTTTTTGTTATTATTACTTGTTTATTTGGGGCGAAATACTTATTTTAGTTTATAATTCATAGTTCAAATAAAAATGTTGTAATTCTGAACATTTTAGTAAAAACAGAAGAAATAAAATTCATGTCATATCATATCATTGAGGTGCAATTGGTCAAGAGCTAAAATTTATCTTTTACATATGGGTATTAGACGGAGTCTCTTTTCTCTGCATGCAGAAGTCGAGGTGATTCTTTGAGAGATGAAGTGTTTAATTTCTATAGATTTCTTAAAAGTGGTGATGATGTTTTGAAAATGATGTCATACACTAAAAAGTGGCCAATCTTTGTTCCCCACATAGAAAATTACTCAAGATTGAAGAATTCTTTTCGTTCATTTTCTTAACATGTAATATCTAGGTCTCTAAATTCTCAAACCGACTATCTAGCTCATTGTATAGAGAATCAACTTATAGTTTCTAGATTGTAACTTTTTCCTTTTAGGATTCTCTTAATTAACGATAATCTTTGTTGACAAAAAAATAATTTGATCGACAATGTCCGATTCTATAGCTCAAAATACATTTAATTCTGTTTGGATCTACAGAACCAGGGACCCATCATTACTTAAAATTAGCTCAGTCTCTGATCTATGCTTGTTGCAAGTGATGTGTTGAGAAAGGCAAAATATAGTCAAGCGAAAAAGTCAAACTCATTTACTTGAGTTAGGTATATGGTTGTTTTAAGTAAATGCAAGTTGTGTGCTGATGATTCAGAGTTTTTCTTTTGTCAAGGAGCCTGGAGAGATTGAAGAGGATTTTGCTCAAATGGATGTTAAGAAGTTAATTAACAGATTCTTCACTTCGCGCAATCCAAAACCACCTTGCCTTCCAAAGACACTTGGTTTCAGAGGTTTACCTGATCCACCACCATTGCCTGCTTGGCTCACTGAACAAGATGTCAGTTTCTATGGAGACAAGTTTAGCCAAAAAGGCTTCACAGGTGGACTAAACTACTATCACGCTATGAATCTGTAAGTCTTCTGAATTCTAGCCACCAATTCCACACATCTTTGATTAGATTTTTCTCTCCTCATCTTGGATTTTGAATCTGAATCGTAGGAGCTGGGAACTAACGGCTCCATGGGCCGGTTTACAAATCAAGGTCCCTGTGAAATTCATAGTGGGTGATTTAGACATAACATACAATATCCCTGGAACAAAGGAATACATACATCAAGGTAGCATGTACCATTTCTACAAGAAGTGGTTGTAATGGAAGGTGTTGGTCACTTCCTTCAGCAAGAGAAGCCTGATGAGGTCACTGAGCATATCTATGGCTTCTTCAAGAAATTCTGAACCTGAGAAATCGAATTCGTGTAGTATTTCTACTTCTGTTTTCATGTCAAGTTCAATGTTACTCTCTTACTTGGTGTGAGCCTACTTTGTAAATGGGTTTGACTTTTGATGATATCTACATGTATAATCCTAGTTTAATGATATCTTCATGTTTAATAATCTAAAACTATATATTTGCACTATGTTCTCAAATTAATTAGTTTTTTTGGTATTGATCAGGTAATTGATTGACATTTTGATAAATGTGATAATTTTTTCAATAAATTATGGTTTGAATTTTTGTTTCCGAATTGTCTTCCTTCAGTCCAACATAAGGTATATATTTTTCTTGTCTAAAATAATTCCGAAAAACGAGTTTCAATAATTTGGTCGATTTTTGGTGAAGAAAACGGTGACCACTAACCATGTGGCAAAATTTAGGTCTCCATAGGTAATAGTTTTTGTTGTTTTGAAAAGTATATTTTAGAATCAAAATAAAATTAGGTTTTAATTTTTTTGTAAAAACTTAAAATTAAACTAGTTATATTTTAGAATCAAAATAAAATTAAAATATGACTGGTTTAGTTTAAATTTTTTACAAAAATTTTTTGATTTCAGAGCCTTACTTTCCATCAATTAAATATAGTCAGATTTCTACTTAATAAATAAATAAATAAAAATAAATAAAAGTTGGTTGAGTATCATCCTGCTATGTTTTCTCAAATTTAATTTTTAGATAATTTATGTATGCCATACATAATATTTTTAAGAATTTGAAAATAATATTTAATTATGAATTCAACTTTATCTATCCAATTGCATAAAACTAACAAAGAAAACATATTACCATAATTATATGGAGAAATTGAAATTATTCTGTTGGCTGATATATAATTGCAATCTCGAGTGCGCGTTCAAGTCACGCGCTTGTCACGCGTGAAACTCCACCTTTTGTTAGACAAATATCCACAATTGTAGACGCCAGTCAGACGAAAAAACCACTCCGTAGCGAAAAAGACAAAAATACCCTCGTCTCTTCCGTCGCACCGCTTCTACAGCAATGTTATTTTAGTCAAAAACTAAAATTCCCTTTGAAGAAAAAAAAAGGAACCACCAAATCGATTTCGTTGTCCAAATTCCAAAACTCTTTCTTCTTCATTTTCGCTGTAAGCTTTCACCTAAACCAAATCAATAATGCAATCATCGAAAGGACGGCGTAAAGTGGGCTCTACAGCCGCCGGAAACGGTATTGACTCGGCGGAGAAGCTTGACGAACTCTTGATATCTTCTGCGATTTGTAACGGTGAAGATTTGGGACCGTTTGTGCGGAAAACGTTTGGTACGGGTAAACCAGAGACTCTTCTTCACCATCTGAAGTTTTTTGCGCGGTCCAAGGAATCAGAGATCGAGGAGGTTTGTAAAGCTCACTATCAGGACTTTATTCATGCTGTAGACGATCTTAAATCGCTTCTCTCAGATGTTGAATCGCTGAAATCTGCGCTTTCCGATTCAAATTCGAAACTGCAATCTGTTGCGACGCCGCTTCTTTCGTCTCTTGACTCGCTTGTTGAGGCGCAGACTGTTTCGAAGAACGTCGATCTGGCGATTGGAGCTGTGGCTCATTGTGTTCGTGTTATGGAACTTGTTGCTCGAGCTAATCAGCATCTTCAGAGCGGTAATTTTTACATGGCGTTGAAGTGTGTGGACTCGATTGAGAGCGATTTCATGGAGAAGACTCCTTCGTCAACGCTGAAACGGATGTTGGAGATGAGGATTCCGGCAATTCGATCTTATGTGGAGAGGAAGGTAAACAAGGAGTTCGGAGATTGGTTGGTTGAGATCCGTGTCGTTAGTCGAAATTTGGGTCAGTTGGCTATTGGTGAAGCTTCTGCGGCTCGTCAACGAGAGGAAGAACTCAGGATCAAGCAGCGACAAGCGGAGGAGCAGAGTAGACTCAGTCTACGCGATTGCGTCTACGCGTTAAACGAAGAAGAAGAGGATGAATTCGGGTCCGGCCCTGAAGGCAGTGATGGTGGCAGTTCCGGTGGCGGAGGATTGCTAGGCTTTGATTTGACTCCACTTTATAGAGCTTATCATATTCACCAGACACTATCTCTTGAAGATAGTTTCAAGCAATACTATTTTGAGAATAGGAAACTTCAGCTTACCTCTGACTTCCAGGTATCTTCTATGACTCCTTTTCTCGAGTCTCATCAGACGTTTTTCGCACAGATTGCTGGGTTTTTCATAGTAGAAGATAGAGTTTTAAGGACTGGAGGAGGGTTGGTTTCGAAGCTTGAAGTAGAGAATTTGTGGGATCTTGCTGTTACTAAGATGTGTGCTGTGTTGGAGGATCAGTTCTCTAGGATGCAGACGGCTAATCATCTATTATTGATTAAGGATTATGTGAGCTTGTTAGGGGTCAGTCTACGTAGGTATGGTTATGCTGTTGATTCCCTTCTCGAAGTGTTAAGCAAGCATAGGGACAAGTATCATGAGTTGTTATTATCTGATTGCCGTAAACAGATCACAGAAGCTTTATCGGCTGATAAGTTTGAGCAGATGATGATGAGGAAAGAATATGAATATTCCATGAATGTGCTCTCATTCCAATTACAAACATCAGATATCGTACCTGCGTTCCCTTTCATTGCTCCATTTTCAACCACCGTGCCAGATTGTTGCAGGATTGTGCGGTCTTTTATTGAGGATTCGGTTAGTTTCATGTCTCACGGAGGTCAGCTTGATTTCTATGATGTCGTGAAAAAGTATTTGGATAGGCTTCTAGGCGAAGTTCTTGACGAAGCTCTGTTGAAGCTGATCAACACATCGGTTCATGGCGATGCTCAGGCAATGCAAGTTGCAGCAAACATGGCCGTGTTTGAACGTGCTTGCGATTTCTTCTTCCGTCATGCTGCACAACTTTCAGGAGTTCCTTTAAGAATGGCAGAAAGAGGTAGGAGAGATTTCCCATTAACCAAATCCCAAAACGCTGCAGAAGATACACTCTCAGGAATGCTTAAGAAGAAGATAGACGGTTTCATGACACTAATCGAGAATGTCAATTGGACAAGTGACGATACTCCCCAAGGTGGAAACGAATACATGAACGAAGTATTGATCTACTTAGAAACTTTGGTCTCAACCGCGCAACAAATACTACCTGCTAAAGTCCTGAAAAGGGTTTTACGCGATGTCCTTGCTCACATATCTGAGAAAATCGTCGGAACAATATGCGGAGATCTGGTGAAAAGATTAAGCATGGCTGCAATCAAAGGACTTGATGTTGATATTCAGTTATTGGACTCGTTTACAGAGAACTTAACTCCATTACTCACAGATAAAGAAGCTAAAGAGACGAAGAAAGCATTCATTGAGATAAGACAGATGATCAATTTGCTTCTGAGTAGTCATCCTGAGAATTTTGTTAACCCTGTGATTAGAGAACGAAGCTACAATGCTTTAGATTACAGGAAAGTTGCAACAGTCTCTGAGAAATTCAGAGATCCATCAGATAGTATTTTTGGAACTTTTGGGACAAGAGGGTCGAGACAAAACCCAAAGAACAAATCGTTAGATACGTTGATAAAGAGATTGAAAGATGCGAGCTGATGTTGATACGAATACAACACTTGAAGCGTAAGTACGATCTCTTTCTATGCTTTTATTGTTAATTATTTGATGTGTTTTATATTACATTGTTGATTATTCGTTGGTCTCTCCGAAAAGAGCAAAAAATAAACACAAACATAACTGATTGTATCTTTCTTTTTCCTATTAAATACCATTTTTCGCTCGTGAGTTCGATATTTTGATTTTAAAGGTCGAGGTTCAAGTTTTGTAGCATTCATCTTTTTGATTTTTGGTTCAAAGGTTAAAGATGTTTTGTGTGTATTTTAGAGTGTTGTGCTGTGTTCTTGGTCCGAGTTATAGCCTCTATATATACACACTTAATTATTTACACACATGTATGTGTTCATTTCTTACAAGAAATATTACATGCTTAAATGCATTAGTAAATCTTCAACTAACAGTCAAGTTATCAACACAATATTACTATTTTTTTTTTGTAAGTGTAGAGAAAGAAATCACAAACAATTATGTCAAAAAAGAAGAAGAAGTAAATTATGCCTAAAAATAAATAAATGGAACTATATGTTTAATTCTATATCTCAAGTATGCTCTCATGATTTGTTTTTCTTCTTAATCAAAAACATGTATACATTCTATCAAGTAAAAATTACTATGATACATAGTTTTGTCACCATAATTTACTTTGTGTTTCATGTTTTAGAAAATAGTGTTTCGAGATGATCATCAAATTATAGCTAAGAATTTTTTTTTTTTTTTTACGATATAGCTAAGAAATTTTTAAATTGCAAATAATTATTAAAAAAAAACACTAAAACAATCCCTTGTTTAACACGTGTAATATCTGTCTGATCAATCTGAACCGTTTATCTAATCGCATGGTCTCTTCATCGGACGCGCCGATTTACACTGTCCACAAGACAAACCTAACAACTGTTTTTCATCTTTTGTACTTTCTATAATTCTTACTGACACTAGTCTTTTGTACTTATGATCAAACACTAAAGCTTTAACCTTGAAAACACAACACACAGACACAAAATCATGTCTCTAAACGCAAAACTCACAAATACAATCATCTTCTTCCTCTTCTTCGCCGTCTCTTTCACCATCTCCGACCAAAAACCAACAGCTTACGACGTCGTCAAATCCTACAACTTACCAACCGGAATTCTCCCAAAAGGCGTCGTTGATTATGAACTCAACAACCAAACCGGCGATTTTAAAGTCTATTTTAATGACACGTGTAAATTCTCCATCCAATCGTATCAACTCAAGTACACATCAACTATCTCCGGCGTTATATCTACCGGTCAAGTTAAGAATCTGAAAGGTGTTAGTGTTAAGGTGCTTTTCTTTTGGGTTAATATTGTTGAAGTGTCTCTTGATGGTGGTTATCTTGACTTCTCCGTTGGGATTGCGTCGGCGAGTTTTCCAGCGGCTGATTTTGTGGAGAGTCCTCAATGCGGTTGTGGGTTTGATTGTACTAATGGGCTTTTGCTTTCCTCTTGAGTCTATTGGGCCTTTTACTGTACTGAATAAAAAGACTGGTTAGTTATGAGTATTGAAGAGTTAGTTGAGTAATAATAATTTGAGTTATGGATATGGTTTGGTTTCTTTTAAGTAAGTTTGCACTTTTTTTGGTATGAGTATTGATGTTTGTACGTTTATAAAATGATGATTACAAATATTAACAAACAGCAAAAAAAAAAACCAAAAAAAAATTCTACATAAAATTACAAAAAGCAGTGAATTAAACTAATAATGAAAAACGAAATAATATAAGCAAACCCCAACGGGAAGAAAATATTTAGTGTCACTTATACTATTCTTTTTACTTAAATTTTAGAAAATTTTGTTTGATCCATTTTGTTAATGGTTGGAGACTTTGACTATAATTTAAACTTGTCAATCCAATTGTTAATAGATATATGTATCAAAGTTAAAAAAACCAAACATTATAATTTCCAAAACCGAAATCACTTAAAATTTTCAAATTTACAATTTCTACATTATAATTTTTATTTTGAATAAAAAATCTTACAAAATAAAATAAAATATTCTCAAAATAGATAAAATAACTTTTTATGAAAATTTAGAAGAAGATAATGTTCTACATTTATGAAAGTCACGTGTATTTTTTTGTCCTTTTGTTAGCAAATATGGTAAAAGAATCAATACAAATATGTACTACGTAGAAAAACACACCTTTCCAAAAATAATTATTAGTCTCATAAAGTCATAACTGAAATCTGACAGCCTGTAATGACTGGCCACGTGTCAAATATTCTTCTTAAACGGCATCGTGTTGTCTAGACAAAAGATATTGTGAACGAATTCTCCGAAGAAGAAATCACAAATCTTTTGATTCAATCCAAAATGTCTCATTTCCTGACTGTAATCTCTGCTTTGCTTTTAGTCTTTTCACTCGCCGTCTCCGCAGAATCCGATTCTCCGACTGCGTATTCTCTTCTCCAAAGCTACAACTTCCCCGTTGGAATTCTTCCAAAAGGAGTCGTGGCTTATGATTTAGACACAACAACAGGCAGATTCCATGCGTATTTCAACAATTCATGTAGCTTCTCGCTTGTGGGTTCTTACCAATTGAATTACAAATCAACAATCAGTGGTTACATCTCTGAAAACAAGCTCAAGAAATTGACTGGTGTTAAAGTCAAAGTTTTGTTCTTGTGGCTTAACATCGTTGAAGTTATTAGAAACGGTGACAAATTGGAGTTTTCCGTTGGAATTACATCGGCTGATTTCGCGATTCAGGAGTTTTTGGAGTCGCCTCAATGTGGTTGTGGATTTGAATGTAAGGATTTGAAATCGAACTTGTTTGGTAGAAATTTCCCTTTTGTTTCTTCGTCTTGAAATTGAATTTTAAAAAAAGGTTCCTTTATGTGGACCTTTAGAAAAAGATTGTCTTTTTATGCTTTTTATTGTCCTTAAAGTAACTGTAGTTTCTGGGAATCTTATATATTCTTGTAATTGCTTGAGGAATCAAAAGCTATTACTTCGGTTTCCGTTTATGGGATTAAAGTTCTGTAATGGTGTTTGAAGTGAGATGTGTGAAGTTTGTGTAGTGAATGTAGGACTAATCAGTGAACCTAATGGTGAGTTTTTGCTGGTTTAATGATCTGTAAGTCTTACTGTTTTCCTAAGATTGTATGATTTTGTAGTTGATAAGGTGCTCTGGTAAAAGTTTTACTCTTTGGATTGAATGAAGTAATGAGATAGAATTGAGCTTGAGTTTTGCAAGAGTTAGAAATGATACAGTTTATGAGACTGTTTTGATTGGATCTCAGAGCTTTCTGTTTGGAGAAAAGAGATTTAGATTAAGAGATAGTGAAGATGTTTTTTGGTCAAGTCTTGTTCTTTGTAGTAACCAAACATTGTTGCTGATTTGAGATGAAAATCAGGACATGGTTACTTTGAAGATCGATGTTGGCCTTTGGGATTAACTAAAACTTCAGCCTTTAAACAATTGATATAGTATCAAGAATTGGGAAACACAAACTTTTTGCAATTTTTCCGGGGTCTTGTGGTAAGGAGACGGGAATAGTGTACCAACACGCTTCAAATTTGATCTACATGAAAATACATTGCCACACAGATATGAGTCCTTACATTTGGTCCATTTACATACTCGGAAAGAGGATCTATTGTAGAGAATGCACATCTCCATAAGATTAGTCTTGGTTTCTCTATAAGTGTGGGATATATCCTAATTTATAAAGAAAAATCTAGGTAGTTTTCTTGGTTTTTGAGGGGAAAATGTTTAGTTTAATCGATGGGATCTCAACTGAATCGGTTAGACTATTCGGGTCTTTTGATGCTTGAAACAATCCATGTTTAGGCTGAGGTTCATCTACGTCACTTGCAGTTTTGGTCGTAAGTTGATTCGTCAACGGATCAGAATAGACAAATAGACAAGTCAACGAGGGTGTGCAAACATTGAATTGCCGGTTAAGTCCCTTCTGAACCGGTGACGTCGAGTTCTTAAAGGGTTGATAGTTGATACTTGATAATGATGGACGTTAACCTTAAGAAAAGTTTCGAAATTAACACCAATGGATTCCTTTATGAATCTAGTTCGTTCTATAATAAGCGACCTATATTACCCAAAAAATACTTTTATACCTATAGGCTATAAAACTGTCGTGCCTACAATTATAGAGACCTAAAATAATTAAAAATATACTTATAATATTAAAATATTTGTAACATAAATATGAAACAATTTTAATATAACATGTTTAAGTTCGTTTTTCTTCTATATATATATGTTAAGTATGCTATTTTTATGATATAATTAATCGAAAATAAGATTTAATTAATATGAGATTTGAAAAAAAATTCTTAACAGATAACAGAGACTATATCCAACTTAATTCATTAAATAATTTAATTCTCGTTAAGAAAATAACATAATTCTTGAAATAAATATTTACAAAAATTATTTTTAATAATATAAAACAGAAACTATTATAATATATGATTTTGAAAAAAATTAAAAACCTTAAAAATATTTTTATTTGAAATGATCCAAAATAAATACTTGTTTTTTGTTATTTATAAATACGTTTCTGGCTATAAGATATAAAATTACTTTTTATCGTTATAATTCCACTATTTTTTACTATTATAATATAAAACTTACACCCAGATCCCGTGTTAATATGTAAATTATGAATATATAAAATGATTATGAGTACGAATTAGCAAAGAATAAAGGAAGATGTAGCAAACAAAGGAGATGACTCATAAAAGTTTAGATTAGTTTATAGTCAAGTAAAAGAAAGAAAATTCAATATTGATAGATTCGATGTACTAAAGTCTGCCTGCCAATACGTCTCTTTTCACTCAAGTCTTAATGCCTTTGAGCATTATTGACTCTTCATTACCAAGACAGGACACGTCTTTGTTCTTACATTTTCTTTGCCCTTTTGATTTTTTTCATATTTCTTAAATATAATATTGATTATATTTGAAAAACCAAATCTGAATAAATTTAAAATCCATTCATCTTAAAACAATAATTCAAAGTGAAGTTTGTCTCTAAACTGGTTAATGGAGTCGTATTTGTTTTATATAATGTAAATTAGAATACTGAGATAATTTAGATTATAGATCTATAGTTATCTTTTACAAACTCCTAACAATATTATTAAGACAAACATAATATTTTAAAGTCATATTCAGATAAAAAATATAGCAAAAAATCTACTTGATCAAAAATATTTTTCCTACCATTTATAAATTTGAATATAAATCTATTAAATATTTCACATACGTGAAAACCACTCGACTAGGCCTGGATATTCAAATCCCGTTCGGGTTTAGGTCATGTCTTTTCGAATTTTGGGTTTTCAAATTTTCGGGTTTACATATATAAAACTCGTTTGAGTATTTTAGAATTTTGGATCGGATTCGGTTTGATATTTTTGGGTTTAGATTATATTTGATTCTTATAAAATGTCATATTTCATGTCAGATTCGGTACATGTTCGGATATTTTTATTTCAATTTTTTAAAAAAAACTGAAAAAAATCTTAGAAATATTATAATTTAATTTTAAAAATTGAATATTTTTATTTTTATTCGTTTAATTCAAATTGTAATGTATTTAGATTTATAGTTGTAATTTTAAATATTTAGGTAAGCAAAATTTTATATATAATTATATTTAGGTATAATATATTTTATGTACTTCAGATACTCATTCGATTTTCAAGTTTTATCCATTCGGATTTGAGTACCCAAATTTCCATGATATAAAATTCGTTTGGGTATTTTGTCAAATTCAATTTGTTTTGGTTCTTCTTATTTTAGATCGAATTCGGGTCGAATTCAGATATTATGTCCAGGCATCCACTCGACTACAAACGTCTTCGCCAATTCTTCTAACAACGTGTCATATGTCATACTGTTTTTATACCTTTAAAATAATTAAAATCTGGTTGAGTCTGGTGACTCATGATATTAAATATGTATTTTACTTGAGTATATTTTGCTGCTATTTTAATAACAAAATTTTATTAAATAATAAGTGAATGAAATTATAATAATCGGTCAAGTGTGACTAGAGATAAAGCTAAGATGTCTCCTACTAAACTTAACCTACACATATACATGTATTTAAATATGATAAAGGAACGGTCGAAACTCCAAAGCTAACATGTCTTTAAAAATTAAAACAATTTTTAAGTTAATTAAGTACATTATAATGTCGACTAGTTGTCGCTAATTGCACCACTCCCGCTAATTTTCTAACAATAAGTAAGTGGTCAAATTATTTCGGATGTGTTCAATGAACAAAACTATGATAAAGATTTTATAATATATTGATCGGATTATCAATTGAGTTATATCATTGATACCTTATCTTTGCTTCCAATAATGTATATATGCTAAAAGAAATGCTCAATAATACTCTTTCCGCTCTTTTTTTTTTAAATAAATAACCATTAGATCAATAATAAATAATAAATCGATCCATAATTTAAATTCTCCAATTAACACTTTGTGAAATACGAATTCATCATCTAGTGTCTAGTTAAATCAAAGGTAAACCAATTAAACTATCAGTTTCTTTGCATTTCTTCTGTTCCTTAAAAATTGTTTTTCTTTTAAAAAATTTTATGGTTTTTAAAAGATTGATTTTTAAGTATTTTTATGCAAATTTTATAAATTAATGTTATCAATTACAAATTTCAAAAATATTAATTAAATTTACTGAATTATTGTTGGTGTAGAGTTATAGAAAACTATACGCTAATTTCCCCAATAATGAATCAAAAAACAGAGGGAGTACCTTTTAATATGTTATCTCATACGTTATTTTGATACTAAACAAAAGAATCAATGATGCAATCAATAATTGAACCTTTTTTTTTTTACCATCTAAATTATGTCACCGATCTACCAAAATACCGATTTTAATTAGGATTATACTCAACATTATGATCTAATTATTGAGATATCATGATTGCTATAATTACACTATATACGATTCCATATAAGTATAATTCTTTAAGAGTAAACTATTGATCTTTTGTCCATATAACTAACTATAGAGGATCTATATATAGTGAAGTGTTTGAATGTTTTCTTGTTACTTAGGAAATGTATGTTTAGGTCTTCGATCCTAATCTCCTAAGTTCACAATTATGAGTTGAAGTTGTATAGAAAAAACAACAGAAATAACATTCAACCATTTGATCAATAACGCTTTTATTACCATGTTAGTGACGAACCTAAACAAATTCAAAATTCGTAACTAAACTGGCGAAATAGGTCTAAGTCCGGTGAAAAGAATTCGAATGAAGTCGAACAGTTTATCAAAAAGTAAAATAAGAAAATTCAATCCAAGAATCATGGACAAGTGTGAGATATAACTTCCGAATTCAATTTCACTAGACTGAAGAAGAATGTGCAAGGAAAAATGACTTTTTGACAATTAATGCCCTCCTAATATAAATAGAAGGGGAGATGCAAAGAAAAAAGATCATTGAATAATGGAGCACAAAAAAAATTAGTTAGAATCGAAAATAACTCAGTTCCTTAGCGATCAGATCTTTTACTTTTTCGCTAAATCTTTAACTTTACATTTCACATTAACAGTTCACTTCCTGTGTTAGATATGACACAATTTCTCTAATCAAATTTTTAAGTCATCAAATGATTTAAAAGTTGTGAAATTGCAAGTGAAAATAATGATTTGATCAAATTCTTTTGAATACATCATCAATTCATCTAACGATCCTTTTGTTACAAGTATAAGAACCAAACCGGTTCTCTATTATTCATTACAGAATCGCACCAAATTGGATCATTACGCACTTCCCTAATCTCCTTTCCAAGATCTTAAACAAAAATTACATTAACATTAATTAAATAAAAAAGAACCAATCTTTTTTCAATTAATTAAATCACTGCTTTTTGTTGTTCAAGAGAACTGCTCTAAGCTCTGCTGGGTCAATCTCATGTGAACCGGTTTCAGGTCTGTAATAACCGGTTTTGGGATCTGGAACCCAAGAAATCTTCTCGGTTGATTCTTCCACTCCTTTCTTCTTCATTACAGCTGAAACAACGGCTTTTCCACCGCTTGAAACGCTGTCTTGTGCCGTCGAGGCTGCATAACTGCGTCTGTTAACAAAGAAAACGACACCGTTTAAGAAAACAGAGCACAATAGTCCAAACATTCACATTTCTTATTCGGTTTTGGTTCCGAATAAGTCAAAAATAATTAGACTCAAAATAATATTAGTTCAGTTCAGAATGGTTACTTATAACAAAAAAATAATCAAATACCCTAAAATATGTTTGTCTGTAAACAAAAGTAAACAAAATATTTATAGTATAAATGAGTCTAAAAATCCAAACCGAAGTGAATACCGAAACTTCTAAACATTAGAACCGTATGATTTTTTTACCACAAACCAAACAATTTTTTGTCTGAAATCAAAAACGAACCAAACATCTATTTTTGGTTAGTTTGGTTCGGATCGGTATTCGTTTTTGGTTTTGTATGCGCAGAGCTAGAGCATAGAAACTTACCGGAAGATTGCAGCGGAGATATTTTGAGAGACCAAAGAAGAGACGATCTTAACATTGGAAAGGGAACGAGCCATTTTTAGATTATGTGGTTTTTTTGAAAGAGATAGAGAAAACAGACAAAAGAAAAGTCGAAACTTTGTTTTTCTTCTTTACGCTGCTGCAACAACGAGAATGAAGAAACTTGGGAATCGTCTGTGTTCTCTTTCTCTCAAAGTTGATTGATTTGGAAAATGGCTTTGAGGAGGTGAGAAGAGAAGAAGAGAAAAGGAAGGTTTATATAGAAGAGAGGAAGTAACTCCGAAATTGTCTTTTCACTTCCCATAAACGACCTCGTCAATTTTGGCCTTTGACCCGTAATTAGCCTCCCTTTTTTAATTAAATCAAATTTAGACTTTTTTTAATAAATATAGATTTAAGTTAAGTTTTAAATGTGTAACTTGTAAGTTATAAATTTTAATTAATATTTTATTAAGTTGACAAAAATTTTAATAATTTTATAAATTGACAAACAAAAAGATTATTAACAATTTCGTCTTTTTGTTGACCTATCTATCTTTTTCTTAGAATTAAAAAAATTACTAAGCGGGGTTACACGATATTTTAAAATTTTACAAATGTCAAATTAAATTTTTTAGTAAAGTAGATGAAGTTTAGCTTGAATTTTATGTATTTTCGATCAGTGAATTATAAATAAGACGTTTGACAAAATTGGATATCATACAAACGATTTAATGATTGATGTTAATCCACATAAAGACAGGTGTAAAGTAATCAAAGAGGCTCGAATAAATTATGTATCTGTTTATAGAATGTCAAGATTTTATTGGTTTAAAGTTTATAGAATATTTGAGTGTGAAGCATATATAATAGAGTAAATTAAGTAAATATATCCTTTTTTTTTGTCAAAGGTAAGTATATCTTTTGATAACCATAATTAAGAATATGACCTATTTCAAAATTATAGGCTACTTTAGCAAAAATTTGGATAGAAATACCCCTACTAAAGTAAGGATGGGAGAAAAAATCAATCACTTCCTCTATAATCATTTTCTTTTGAGCGTGTCAAAAGATTATAAGGTGAGAAAAATAGTTTTGGGAAAAGCAAGATACATTACTTAATAGACAGATTTATGTTAAAGAACAACATGTGATTGCAATTGAGAAATGTATTTATAGCGTTAACATAAATGCAATGGTAAAAGCATACTATGACAAGTCTAACTTCGATTACATGGTAATCATCTACAAACTCAACTATTATCCTAATCGATTATATGTTACGGTACAAAATTTTTGTATCATGATAACGTACTTTACAATAGTTGCCATGATAATAAATGTAAATAACATAATTACCAAATTAAAAAAATATTATCTAGATAAGTAATTACAGTAGTTATCATGATAATAAGTGCATATAACATGATTACCAAGTTAAATGACATTATCCAAGTAAACATTTACAGTGGTTATCATGGTAATAAGTGCATAACATGATTACCAAGCTAAATGACATTACCTAGGTAAGAAATTACAGTGATTATCACGGTAATAAATGCATATAACATGATTACCAAGTTAAATGACATTGCCCAGGTAAGAAATTACAATGGTTACCATAGTAATAAATACATATAACGTTGTTACCAGATTAAAAAGCATTACTCATATAACGTGACTCAGATCAGTGACTGAATTCTGCTATAAAGAAAATCATTAAACCGGGTTTTAAAATTATCAAGGAAATGAGCTAGCTCTTCCAATCATTATGGGTTCGAAAACGCTCTGATTTCAAAACCTGAATCTCATCTTCTTCTTCTTTGCTGTATTCTTCTCCTTTGTTTTTAACTTGTTCATCTTCACAATCAACGTTTTTCAATTTTAGTAGAAAATTCTCATGGAAAGGAAAGAGAAAGAAGAGAAAGAGAGAGAGAAAAAATATCATAATAACCTGGCGTAGGCAAGTATAGTTGCCACAGACTTTTGGTTTTTTTTTTTTTTTCCTCTGTACGGTTAGAAAAGTAATTTTCAGGGAGAGAGGGAGAAGGTGGTAAGGCCATGGGATAGTTAGTGAATTTCGGTTATAGAAAAGGCATAGTTAGTGATATTACCTACCATATATAATAATTGTACAAATACTATAAAAATATCTTATGAAATAATACTAATATAATGATATGACATTTTTGAACGGTGGAGTTTATCTTGATTGGTTCTCGACGACCAACTTGCTTCGTCCGAATGTTCTCTCCTTCGTGGTTTCGCCCCCAGCTTCACATTTATTACGACCATATTATTATTTCGTATTCATTTTTCTTTTCTTGGTAATCGTTTCGCAACTTGGGTATACATCTAGATCAAAGCTGGGGGCGACATTAGTTTTTCCATAGCTTTACGTTGGATTTCTCGAAATATATACAATAACTACTTAAGAAAATTATTAAAAAGTACTATTATACATACATAAAAAAAAATCTATCAAAAAAACCATATTTAATCGACATAAAATATCCATAAATTAAGTCTAAATCTTGATAAATCATATTACGCAGCCAAACTATATAGAGAATTTACAAAAATATATAGTCAATTTCTAATATAAAAACTGTAAAATTATATATTTAACAACTTAATAAAAACATTAGTCTGTATTCTTAACTATAATGATAAGTATTTAGGTAAATATATCAGTTTTCTTACATGATCACGTATTAGTCTGAATTTTCGTAGTCAAATATCAAAGAAATCTTAATATCATATGACATTTTGGTTTAACAAATTATATATAGTTTGTAATTTAAATAAAAGAACATAAACAACATTTTTAATTTATCGTGTTATAGTGCTAGGAAACAGGTGACCTACTTGGTTTGTTTCTGATTTAGATACTACCAACTGGTGAATTTAAATTATATTTTACTCAAATTACAAAAATTTAAGTTATAAATTAAATTTTGTCAATATAATAATTATTTGTTGACAAAAAAAATGATTGAATTATAGTAGAATAGATATCTTTTATAGGTTCTCATCAAACATATTATGATTACTATATCGAAAAACATCTCGTGTAGACCGGACGCTAAATCAGTCATCCATACTCATATGATACCACTAAGCTGCTCGAATAGTAGTAGCTGTAGTGCTTCAAAAATGCCAATGAATACTCGTATATTATAAGGTTTTTATTTTATTTTATTTTTTTGTTAATTATATAATTTATATTATAAAGTTGAAATGAGAAAAGAGCAAAAATCAAATTAAAGTTATGGGATGAAGACAGGGTGTTATGATAGGCTTTGGCGGTTGGTATATGAACTGAGAACATGTCGTTGGTTCTCTTCTATCCATCTATAATTAACCACTAAACATTCGTGATTTGTCTTTTGGAATTTTGCCTCTTCTCTACCATTTTTTATTTCTTTGGTCAAAGTTTCTATAAATCTTGTCTTTTACATGGCTTACCCGAAAGTTAGTTGTTAATGATCATGTAAATAGGATGAGTATAATAACAATAATATGCATGCTCATATTTTTAAGGAAAAGACCCTACTAATTACTAGGAAACATTGCATTTTTAGAGTGAATATAATTGCCGAATTCTTATTATTTTGGTGATTATAATATATGTTCCGAATTTTTCTTAGTCTGGTGGTTGGGATAATCAAGCTAGTGATTCTAGCATTAACGTTCGACATCTTCCCATTACAATTGGTATATTACATATAGTAAAATTTTAAGCTATGAATAGAGCGATCCAAATGTTTACAAAAATAAAAATAAAAATAAAAATATTTAGATAAAGTGGTTAACTATTAAATTTTTACTATATATTACACAAGAATTTGATTTCAAGTATTTTATGTTATTTCGTATTTTTTTGTCAACAAATAATTATTAGATCGACCTGATCCATAATCTAAGTTTTCCAATTAGAACATGGTGAGATTCGAATTAACCACCTAATACCTAGTTAAATCAGGGAGAAACCAATTGTGCCACATGTTTCTTGACATGTTATTTTGTATTAGATTGTTTAAATAGTTATAAATCAGACTATTTTTGATCCGAGTTGTGTTTAAAAACATGCATCTTAATGTTTTGAGCCAACACTTAAATAGAGAGATATGGTTCAAATTGCTTTGCAATGACAATGATGAGATAACACAACCATCAGAAAACACAAATACAATCTCTGCAATGCTATAATTCGTACTGATGTACTTTGACAGACACAAAAATTAAGCAATTTTGTAGAATGCCTAATTTAAACCTTACTACATATACTAAATTACTAAAAAGTTTTAGTCAAAGAATTTAAATTGTCGATCTCCAAAGTCTTAATCATTCAATAATTTACATGAGAATCTGAATTCTCAAAATAAATGATCAATCAATTATTCTCAAACTTGTTTTTAGTATCTATGACTACAAGTCACTTAACTCGTACAAACAAAAGACACTTAAAAATTTTAAACTTTTCTTAAAATGGAGCCAAAACAACAAATTAAAATTTCATGACAAAAGTTTTTAAATTTTTTTGGAGTCAAACGTGAATTGATGATGGCTATATAAATTAACAATAAACAAACATATGATGATCAAAATTCTAAACATGAATTCTAGTTTTGATTTAAATCTTCCTGATCCAAATGATAATGAAGAGTTTTTGTTTGACTTAAACACAACTCTAACAAACGAAGAAAATTTAAACAATGATGATAAGAATTTTCAGTTTCATACTAATCCAATCGATTCCACTGAAAATCTTGCAAATCCAAATATTGTTTTATTTTAAATTAGCTATTTATATTTAGGTTGCTTATGTAGTTGATTTTTCCATGTATATACACAATTATATTATAGAGTAAAATATTGCTGATATTTTGGAAAATTATTGACCTGAGAAAATATAGCTGATTTTTCCATTTTACACAATTACATTTGTTTTCTTGTCATGATAAGAAAACAAACACTCTTTTTCTTTTTAATATTCTTATGATCAAAAGAACGATTTAGCTATTTAAATAGAGATTGTTTGTTGCTATTTATCTGCAATTATTTAGATTCCAATAGTCATTACTATTTCAATTTTACTGCCGAGTCTATGATTCAAATTTAAATTTATTGATTTGCTAATTATTTTTTCTGTTTTAACATGTAGAAATCTGTCTAACAGATTATTCTTTTGGAACAAAAAAAACTCTCAAATAAAAAGAGATAGGCAATATACAATGCTTTATTAGAGAAAAATATTGACGGCAAATTATTTAAGGATAGTACAAAGGAGGTTTCTAAATTATTTGCAGTATCAATTCAAAAGGTGCAACGTATTTGGAAACAAGCAAAAGAAACTTCTAAAGACGTCACTTTATAATGCATCATATATGTATAATTAATAGTTCATTTAAAGTGCCATAAATTTATTGAAGTTAACCACTTAATATTTTGAACTGTTTACGATTAAAACTTAGTAATAAGTAAGAGCAAAATAGTAAAATATTGTTAATTTTTACCTTGATTAGTGTAAATATTAAATATTTTGATATAAAAATTTGACCCTAAAACATGATTTATTGTGAGATGGAGGAGTATGCAAATAGTTGATAAATAAGGAAGCTATATTGAGTAACTTCGCAATTTCCCAAAAAAAAAATTCAAATAAAAGAAAGAATTCGAGATCAATAGAATGATTCATTTTTGTTGTCACTTTTAAAGATAAGTTATGATATCTCAACACAATATTTGCAAGTACTATACTACCTTGCACTTGGGGCTTCTTTGGCTTCAATGCTCATGCTTAGTTCAACAGAACTTGATGAGTCTATATCTTGGTTCTTACTTCTCGTCTTGTTTTCAGAATTAAGACACTCTTTTAGTTCCACAACAACTTGGGACATGTTTGGTCGATTTTCAGACGAAGGGTTTGCACACAACATAGCTAATTCAAGAGCTCTCCAAACCGAAGGAGTATTGTAATCGCCATTAAGGTTAGGATCCATGATTTTGGTAATATCACCTCTATTAAGCATAGATGCTGCCCATTCTGTTATATGAGAGTTTTCGCGAGTTGGGTCAATGACACGTTGGTTTGTCATGATTTCTAATAACACAATTCCAAAACTATACACATCACTCATCTCAGCCAAACGACCTGTTCTGTAATATCTGGTAAGAAGAGAACATGTATTGTATCAGCTAAATGCATTCGGAGACAAAGTTTAAGAGTAGACCAAAAATACTTACTCGGGATCGAGATAACCAGGAGTACCAGCAACAACTGTGGAAACATGAGATTCTTCTCTTACTTGATAAGATCTTGAAAGTCCGAAATCCGCAATTTTAGCTGTAAAGTTCTCGTCCAACAATATATTTGTAGATTTGATATCTCTATGCACCATTGGTGGTCGACATCCATTGTGTAAATATTCCAATCCTTTAAACATTAACATTTGTTTAAACACCTCCATATATTCTAATAAGAAACTGAAACACTTCTATTGAAACTGTTCCGAGTTAGTAAGAAGTTAGAACCTAGTGCAGAGCCAATGGCTATTTGTAGTCGAGTACTCCAACTTATAATAGAAGCACCACCTTTTCCTGTTTTCAATAGTCAAAGATCAGTATCTGCATATATGTATTATTATGATCAGGAATTCTCTATAGCGATGAAAATAATCGTGGCTATAAACGAAAAAAAGTTCACAAAAAAATTATCACTGTATAGTTACGGTAGTAGCCAAAAACAATCTGTAGCTATACAATAATGGCTAGAAAAATTGTGGTTACAGTTGTAGCTATTTGATGATTTTTTGTAATATATTGTGGATATTATAATTTTTTTGGTGTTTACATTTACATATATAAATCATTTGCTTACCTGACAAATGATGTCTTAAGTCCACATTGGGCATGTATTCGTAGATAAGAGCTAAGTGATCTCGTCCATCGCAATATCCAACAAGGCTTACCAAATTTATATGGTGAACTCTTAGCAAAAGCTCGATCTATGTGTAAACCATCAATGAACAAAACATATTAAACACATTGGTTGAGCATGATACTATATACATACGTAACACAAATACCCTATTTATTTTGTTACGAATTTAACGTAAGATCTAAAACCTTTCACCTCTGATTTGAACTCTTTATAACACATTAATTAGACATTATGTTATTAATACATCTAAATCAAATTATTTTTCTTGTTACTTTTTTATAACCTGGTCCTGGGTGGTTCGAACTCAAGTAGTGTTACCGATGTCCTGAGTTCGACTACTACACCTGGGGCCAGGTGGCCAGATAAAATCCTTTAGATGTAGTACATAATGTAGTAAAGGTTCGAACTGATCATGTAGCATACTACTGCTGCCCTAAGTTCTTTTTGCTATACAACTACAACACAAGGGTTTGGCATTCTTGTTGCATTTTACATAAGATTTAAAACCTTCATACCTCTGCTTTGAACTCTTTATAACCTTGGGTTGAAGATCTGGAAAGTAGTTTGACAGCTACTTGTGAATTATTTAAGTGACCATGATAAACGACACCAAACCCTCCTTCGCCGAGTGGTCTTTCCAAGTTCTTTGTCATTTCTTTAACGTCTAAGTAACTAAACTTTCTCCGTTTTGTCTCGATTGATGTATCTGTCCATGTAACATTCACATGTGAGGTTTAAGGACAAGAGTTACATATCAACATGACACTCTTTTCTATCTATATATCTTGATAGTGACAAATTTTGGCGTATATATACCTTCCATTTGATTAAATGCTCTATTTATTTTAGATACAAAGATGATAACCAGTACTACCACGATGACCACGATCACTGAAGCAACTACTGCAACAACAATCAGCACTGGGAATTTCTTCTTTGGGGCACATGAACCAGATGATCATGGATCTCCATCAAAACTATGAAACAATAAAACCGATATTATATATAGGGTTCTAAGTATTTAACCAGTAAATATAATTTCATATAAAGAGATAGGTTACGTGAATATTTTACATAATTTTAAGTCCTTTCTTTTGTCTATCGCGAACAGCTTGTGGAATTGAACCCGTTAGATTGTTCATACTCAAGTTTCTGACAAACACCAGAAGAATCTTCATACATGTTAGACATGATACTATACCACAAAATAAATATATACGATAAATTTGGGATTTCAACTCAAAACCATTTGGTGATGAGTGGAGTTATCCATGCATATATTATATATATTAGGTTATAGTGATCCAAACTTATGTGAGATATTCATCACAATCTAACATATCCCATCGAGATGTAGACAGTAATGATATGACCTAATATCTCAAAATACCACAATATACGCCTTATGTTTGCCTTTTTAGGTTTTATCGTAGACTCTGATACCACGATAAATTATGGTTTCCATCTCAAAACCAATTATCGATGAGTGAAATGACCAATATATTATACATATTAGGTTGTGTGATCAATCGCACCAACGTAACTTTCGATGTGAGATATATTCAAAAAACTTACACGAATGACAAGAATTTCATGTTAGCTAGATATTCCGGCACTGCACCAACCAAACTGTTATTTGACAAGTCCCTGTAATTTGGAAAACGACATCAAAAATATTTAAAACTTACATGTATAAGATATTTCCTATGATATGCAAAACAACTAAGGATCAAGCTTACAATTTCTCTAGGTGGGTAAGATTTTGAATTCCGTCTGCTATGGTTCCCGTTAACCCACTTGAAGACAAGTCTCTGTGTTTATCCAAGTGTAAGTAATTACAAAATGATTTCCAACAAAAGTTTTAGAAAGAAAGTGTGTGATATAAATAGTTCACAAGGAAGTGATTCTTGGTGGTGTAGACATATTTACGACGTTACAAGTTAGACCATCCCACAAACACTGTGTTGGGACGCATGGATCTCCTTGCCAACTAATTTTCTTTAACCTATAGGTTTCTTTTATGTTTCTGATGGCAAACACTAAGCATAAATTTGAAGCTATGTCATATTTTGATAATTTATGGACTCTAACTAAAAATCAGTTGATAATGACTAATTCCTAGATCATATATATTAAATTAGAATAATCATAACTTAAGATATAAGATATCAATCAAATTTAGTAACTGAAAATTTTGGTATATATGAAAGAATGCTAACTTACCATCATTTGCATTTGTATCGGATTGCCGAAAGTCAACAACACCAAATTGTTCGTAGGCATTAAGCAGAGGTGGGAAGGTAGACTTTGGAGTTTTTTTCAGCTCTAAGACGCAAGGCCCTTCTAGACAAACAACTGGATATAGGCTCGGGATTGTAGTGGGCTGAAGATATGCAGGCCTAAAACTCTCAGCAATAAATTTTCCATTCCACAAAATGTCAAACTCTCTAGTCTCACTGGCCCCTAATTCTTGAACCTCAGACAAGTGGAGGAACAAGAGTATTTTATCATTAGGAGACACGTGTGGGAAAAAGAGTAACTTTAATGATTTACTGGCATTCTCAGGTGTTACAGCGGTTGTGATCACAGCCTGCGGCAAAACATAGTTACCAGAGTTGTTCGGTTTGAGATTGGTGGAAATTTGCTTCAAGAACATTTCAGAAGTTGGAGTCCATCCTCGATCATAGGCATCATCGATACTGCCATTAGCACAATTTTGTGAAATTTCAAATATACATATTCATGAACAGAGTGAAATCCCAACTAGATCAAAGAAAAAAAAAACAGAATAAAATCCCCTCTAAAGTTTACTTACTATATAATGGTTTCTAAATCGCAAAGAGAGTAGTGTCCCAAAGACCTCATTGAACCCGATGTGTTGTTGTAAGTGTTATTTGGTAGAGGCCTTAGTTCCAAGGATGAAATAAATGGCGTTGATGACGTGTATGTCTTGACAAGACACACATCCAAGAATTCCGACCTTGGAGCATGCACGATCTCTTCAGATGGAGAATATGGGTTATTAATCGAGCCCAAATCTATTGTTGTCCAAAAATTAGGACCAATGTATAAGTCAAATTTAGGATAAGTATTAGAACCGTCGTAATTCCCATAGGCAAAACTAGCTCTAATCAAGTAGGTTTTTTCTTCGTCGACATTTAGTCTATAACAGTTGCGCATTCCATTTGGAAAATATCTCAACGTCCACAACTTCTTTTCGAAAAAATTTTCCTTTAGTTTTTCTTCAATTTTTCCGAGTTTTCCACTTTGAATGAAATTAGAGTCTGATGAGAATTTTAATCCCCTCTCTGGATCGATATAAGGAGAGAGTTCAGTCGGAGGTAGCCCGCAATCCAAACTGATGAACCCTGTTCACATAAAGAATTGCTCACCGGTAACTAAATGGAATTACGTGTGACCAAAAAGAAAAAAATAAAAAAAATAATATATATTATATAGAAAAGTTAAAATTACTTTTTCAAAAATTGTATTTGCGCAATACCACACGAGCATCTTTTTTGAAAGTATAATAACAGTGCATCATTTATGTGCGATCTGCTCATAACTCTAAATTAACTGGTTTAACTAAATCGGTAACAATCAATATTCACTGTTGACATTTATATATAAAAATCAAAATGAAAACAATCATCCAAACGCTCACAAATAAGTCCGTTTGAAAACATGAGATACTTTTTTGGTAATTGATGCCAAGATTGTATATAAATTTATATATATAAACAAGAGCTTGCAATATTAAAATGTGGGTACCCTTTTCGTCTTGAGCTTGAACAAGGTGAATTATGGCGAAACTTGCTATTATTAGTGCAACCAACGAATGAGGCCTCTCCATTATTCTTTTCTTCCGAATCAAAATTAAAATCTGGACTACCCAAACTTTGAACGAAAAAGATAGAAGGGGACACAAAACTATTAATACATTTCAAGAGAGTCGCTTCTCAAGTGAAGCATCAAAACGTGTGAACATGTCTTAATTATATAACAAGAAATTTAAAGTAATGAGTAAATGCGTTTTCTAGTGATAGTGGACAATACACTTGTTATTTGTTATGTCATAAAATAGTTTACTACATCAATCCAGCCTATTTTGTTGCTACATTAATAGCCAAATTGATACTTAGCCAACTTGTTCTATTATCTATAATGTTATTTTTTCTTTGAACGTTATACTTTCTTAAAAGGTGTTATTCAATTGAAGATTTCAAAGCATTGTAGTTGGTTGCCTAGTTTTCTCATGCATGGTTACCTGTCCTATGACTCATGCATCTAAAATTTGACTATAGCCTACTGCATAAGATATAAGTTTTGGGGATGAGTTTGAGGTATGGATCATGATTTGTTTATCGACTAATAAAAAACATTCTAGTTAATTTTGATGAATTACGTTGGATTTTTTAATTCTATTATTAATGGATTTTTATATATTTTATTGTATTTAACAATAACATAGAGAACATGTGAGCAAGTAGTAGTGTTTTATTTAAAAATCTTCAGGCACCAAGGTTGGAACTCCTTCCTATTAGTGACAATCAACAATTATTCATTATTACCCGAAAACAATAACTTTGGAAGAAGAGTTAAATCATTTGAGGCTTGTGAATGCGAATATAAGTGTCAATGAGGATCAACTCACCCCATTTAACTCGTTTTTGAGTTGGTCCAATTATTTTGCGGGTTGTGATAGTCTAAGTTATAGGCTTTTGAGAGAGTTGACAATAGTTTAATCATGTGGAACGGCTGTTGGGCAACTACAGGTCGGCGCTTCCTATCGGGCTTTTCCTGTCACAATTCTTCACATTGTTTAGTTAGGCTTTGGCTCGACCACTCCCTTTAAGGCTTCGTTTTGAACTCTTCTAGTGAGTCTGGAAAAAGGCACGACCCATCTCCAACACTGAATAGTGAGTACTTTGAAAATATGTAACATATTAATCCTAAAACTTAAGATCGTTTGATCCCAAGCTATAGATATAATGTACATATGATATCCTAAAGACTCGACCACAAATTCCATATTCCTGATAAAAAACCCACCTTATATATAAAGGGAATTGGCAGAAAACATAATGCTTCTCTTGATTTATTGTCGGATATAATTTGAAGGCACGTTTATGGAAAAGTGAGTACTGAGTAGTGAGTGGTGAACCATAAAGGCCAAAAATACTACGTATTCTTTTTCTTTGGTTTTCTTTTTAAACGAGCAAATTTCAGAAATCAATACTACATGTCAAAACAGATTTTATTATTGATAATTTTTTTAAAAAACCTTATTTACCAAAAAAATATATTTTAAAAGTTTTTGCCTCTTTCCTTTTAGGCCACAGAATTTCATATTTTATAATTTTCTTAGTTTGCTATCGAATGAATTAAGTCAATCATAGGAATTAATAAGTCATATATACTGGATTATTTGGATTCATGATAAAAAGGTCAGGGACGAATTTAAGAATCAATCTTAAAATTTGGGGTCTTTTCGTGCAGCAAAAAAGTTATAGGCAATTTCCGCAAAAGAGAACTTTTTCAAATTCTTTTAAAATAAAATTGAACTTTTTAGAAAACACGAAAATGAAAAACACCTAAAGCTTACAAGGGAAGACATTGATGGATGAGAAAGAAGACCTTTAAATTGCTCGTACGATCAGTCTTCTTCTACAGTCACATTCCCTTACCGAAGGACGAGAATGACGAACAAGTTTAAAGTCGACGAACTCCGTGCAAAGCTCGCCGAGCGTGGACTCAACACTACCGGAATCAAAGCCGTTCTGGTATATCTCAATCTGTCTCCCAATCGATTTTTGCATTGAACTATCTGCTAATATTTGGGTTTGGTTTTGGTGTTTTGATGTTATTTTTAGGTGGAGAGACTTGAAGAGGCAATTGCAGAAGACAAAAAGAAGGAAGAATCGAAGAGTAAGAGGAGGAGAAACAGCGATTCTTCGGATGGTACCGATGAGTCAAACAAAGTGATTGCCACTGAAAAGTTTCGTGGGATGATTGTGAAGGAATTGCGTGAGGAAGCTAATAAGAGAGGCTTAGATACAACAGGAACCAAAAAAGAACTTCTTGAGAGGCTTTGCAATGATACTAATAACGATTCCAAATCCGGTAATGCTTTGTTCCTTTCTTTGGGCTATAGAGAAATTTGGTCAAAGTTGGTTTTTTTATGTTGATCTGAATTCAATTGGAATTGCATTGCTTATTCCTATGTCCTTATTACCAGTGTGTTTGTATTGTGTTTTAAGGGACAGGTGGAGCTGAAGATGACAACAATGGGTCTAAGGAAGAAATAAAAGAAGAGAAAATCGTAACCGCGACAAAGAAAGGTGCAGCTGTACTGGATCAATGGATTCCTGATCACATTAAGAGCGAGTACCATGTTCTTCAAATGGTAAAGTCTTGTGAACCTATATTTGAGTACTGCAATTTATTGAGTTCATGAATGTGGTTAGAAACTGGTGCTTTCAGATTGGCTTGAGATTTTGCTGAATGTTGTAGGGTGATGATATTTATGATGCCATGTTAAACCAGACAAATTGCAAGGATAATAATAACAAGTTCTTTGTCCTGCAAGTTCTAGGTCAGTCTAGCTTGTTGCTTGGCTGTTTTTTGCTACTTTTGGAAGATTCGTACGATGATACTAGTCTTGTTCAGAGTAACCAAAAGCTTCTTGAAGTGGTTACAGCTTTCGTTGACCTTTTGTTCCTAATACCATCGTCATGGATCTCTCTTATCTATTGTGCATTTGTGCAGAGTCGGATAGTAAAAAGACATACATGGTTTACACCAGATGGGGAAGAGTTGGTGTGAAAGGACAAAGCAAGTTAGACGGCCCTTTTGCTGGATGGACTCAGGCAATAAGCATATTTACCAACAAGTTCTCTGACAAGACAAAGAATTGTTGGTCTGACAGAAAGAACTTTGTCCCTCATCCCAAGTCCTATACATGGCTCGAAATGGATTACGGCAAAGATGAAAATAATTCACTGGTGAGTGTTTCAGAGTACTCACTCATCTATCTTCTGGAATGAGATTTTTGTGTGAATTCCGGCGTTGTTTTTCAAATCGAGCTCACCTTTCTCATTGAGTTCACAATTTTATTTCTCAGGTCAATGATACTCCCAAACCACCTTCTGAAATTAATCCTGAAAAATCACAACTAGATACTCGGGTTGCCAAATTTGTCTCTCTTATATGTAATGTCAGCATGATGACACAACAAATGATGGAAATAGGTTCGTTAGTCTTACTTTTGTGAGAGTATCCATTGGCAGATTAGCAGTGGTTCAGATTCCTTTGCTTATATGGTCGATACACTATTTCTTATTTTGGTGGCTCATTATATGAGCTTGTACTTGCTACCTTTTATTCTTTCATGGTTTCCTTACTTCTAGCTATTCATCATACATTCTCACATGTTTTTGAAATTTGACATTGAAGGATATAATGCTAACAAATTGCCACTCGGAAAGCTAAGCAAGACCACAATTTTAAGGGTAAAACTACTTATTTCTCTGTTTTGGTATCATATCTCTAAATTATAGTTTTTTCAGATAATAGTTCCTCTTCAATCTCTTTAGGGGTATGAAGTGCTGAAACGTTTATCAGAGGTGTTGGACCGGTATGATAGAGCGAGGCTTGAGGAACTGAGTGGGTATGTGTCTGGTTAATTACTAGACTATGTGTATGTTTAGTTGATTAGCAACTGTGTCCCACAAAGAAATTGAATTCCAGCTACTCTAATTTTGTGTCATCATTGATGCAGAGAGTTCTATTCTGTGATACCCCATGATTTTGGTTTTAAGAAAATGAGTAAGTTCATGTTCATTTTACAACTGTACTTAAATTTAAGATCATGAATTAATTATAAACAAACATTCACTAACATCTGATTCGGAGTTGTAACAGGTCAGTTTATTATAGACACTCCTCAAAAGTTGAAACAGAAGATAGAAATGGTACTTCATTCTATTGTTTCCTATTTGACTAGTTTTTGTCTTGAGAGGATTAATGGTTGAGAAATACATGTTTTCTGTAATTATTGACACATCATTTTTTAATGTAAGGTTGAAGCATTAGGTGAAATCGAACTTGCGACAAAGTTGTTGTCTGTTGACCCGGGATTGCAGGTAAGTCAGTCAGTTTATGTAGTTGTAATGCATGAAATCACTTCGTCATATAGTTCTATAATGATATGACATTTTTTCGTGTAATGGCTGTAGGATGACCCTTTATATTATCACTACCAGCAACTTAATTGCGGTTTGTCTCCAGTTGGAGCTGATTCAGAGGAGTTCTATATGGTATATTATCAGTTTTGCGAACTTGGAACAAACACTTTTGATAGTCAAAGTTGAAATCTTTTGCTGTCCACTTCTATGCCAACCTCAGATTGCCAAATACATGGAGAACACTCATGCAAAAACACATTCAGGATACACAGTTGAGATTGCTCAAATATTTAAAACTTCAAGAGCTGTTGAAGCTGATCGATTCCAACAGGTCTGTTATAGTATTCATATCCTTACCGTACACAAATTTTCTGATTTCTTATTTGGTTCTCTGAAACCTTAATCTTTTCTTGGTAGTTTTCAAGTTCGAAGAACAGGATGCTACTCTGGCATGGATCACGTCTCACTAACTGGACCGGTATTTTATCTCAAGGTAAAAGGTTATCTGATTATTTCTGTTCTCTGTTTCTCTCAGTGTTTTCTTTCTTCTTAACCTCTTGGAAGCTTTTCAATTTCAATACTGAATCAACTACAATGAGCCACCAAACAGGTCTTCGGATAGCTCCTCCTGAAGCTCCTGTAACTGGTTACATGTTTGGAAAAGGGGTTTACTTTGCAGATATGTTCTCCAAGAGTGCAAATTATTGCTACGCTAACACCACTGGTGCTAATGATGGTGTGCTGCTTCTCTGTGAGGTATACTCGCTTCTTACAATATATCAACAAGACCTCCAAAGCATTCAAACATAACTGTCTTTATGTTTCGTAATGATCAAAACTTCACTAGGTTGCTTTGGGAGACATGAATGAACTTCTGTATTCAGATTATAATGCAGATAAACTACCCCCAGGGAAGCTAAGGTACGAGGATAATCTCATTCATCTTTCACACAAGTTTCTTATTAGTACTGTATATATAAACCTTAATCTGTTACTGATGTCTGCAGCACAAAAGGTATTGGGAAAACAGCACCAAACACATCAGAGGCTCAGACACTAGAAGATGGAGTCGTTGTTCCGCTTGGCAAACCAGTGGAAAGTTCATCCTCCAAGGTTTTGTTTTGTTGCTGCAACACATTCTCAAAATCATAACTCTCCCAAAAAAATAACCTAACTTATTGAATTGATTTGATTAATGTTTTGCAGGGGATGCTACTTTACAATGAGTATATTGTCTACAATGTGGAACAAATCAAGATGCGTTATGTGATCCAAGTCAAATTCAACTACAAGCGCTAAAATATTTTGTGCAACTTTTGGATATAAACTCATGTTTAGTAGTTAACACAATTATGTTCTTACAAACAGTCAACTAGGTTTTGTATGATAATTTTTTTTTGTTAACAATTTGTATGATTATCTTTAATTATAATTGTGTTAACTACAAAACGCATCGAGTGTTACTATACCTTGTCTGCTAAAACTTTAACTAATATTTTTGTAAATTACAACTAAAATAAGGATAATCTTTATTTATCCTTTTAGTTATGTAATAACAATAGTAAACAAATATGTCTTTCATAAGATAAAAAACTATAGATATTAATTCTTTTTGTTAAAACCTATAGATATCAGATTGTGGTTTTAATTAACTGGCTAAATGTTTATATTTAAATATTTTCTTACATTCCACATATATACTTATATATTCTTTATGATTGAGTTTTATCAATTCATTTATAGTCGAACTTCTATAAATTAAATAACGATAGAACTATAATTTTTAATTAATTAATAGAATTATAAATTTATGAATATATTAATCTAACCAAAAAAATTAATTTTGAGACCAAATAATATATTAATTATAGTTTATTTTACTTTATCCATAATTTATAAAGGTTCAACTATATTAAAAGATATATATACACACACCATATTAGTATCACAAGTGTATATTTTTACTGAAAAGACAACAATTTTATGAAATATATGTTTCACATTAAATTAACAATTAGTGAAATTTTGAGAATTTTTTTTTTTCAACTTTTCCTTTTCCTTTTCCTTTTTCTTATTAAGAAAAACAAAGATGGTCTAAACTCAGTTTATCTTAAGTAAAGAGTATTTAAGCAGAAGAGAAGCCCTACGAAAATCTTAACCGGAGAGTTGTCGACAAAAAACGAAGCCAGTGACCGCCATGGGAGAAAAGAGGAGATCCACTTCAAAAACCTTAGCCAAAGGAAAGAAGAGGAAAGGTCCTCATTTACCTAATTCGATACTGAAAACTATTGCCAATGAGAAACGCCATTTGAACTCCGACGAAGAAGACGATGAGATTGATTCCGATGGTGTTAACGGTGATGTGTATGAGTACGAAGAAGGTGTGCCTGAAGAAGAATCCAGAAAAAACAACCGCTATGACCGCGTCGAGAACTACGAATATGAGCTTCCAGAGGATTTCGAGGTTTTTTTCACTTCGCTAATTCTCGGCCATCGATTTTGTGTGTTTCTTATCGCCGTCACTGTATTACTGTAGTGATAAGATGAAAAGGAGACATATTTTCGTTTGGAGATTGATTTTAGGGTTATTGTTTTGGAAATTTGGCACTTTTGTGCAATTACAACGCGACAACTATTGGTGAATCAAAAACTGAGATTTTAAAAGTTGTTGATTGAAATCAACAATTGATGAATTAATTGATCCATTATATATGTCTTACTGATAAATTTTGTCTTTTTATATCAATATAGGATGAGAACGTAGAGTCAGATGATGATGACGATGATATTAACAGCGACAATGATGAAAAAGAAGAAAAAGAAGAAGAAGATGATGATGATGATAAACACACACGGATGTTGCAGTCTCTCACTGGAATGCCAGGTGCAGCGTTTAAAGGTAATTATAGTAAAGACTGAGACTTTCTTCTCAGACCTCTGCTTGTATCTGCTGCTTCATTGCATTTGTAAGCTGTATATATAAACCCTATATTCTTTCTTTTTCCAGGAGAGAGTAAGAGAAAACCTGTACTCTTCACTGAAGCATATCCAGAGTCTGAATTTAATCCTACTCGTGATGTTCTGAAGGGTAAAGGTCTCCTCACCATTGAAGACCTTTTGGCCCCTCTTAAAGGAAAACCTGGGTATAACCAACTAAATAAGAGTTTCTCCCGAATGCGGAAAGATACGAAATCTGTTGTTCATGCTCCTCTGCCAAAGCCAGAACGAGAAAGACTGGAACGTAAAGCAGTGAAAGGACTAGTTGAGAAGGGGTTTAATAAGTGGGTGCCTCTTGTAAAGAGGAATAGAGAAGCACCAACTGTTTACTTCAACGAAGAGGTCAATCTTGGGTACTCTACTGTTGGTGCAATAGCATCAAAATTTAAACCTAGGACCGAATTTGAGAAGCAAATGGCTTCTGTACTGAATGATAACGAGGTTTTGGAGGCTCACAAAGAAGATGGCGCCAAGCTTCTTGAATTGAACGAGGCAAGTTCTGTGGTTTAGTTCATTCCCGTGCGCACAGCTTATTATATAAATTAATCTGGCATGTGGCTGCATTGAACAGAATTTTCATAAATATCTTTTGTAACTTTTTGGATTAAATTCTCTCATGCAGGTGTCCATGGAAGATCACATAAAGGACCGTAACCACATAGCCAAGATGCGGAGCTTGCTCTTCCGTCATGAGCTAAAAAGTAAACGAATCAAGAAGATAAAGTCCAAAACTTATCATCGCCTTATGAAAAAAGACCTGAAGAAATCGGCATTGGGAGCAATAATGGATCCAGAAATGGCAAAAGAAGAGGCTATCAAGCAGGAGGCTAGACGAGTAGAGGTGAGTCAGGAATATCTTCGACTTGTAAAATTTTTTCATCAAGACATTGTCAAGTCATAAATAGTCTTGTTTGTGCTTATACAGGAAAGGATGACATTGAAGCACAAAAACACAGGAAAATGGGCGAAACGCATGATAAGCCGTGGACTGAATGTGAAATATGATGGAACTCGGGCAGCTATGTCTGACCAACTTCAGATTAACGCTACATTGTCCAGAAAGATGAACTCCATGAAAGATGGAAGTAGCAGTGATGAGAGTGATGATGAGGAAGAGTTGGATTATGATACAGATCAGGATACTTCTTCTAAATTGATAGCACAAGCCAGGGAAAAGACACTGAAAACTGTGGAAGATGATGAAGTGCCCAATTCTGGTCTTCTTTCATTACCTTTTATGGTAATTCCTCCTTTGCTTATTTAAAACCTTTTAGTTAGTTTACTCTGGTTTTTCCAATCATATGTTAGACTCAGTCTAATCTTTTTTGGTTTGATTAGGCTCGTGCGATGAAAAAGAAAAACGAGGAAGCTAACGAAGAAGCTAAACGTGCATTAGAGGAGTATGAAGAGTGGGAGAATTCTGGTGGAGCAGAAAATCCTAAAAAATCAGCTGAAGTTAGTGGTAGAAGAGTATTTGGTGCCACCGCCAAAGTCGAAGCTCCAAAAGAGTCTAAAAACGACTCGGATAAATTTTATGACAACAGTGAAAGTGACAATGATATGGAAGGCGTAGAAAATAATGACCTAGGGGCTGTTAGAGATACTGGTTCACCTGCTAGAAATAATGGAACCATAACAGAAACCAAGGTACAATGGTCTTTCCCTTTCGGATAGTGATATTGGTTATCTCTCTTTTTACCTTTTATCCTTGATATCAATTTGTTCGAAAAAATTGTTTGCAGAATTTTGATGATGATGTTGAAATTCCAGCTTCTAAGACAACATTTGATGTTGCCTTATTTGCATCAGGCTCTTGGAAGAAGGTTTGGACTAATATCAAATCAGACTCTTTTTCCTTTTTTGTTATCTTTTATTAACTTCTTTTTGTATATTGTGCAGATGAAAGGCTGCCAAAATGCGGAATCCAAGAAACCTCCAAAGACTCAGGCACCTATTTCAAAGGGCCAAGATAAAAAGGTTTAATTTCTTAAAAACTCAATCGCACTTCACTAGTTTATCCTTTTTGTCTCCTCACAGTGTTTTTTTTCTTTTCTATTTCCAACTATTTAAGGAACTGAGAGATGAAGAAAGTGAAGATTCTGAAAGTGAAGCAGAGCAAATGGTTGATGGGATTTTGACCTCAGCTTCAAAGGAAACCTATGAAATTCCTTCTCAAGCAGAGCTTATACAACGTGCTTTTGCTGGTGATGATGTTGCAGATGAATTTGAGAAGGATAAACAAGAGGTTCTAAATCAAGAAGTTCCTGAACCGGAGAAACCGGTTCTAGTTCCTGGTTGGGGACAATGGACCAATATCCAAAACAAGAGAGGTTTACCTTCATGGATGGTTAGAGAACACGAAGATGCCAAACAAAAGAGAGAGCAAGCTCTCAAAACAAGGAAAGATGCTCGTCTCAAACATGTTATCATATCAGAAAAAATTGATAAAAAGGTTTGTCTCCCTAATTATCCCAATCCCTCTGTTGACAATCATCCATTCATGCTCACGTTTATCTGTTTTCGACAGGCTGAGAAACTTCATACAACGACTCTGCCTTTCCCTTACACATCTAAAGAAGTTTTCGAACACAGTATGCGCATGCCTATAGGACCTGAGTTTAATCCCGCGACTATTGCTGGAGCTCTAAACCGACCTGAGGTTCCTTTTCACTGCTTTTTTAAACTAATCAGCAGTGTCTCGAAATGTTGCATTTCTGTTGACCTTGTGGCGATAACGTTTGTATGCAGGTTGTGAAGAGAGCTGGTGTGATAATTAAACCTGTCAAATTTGAGGAAGTGAATCCAAACGGGAATGCAGATGACGAACACCCTCGAAGCAAGCAGAAACAAAAACTCAAGAAGGGTAATAAAACCAGTAAAGGTCAAAGCAAAGTTAAGTCTAAACAAAAGATCAAAGCTTAGGTCCAAGATTATTGTATTGTCAACTTTATTTAGACACAAATTTTGACCCTAAGGGGAATAGTTTTGCTTTGTAATTTGTTTATTTTATAACATTGTTGTTTACTTCATTAAAGCTCTTCAAATCCTTGTTCATCGCCATCTTCTTCCACTCTTTGAAATTCTTGTCTCCATGTCTCCATCTGCAAGATTTTGACAAATTAAGGTCCCAGTTAAGTAATAATGGAGACCTCAGAGTTGTATCTACATGCTAATAGAGACATTACCTGGTCATCTGAAAACTTGAGCTGCTGTGCAATAAACAGAACTTTGTCATGGTTTACTGGTGAATGTAATACAACACCTAAACTTGCAGCAATCTCTTCATAGCTAACTATTTTGACCCCAAAACCATTGCTCATGAACATTTTCTGTATCCACTTTGTCAAATCCGACTGCATTCAACACCACATAAAGATCATAAATCAAAAGATAGATACTTTTTTTTGAGGCAGAAAGTTTAAAGACAGTTAAGAGATCAAAGTGACCTGGGGTGTGATATTTATAGGCAATTCTCCTACGAGATAGCATTCATTCATGGCCAAGCTACTAATGGCTGATAATATAGCTTCAAAATCTGATTGTGACTCAAGAGACAAGCCCTATTATGAATAGAAGGAGTCATGCAACATATAACATTCATATAAATTGCAGGGAAGGATGAAGATATGACGAAAAACACATAACACCTGCATTGCCCATATACTTGGCCGATTCCCACTAAACCCTTTCGACCGTAAAAGTTGCTCTATGTTTTCAGGTTCAAGGGGAATGTGAAAGAATAAACAACTTTTAGAGATCCTTGCTCCCACACCTGAATCAGTTATTGGAAACAATATTGAACCCAAACAAAACTAGGGAGTATAATCAAAATGGAGGCTTCTAAGCAAAGGAAAGTACAAACCTTGAAGCCTTTCAGATGCTATTTCGAAAACCTTTTCTGGTGATACATCAAAGATCATAGTTGAAGTTGGCCAATTAAGTCTATACGGTCGAGTATCCATGCCATCTGTGAACAAGACAACCTGCAAACATGTAAAATTACTTACACATGAACCATTTACTTCCATTGTATAGTTCTAAAGAAAGCTTGAAATCAATCTCATGCTTAAGAATGATAATAGAAGTAAGTAAAGTAACCTGCTTTAGTCCATCAATTCGTTTAGCTATATCTAACAACTTGTCATCGATGAACTTTGTTGCAACACAATATTGTTGTTGTTCTTCTTCATCATGGATGTCCAGCTCCTCCTTCGTATACGGAGGTAAGAAGCAAGCGGCATATGGGTCGATAAAGAGAGGCACTGTGTGCAGAAATTAGAAATCTTTTAGTCAAATTTCTTCAAGAAACTATTTGATCAAGCTATTCGTATGTGTTCGACGAAATGCCTAAGAGAAAATCAAGATACAAAATTTAGCAATGTCGAGGGTAATTTGTTGGGAGAATCTTTATAGAAACTGAAAAATAAAGTATTCTAGTAGAAAAGGAGATATTAGAGGGAGAGAGACTGCCTTTTCCATTGGTTTCTCGCAGACGAAGAGATGCTGAATCTATTGCTGATTGAATCAAAGGGTCGTTTTCTTCTCTACGCTTTGCTCGTACGGAACTAACGGCGGACGTCCTACTCTGAAAACGACGGAAAGCGGTGGCCGGAAACTGTAGAGGAGGAGCACATAGACTCTGCATCCCGAAATGATATCGTTGAATTGGGTGGAAGAAGAAGCAGAAAACTCTGTTAGAACCAGAGGGTCCGATTAGTGCGATTTGAAAACAAGATGATTTACCATAAATAGTAAACTTGAAATTTTATGCAACAAATTATTATAGGAAAACGGTCAATTTAACGATGAAGTGGCACATTTTTGCCATTTTAAACTCGAATTCTTTCTCTCTCCAGTAAAAACACAAACTTTGAGTTGACCACGCCGATTTAGGCTTAACGTTAGTCAAAATTAACACCCGTTAATCATCGTCAGTTTGATTAAACGGGTCGTTAATTCAATTAACAACACGCCCAAAACGCGGTCGTTTTGCCCCCATCCGAAAACCGAAAACCCTAAAATTCAATTTTGCCCCAAATTGACTCAAATCCCTATATTTCAATTTTGGCCCAAATTTTAATCGAAATCCCTAATTCTATTCGGGACTTTGAAATCGAATGCCCTAACATAATTGTCTTCGTTCGGGACTTTGAAATCGAAAGCCCCAACGGTTCGATCGATTTTGAAATCGAAATCCCTAATTCGATCGATTTCTCTCATCTTCCTCTCTTACTCAGTATCCTCGATCGGTTCCTCTCATTCTCGCATTTCTCTCTTTCTCTGTTTCTCCTCTTCAACGACATTCTCCTCTTATTCTCTCTTTATCGCAAGTCCTATTTCTCTCTTTATCAATTTCGATTTTGAGAATCTCAATCGAAGATGAGAACGAAGAAAGAGGCTATGCGAAGTCCCGCAAGGTACAGAGAAATGCTTAAATCTTTGAGTACAACAAAAAATCTTAGGCCAGGGAAATCGAGTGGAGTTCAAGAAGTATCGAGTCGGGTTAGTTCGAGTGAAGCTGTGGGTGAAACATCTGAACGTCGAATTGCGCCGCTTGAAGACGAAGTAGAGGACGAAGAGGCAGACGATGACTGCGATGGAGAAGAAGAGCATCGTGATCCATTTGAAGAAGTGGTACCACTTGAAGAGAACGCGAGTCAGGTTTTGTCTTCTCACTTTGGTAACATTGCATCTAGGGAGAGTGGAGATGATGACAGCGAAGATAGTGATAGGGAAGATGAGGTATGGAGAGATGATTATGTGCCCGAGAGTGACAATGTTTCGTCTGGTTTAGGGTCAAAACGCTGTGTCTTGGCTCATCGTTAACCCAATTAACGATTCGTTAAATTTCACTAACGACGCTTAACGCGTGTTAATTTTCCGTAACGGCATACCTAAATCGACGTGGTCGAAACAAAGTTTGAGTTTTTTTAGGAGAGAAGGAATTCGAGTTTAAATTGGCAAAAATACGCCACTTCATTATTAAATTGACCGTTTTCCCAATTATTATATTAAAAAAAGTAGTTAATCTAACGACAAAAACCGATCATAATTCAAATGGTAAAACCTATAATACAAGTAACTGAAATTGAAATAGAATTTAATTTAAACTCTTTTTAATCAACTATTAGATCCAAAAGGTCGAGTCTACTGCCAATACCCCAAAACAAGTAACAATGTAACTTGCGGCAAACAAACAAATCAAACAAGAATTTTAATCTCATATATCACATTTTTGAAGTTAATTTCTTTAGTTCAACATAAACCACCTTTAATGGAATGCGACATCATTAAGAGTGAGCTGGCCTTCTATGTCCATAAAGTTTCATTTTTAATGTCAATGTACGACATCGAGGCATATCAACATCACCTCGAGCCGGAAAGTACAGAATCGACCATTAAAGATGCGCCGGTAAACATGGCTGACTCACTGAGTTCGTGGTGGATTCCCAACATGACTCCACCCCCACGAAACTTAGACGGCGAATAGTCTGGTAACGTTGCATCTCCCTTTAGATAATGTAGTACATGTCTCATAGTTGGTCTAGCTTGTGGTTTGGGGTGGGAGCACAGCAAGATAGCTTCAGAACCATTTCGACCTCTCTTTGGTCATACTCAGACTCTATATTTGGATCCTTAACATCCAAAATGTTCCTTTCATCCAAAACTCGGAATTCCAATTTACAAGTAAGATCCTTTGGCTGCTCTTAGTCTGATAGATAGTACGTCTACCGCATGCTACTTCAAGTAGAAGCACCCTGAACGCAAAAGTATCAGTAGCAGTTGTGGCTCTTCCTGTGATAAGATCAGAGGCTAGGTATCCCAATTTTCCTGCAACCGAATATAACATTGATTCCAACATGGTTATCGTTTTAGCGGCCACGGCATGGCCTTTGTCGTCGCTCCAAACCCTAGCCTCCCATTTCCCTCACCCAGTAGATACCTCGGCATCTTCAACATAAAAAACGATGGTAATGACACGAATCATGTATTCGCTGTTGAGTTAGACACCAGTCCTAGTCTATGAAGCTCAACCGAATATAACAACCTTCCAACGAACTGATCTTTACTTAATGGGCTCTAACAAACTCCTTAGACCCAAATCTTCTTTTCTAGCTGAATTCATAAATTCTATAAGGCCTGCTCGTAGCCCATTCGTTGTAATCTAATCCACTGATGAGTGACAAATCCAACAATTAGTCTAAAATACTAAGTGCTTAATTTTTAAACAAATGAACTTTTAGTAAACAAGATTAGGTTTTGAATCTGATGTTGAATGAACCACTTTTGAAGAGCTGGAGTGTTACTAAAATATATCTATCAACTATATTGTCCCATATGTTTTTCTAATAATTTTTTTTCTATATATGCAATCCAAAACAAACAAATTTTACGATATTAGAAATTCATCTCCCACCAGAGAGTATAGAATAAGCAGTCGAGGAAGTTGTAAACATGCTTAACTCACTAAATCTTTTGCTTATTCCCAACACTTGTTCACTCCCACGTAAATCTAACATCGAGAATTCCGGTAACATTGCTTCTCCTCTTAGATAGTGTAGCACCTGTCTCATTGTTGGTCTAGCAAGTGGGTTAGAGTGAGAGCACCACAAACCTAGCTTCAAAACCATTTCGACCTCTACTTTGTCATACTCGGACCCTAGATTCGGATCTTTAGCATCCATGATGTTTCCCGCCATCCATAACCCAAAAACCCAATCGACAAGCAATGAGCTCTCACCACTTTCGTCCTCAATCTCGATAGGACGTCTACTGCAAGCCACTTCTAATAAGAGCACCCCAAATGCAAAAACATCAATAGCAGTTGTAGCTCGTCCTGTTCTGATGTGATCGGGAGCTAAGTATCCCCAAGTTCCAACAACACGCGTAGTTTGGGGAGTGGACCCGTGGTCGCACAACTGAGCTAAACCAAAATCCCCAAGTCTCCCATTATACTCTGCGTCTAACAAGACGTTGCTGGGCTTGACATCACGATGAATCACCACTTGTTCCCATTCTTCGTGGAGGAAGAATAAGCCAGAGGCCACACCTGTAATGACTTTGAACCTCTGTTTCCAATTGAGAGTTACCTCGGGACTACTGTACAAATACTTGTCTAAACTTCCGTTGGGCATGTAATCATACACCAGAAGAAGCTCGTCCCTTCGACGGCAATAACCCAAGAGAGGGACTAAGTTCCGGTGACTCATCCGACCAATACTCACGATCTCAGCCACAAATGCTTTCAACCCTTGTCGTGATTCGTTCGAGACTCTTTTCACGGCAACCTCTTTTTTCGTCTTAGGCATGAAACCTCTGTAAACCCTCCCGAACCCACCCGATCCAAGAAGGTTCATATCTTTGAAACCTTTAGTCGCATAGTATAATTCCTTGAACCTTAGCCGGTTCTTCCCGAACTCTGTTTCCCAATCTTCAAGTTCCTCTGCAAATTTCCTCTTTCTTTTCACGATGAATCGCACAAGGAAGATGAGCGAGAAGATAAACAAGAGAAAAATAACTGGCATCCAATTCCTATAAAACTTATATATTTTCGTTTGCCCTACCTTCGGAAGTTTCGGAAGTTTCGATAAGGCCAAAGGTGGAGCTTCTCCATTCACCCTGAAACTCCACCCAAGAACATAATGTTCAGAGTAAACATTACCAGTAGAAGACGAGAAACCTACAAACATATCTTGCATAAAAGCCGAAGAAAGATCTTTAACAACAGAAATAAGCGGCTTTCTAGGTTTATCCTTTCTGAAAGGAGCCATTGTCACATCGATTCGATTGGTACGACCATCGTAATCCACCCAAACTTGCATACGCTTACGACTGACTAAACTCAGAGCATTAAAATGATCTTTCTCATCCCAGTACCCAGCTAATGAACTCTTTACTGACGTCAAGCTATTGATATTGATTCCAACGTGATTATCGTTTGTATCATTGAACTGCAAACTACGAACCGTGTCTAATTCTATAGCGAAAACATGATTTGTTTCATCACCGTTGTTGTTTTCGTTGAAAAGGCCGAGGTATTGAGTGGCCAAGCCAGTTGAGAGAACGGGTTTAGGAGCGACAACAAAGGCCATGCCATGGCCACTAAGTGTCGGAAAAAGTTGGGGGTAGATGGCGAAGACAAAAGTTGTGGAGAAAGAGAAAACAGCGTCGTTTGGAGAATCTTTGAACCGGATTGGTTTGGTATAGAAGGCATGACCGGTACTTACCACGGTTTTGTTAGTTAGCTGCAAGAGACCGTTAGGTGTGACTCTAGCGATTCCTTGGAGGGATAGGCTAGTTAGTGGACGATGGAAGCCATTGTCAATGAAGTTGAGAGTTTGGGAAGATGACTTTAGGGATTGAAAAAGTAAGCTGAAGAAGAAGATGGTGGAGAGCTTGATGAACATGACTCTGGATTTTTTTTTTTTGGTATAGATATTTGAGTTTATGAGAAACTAAGACAATTTATGGTGTCTCCACTCTCAAGAATTAAGAAAAGTCGTAGTTGTTGGGTCATCTTTAACCCGATTGAGAATTCAAAATCCATGGTGGAAAATTTATGAAAGACTAGTATAGGTGAAGCTGGACCTCCTCATTTCACTTTCACAGATAATAGCATTGGAATTTTTAGTTTTTTTTTGTCTATTGTTGCTATATCTTTCAGAGACGACTTGAACTTTAGCAATCGTAAGTCTAAAATACTAAATGCTGTTGTGACAAGTTTTTAATATCATGACACCGTATCGATGACTTTGGGATTCATTTTAAAAGTCATTAACAAATGTTAGTTTTAGATTAATTTAGACGGCACCCTAATTTCTAAACTCGAATTGAATAAACTTTTTTTCTCTGACTTTTCTTCAATATTACTCTGAAATTTTAAAGGTTCGGCTGCCTAAATCAGGTTTTAATACCAATCATAATCGTTATTGCATCATATAAAAAATGATCGAGTTAATCTCAGTCTACTGGTTAGAATGATCCAACTAATGATTCATGCATCGAGTTTGATTTTTCCCATTACACTAATAGATTTAAATAGAATTTTTACAGTATAGGTTTCAAGCTATGGATCAAGTCTTGTCGATCCAATTATTGACAAAAAAAAAATTAGGGGCGAGAGACTGCCTTTTTGATTGGTTTATCGCAGGCGAAGAGATGCTGAATATCTAGCTGATTATATCAAAGGGTCGTTTTCTTCTCTACGCTCTACTCGTACTGATCGAACCGCGGAAGTCCGATTCTGAAAGCCACCGAATGCAGTGGCCGGAAATTATAGAGGAGGAGCACATAGACTCTGCATCCCGAGTAACAAAAGAAGATGTTTTGATTATTAGTAAACTACAACTCTAGTTTTATTTTCCGAACATATTATTTTATTAAGAAGATTGTGGTTATTCTCAATAACAACAATAATTTTCTGATAATTCAAACCCTATATCCAATCATACAAGATGAGGCAACTAGCAAATAAGTGAATTCGAATAATGGTAAAGAAGACGTAACACCAAACACTTCCACAAGAATTATATCACTTTTTGAAGTTTTATATTTTTATTCAACAGTACTGAATAAACCACCTTTAATGGAATGCCATGAACTGGCCTTTATGTCCATAACAATTCAACTTTTTTACGTCAATGTACGAATCTCAGCATATCAACATCACCTCCCACCAGAGAGTATAGAATCAACCATTGAAGATCCTCCAGTAAACATGGCTGATTCACTAAGTTCGTGGTGGATTCCCAACATCATCCCACCCCCACGAAACTCGGATGGAGATAAATCTGGTAACGTTGCATCTCCCTTAAGATAACGTAGCACATGTCTCATAGTTGGTCTGGCTTGTGGATTGGGGTGAGAGCACAACAAGCCTAGCTTCAGAACCATTTCGACCTCTCCTTGTTCGGCCTCTATATTTGGATCTTTAGCATCCAAAATGTTTACCTTCATCCAAAGCTCGAAAACCCAATCTACAAGTAAGACTCTTTCACCGCTTTCGGTCTGATAAATAGGACGTCTACCACAAGCTACTTCAAGTAGGAGTACCCCGAATGCAAAAACATCAGTAGCTGTTGTAGCTCGTCCTGTCCTGATGTGATCAGGGGCTAGGTAACCCCATGTTCCTGCAACACGAGTAGTTTGAGGATCCAGCCCATGACAGGACAACCTAGCTAAACCAAAATCGCCAAGTCTCCCGTTGAGCTCTGCATCTAACAAAACGTTGCTGGCTTTGACATCCCGGTGAATAACCACATGTTCCCATTCCTCGTGGAGATAAAATAAGGCAGAGGCCACACCTGTAATGACTTTAAACCTCTGTTTCCAATTGAGGGTTACCCTTGGACTCTTGTACAAATACTTGTCTAAGCTTCCATTGGGCATGTAATCATACACCAAAAGAAGCTCATTTCTCCTACGACAATATCCCAAGAGAGGGACTAAGTTTCGGTGACTCATCCGTCCAATACTTACAATCTCAGCCACAAATTCTTTTAACCCTTGTCGGGATCCGTTAGATACTCTTTTCACGGCGATCTCTTTCTCTGTCTTCAGCATGACACCTTTATAAACTTTCCCAAAACCGCCTGATCCAAGAAGGTCCCTATCCTTGAACCCTTTGGTGGCATAGTAAAGGTCCTTGAACTTCAATCGCTTCCCGAACTCTGTTTCCCAATCTGCGAGCTCCTCTGAAAATTTTCCATTTCTCCTCACAACAAAGCGCATGAGGAAGATGAGCGAAAACATAACTGAGAGGGAAATCAACGAGATAAAAATTAACGGCATCCAATTCTTGTAGAACTTGTCTGGTATGATTGGTCCAACCCTCGGAAGTTTCGGTAGTTTTGGAAGTTCCGATAAGGCTAATGGTGGAGCTTCTCCCTTCAACCTGAAACTCCACCCAAGGACATAATGTTCCGATGGAAATGCACCAGTAGAAGACAGGAAACCTACGAACATATCTTGCATAAAAACCAAAGATAGATCTCTAACAATAGAAACAAGCGGCTTTCTAGGTTTATCTTTTCTCAACGGAGCCATTGCCACATCGATTCGATGGGTACTACCATCATAATCGACCCAAACCTGCATACGCTTACTACTGATTGATAGATCCTTAAACTGATTTTTCTCATCCCAGTACCCAGCAGGCGACCTTATTATCGAGATTAAGCCATTGATATCAATTTCAACATGGTTATCGTCAAAAACATCGACTACTTCAACAGCGAACATATGATTTGTTATATTACCAATATTGAATATGTTGAAGAGGCAGAGGTATTGGCTGGCGGTGGAGCCATTACAAAGGCTAAGGTTAGGAGCGATTACAAAGGCCAAGCCGTGACCGTCAGGAGTTTGAGAGTAGGGGTTGATACCAAAGACAAAGGTTGTGGAGAAGGAAAAAACGGTGTCGTTCAGAGAATCTTTGAACTGGATTGGTTGGCTATAGAAAGCTTGACCGTTGTTCTTCCCAGTTGCGTCGGTTAGCTTCAAGAGACCTTGAGGTGTGACTGTGGCTAGTCCTTGGATGGATAGGCTACCCAGAGGACGATGGAAGCCATTGTAAGTGAAATCGAGAACTTGAGAAGACGATATTAGGGATTGAAAAAATAGGATGAAGTAGAAAATGGTGAAGAGCTTGACGAACATGGCTCTGAATTTCTTTCTGTTTCTTTTTCTTTGGCTTTGGTTTAAGATACTTGAGTTTAAGGGTAACTATAATACAATTTATAGTGTCTAAGAGTGTAGAAAAGTCGTATTATTTTTTTATTGTCGCTATAAATATATATCTTTCAGAGACGACTTGACTTTAGCATTCATTGGTCTAAAATATTAAACTCAAAATTTCGAATATACAAACATTTTAGTAAATATTGGTCTAAATTTTGATTAGGTTTTGAATCTGATGTTACTAATGACTGATCCAAGCCTAAGTACATCTTCACCAAGTTACATGCAAGTCGTAGTAACGTGCAACATCCATAAGGCCAACGTGGTATTTGAAATTCACCTCCCAAAATATATCAACATTTTCCAATATTTATTTCAAATAATTTCTTTCTACATATGTAAAATGTAAGACAAACGAACATTATGATATTTGAAATTCACCTCCCACCAGAGAGTATAGAATACGCAATCGAGGATCCACTTGTAAACATGCTTGACTCACTAAATCCTTGGTTGCTTCCCAACACTATTCCACTATCACGTAAGTCCAATGGCGACAAATCTGGTAACACTGATTCTCCTCTTAGATAATGTAGCACCTGTCTCATTATTGGTCTAGCTAGTGGGTCAGATTGAGAGCACAACAAACCTAGCTTCAAAACCATTTCTACCTCTTTTGGGTCATACTCGGACCCTAGATTGGGGTCCTTCGCATCCAAAATGTTTCCCTCCACCCATAACCCAAAAACCCAATCTACAAGCAAAACACTCTCACCACTCTCATTCTCAATCTCGATAGGACGTTTACCGCAAGTCACTTCTAGTAAGAGCACTCCAAATGCAAAAACATCAGTAGCGGTCGTGGCTCGTCCTGTTCTAATGTGATCTGGAGCTAAGTATCCCCAAGTGCCAACGACACGCGTAGTTTGAGGAACAGAGCCATGATCACACAACCGAGCTAAACCAAAATCTCCGAGTCTCCCATTATACTCTGCGTCTAACAAAACGTTGCTGGGCTTGACATCACGATGAATGACCACTTGCTCCCATTCCTCATGAAGGTAAAATAAGCCAGAAGCCACACCTGTAATGACTTTAAACCTCTGTTTCCAATCAAGTGTTACCTCAGGACTATCATACAAATACTTGTCTAAGCTTCCATTGGGCATATAATCATATACCAAAAGAAGCTCGTCCCTTCGACGACAATAACCCAAGAGAGGAACTAAGTTTCTATGACTCATCCGACCAATACTCACGATCTCAGCCACAAACTCTTTCAACCCTTGTCGCGATTCGTTCGAGACTCTTTTCACGGCAATTTCTTTCTTTGCCGTCGGCATGAAACCTTTATAAACCCTCCCAAACCCACCTGATCCAAGAAGGTCTTTATCCTTGAAACCATTAGTGGCATAATACAAGTCCTTGAATCTTAGCCGGTTCTTCCCAAACTCTGTTTCCCAATCTTCAAACTCCTCTGCGAACTTTCTCCTCCTCCTTACGATGAAGCGCACGAGGAAGATGAACAAGATAATAATGAATATAGGAACCAACAATAGAGAAATAAACGGCATCCCATTTCTAAAGAACTTGTGTATTCTTGTTGGCCCAACCCTAGGAAATTTCGGAAATTTTGATAACGTCAATGGTGGAGCTTCCCCTTTTACCCGGAAACTCCACCCAAAAACAAAATGTTCCGAAAGAACATAACCGGTTGCAGACGAGAAGCCTAGGTACATATCTTGCAAAAAAACTGAAGACAAATCTCTAACTAGAGAAACCAGCGGTTTTCTAGGTTTGTCCTCACCAAAAAGAGCCATAGTTACATCGATTTGATTGGTACGACCATTGTAATCGATCCAAACTTGCATACGTTTACGACTGATCAAAGTCAGATTATTAAACTGGCCTTTCTCATCCCAATACCCAGCCGGAGAACTATTCACAGAGATCAAGCTATTGATATCGATTCCAACATGGTTATTGTCCGTATCATTGAACTCAGGGTTCATAATCGTATCAAATTCTACTGCGAATATATGATTAGTATCGTTACCGTTGTTGATGTTGCTGAAGAGACCGAGGTATTGGCTGGGCATGGCAGATGAAAGACTTGGATTAGGTGCAACGAAAAAGGCCATGCCGTGACCGCTAAGTGTTGGAATCTGAGAGTAGATACCAAAGACAAACGTCGTGGAGAAGGAAGAAACAGTGTCGTTTGGAGAATCTTTGAACCGAATTGGTTTGGTATAGAAAGCATGACCACTACTTATAACGGTTTTGTCACTTAGCTTCAAGAGACCGTTGGGTGTGACTTTGGCAATTCCTTGGATGGAGATGTTCGCCAATGGATTATGGAAGCCATTGTAAGTGAAGTCGAGTATTTGGGAAGATGACTCTAGGGATTGAAAAAGGAAGCTGAAGAAGAAGATGATGAAGAGCTTGAAGAACATGGCTCTGTTTTTTTTTCTTTCTCTGCTTTTGGGATTAGATATTTGAGGTTGTGAGAAAGCAAGTCAATATATGGTTCACAAAAATTGTAGAAAAGTCGTATTTTTTTTGAGTCAACGGCAAATTCGTGGACTCAACCCAATGAGTCATTCATTGTGGAGACTCACGAAGACAGAGACAAGCAATAGTAACAGGTGATGAAGGCTTGGATTGTTCATTTGTGTAACTATTTAGTGAATGTGATAAAATCAAAATCAACTACTTTGTAAAATATAAGTCTTTCTTTTAACTTCTATAAATTGCTAGTTATGTTGTTGTCTTTTTTTTTGTAAAATGTTCTCAAATTTTATGGGAGAGACTTGGACTATTTCCTAGGTTAGTGCAACATAGACTCTCATCTCCGGGTATTCAAATGAACCGAAAACATGAACACATATTCGTTTAAGGGTAATTAGAAAAATGTGTTTTACTTTCGCATAGTAGGAGAATCGAACCTACAAACTTTTTAAAGTTCTTGACCACAAATTCCTTGTCACAAGTTATGTTATTAATACTCTGTTTCCTATCAAATTATATCGTTACTAATTTTTTGTAGGATCGACAATTTTTAATCCATGGTAATCCCTAACGAAATCATATATGATAAATACGAGTTTTTGGAAGTGAATTCAAGGGAGAAAACAACAAAATTGACACTTAACCACTTGATCAAAGACGTTAATTATTTTTATAACCGAAGGCATATATTTATTTGCAACAAGGATAGTGATGACTAAATCAAAGAGACCAAGTCTTTACTATATTAATTGCATATGATGGTGTCCTTATTTTTGTTTCTTTTACCAAGGGAGCAAGAGTAGTTGAAATTTTGTTCCTTTGAAATTATATAATATAGTTGAAGCTAAAATAGAACATCAAAAGTTTGCAATAGAAGAAAAATATACAACAACCAAAATGTATTACTCTATTAGTATTGTGTGGTTCAAAAGTGACGGTCAAACTAAACATAAAATAATAGTAGCAACAAAATAAAACAATATGAGAGAATTTATTATTTTAATCAACATGTTCTAATATCTGAGATTTTGGTTTCATTAAGCAAATCAAAATACCAAGAAGAATATAGAGATACATTACATATAAATTTATAACATTATAACCCAATTTCATAAAGAGTACCAGTTTTCAACGTCAAGTTACACACACAAATAATATTCTTTAGGGTTTGAGGTTAGAGATTGGATCTTGTCGATCGAATTGACACATAGACTCTTGATGTAGCTAAGACACAATATCATTTCCCACTGGAGAGTACAAAATAATGAATCGAAGATTCACCGGTAAGTATACTTGAGTCACTAAATCCGTTGTGGTTTCCCAACGTCATCGCATTGCTATGCAAGTCCAATGGTGACAAATCTGGTAACATTGCATTGCCCTTTAGATAATGTAGTACATGTCTTATAGTTGGCCTAGCTCTTGGGTCGGAGTGAGCGCATGACAAACCTAGCTTCAAAACCATTTCGACTTCTTTATGGTCGTATTCGGTCCCTAGCATTCAAAATGTTTCCCTCCATCCAGAACGCATAAACCCAATCCACGAGCAAGATCCTCTCACCAACCTGCTTCCCCATCTCGATGGAACGTTTACCGCAAGCCACTTCTAGTAGGAGCACCCCAAATGCAAAAACATCGGTAGCAGTCGTGGCCTGTCCTGTCCTGAGGTGATCAGGGGCTACGTATCCCAAAGTAATTCCAACAATATGTGTGGTTTGAGGATCCACACCGTGATCACATAACTGAGCTAAACCGAAATCTCCTAGTCGTTCATTGAGCTCTGCATCTAATAAAACGTTGCTGGCTTTGATGTCGCGATAAATCACCACTTGTTCCCATTCCTCGTGGAGATAAAACAAGGCAGAAGCCACACCTATAATGACTTTGAACCTCTGTTTCCAATTGAGAGTAACCTGAGGACTACTGTACAAATACTTGTCTAAGCTTCCATTGGGCATGTAATCATACACCAGAAGAAGCTCGTCTCTTAGACGACAATAACACAATAGAGGGACTAAGTTCCGGTGACTCATCTGACCAATACTGACGATCTCAGCCATAAACTCTTTTAGCCCTTGTCGCGATTCGTTCGAGACTCTTTTCACAGCAACCTCTTTCTTCATCTTAGGCATGAAACCTTTATAAACCTTCCCGAACCCACCCGATCCAAGAAGGTTCTATCTTTGAACCCTTTAGTCGCATAATATAAGTCTTTGAACCTTATCCTGTTCTTACCGAACTCTGTTTCCCAATCTTCAAGTTCTTCTGTAAATTTCCTCTTTCTCTTCACGATGAAGCGCACAAGGAAGATAAGCGAGAAGTTAAACCAGACAAAAATTACTGGCATCCAATTCTTGTAGAACTTATATATACTAGTGCGCTTAGGAAGCTTCGGAAGTTTCTATAAGACCAAAGGTGGAGCTTCTCCATTCACCCTAAAACTCCACCCAAGAACATAATGTTCTGAGTAAACAATACCAGTAGAAGACGAGAAACTTACAAACATATTTTGCAGAAACTGATGATAGATCTCTAACTATAGAAACAAGTGGCTTTCTAGGTTTATCATTTTTAAAAGGAGCCATTGTCACATCGATTCGATTGGTACGAGCATCGTAATCGACCCAAACCTGTATACGCTTATGACTGATCAAAGACAGATTATTAAACTGATCTTTTCCGTCCCAATACCCAGCAAGTGAACTCTTTACTGATATCAAGCTATTGATATCAATTCCGACATGACTATTGTCTGTGTCATTAACTCTGGACTAAGAATCGTGTCAAATTCAATAGCGAATTCATGATTCGTATCATTATCGTTGTTTGTGATGTTGAAGAGGCCGAAGTACTGGACGGCTGAAGAAAACGGGAGGCTAGAGTTAGGAGCAATGACAAAGGCCATGCCATGACCACCAATAGTTGGAATATGAGAGTAGATACTGAAGGAAAACGTTGTAGAAAAGGAAGAAACAGTGTCATTTGGAGAATCTTTGAACCTGATTGGTTTGATATAGAAGGCATGACCGGTTTTTTTATTCTCTCTACCGGTAAGCCTTAAGAGACCGTTAGGTGTGACTTTAGCCACTCCTTGGAGAGATATATTACTTGGTAGTGACTTTTTGAAAGCCATCGTAAGTGAAATCAAGAATTTGAGAAGATGACTTTAAGGATTGAAAAGGAAAAGAATGTTGAAGAGCTTGAGGAACATGGTTCTGTTTTTTTATTTGTGATTTTTTAGCTTTAGATGTATGAGTTCGTAAGATCCACTAAGACCATTTATAGAGAGAATGGAAAAATCGTTGTTTTGTCGAAGGGAAAAGTCGTCTTCGTGACCCGAAGTAGAGGTAATAGACTAAGGGTGGAGACTCACGAAGATGGTACGGACGATAAAGACTTTGATTGGCAAATTTGTGGTACAAAATACAACTTGCATTGTCTCAAGCGTATTATTCAGTGAAGCTGTTGAAGTAATAAATGACACTCGTAATTATATCAAAAGACTAAGCCTTTCATTAAATTTATATTGCTTGCAAGTATCAGTCTGTTGGAACCGTCGGTAACTCTTCTACTACTCTCTATGTCCATGTCCCAAATTATATGATGTTTAAGATTTTACAAATAAAAGAATCATTTAATTTTATTTTTCCAACTAAAAATATTATTTTTAGTTATTTATACAACAATTATATAGTCAATAGGAAATTAATTTGCATAATACAAATAGTCAAAATAGAAAAAAAAATACAATAAATATTGTATTGGAAATAGAAAATATCAAATACAAAAAATTTCTTCTAAAACATTATTTAATTGCCAAGAAACATGTGACACAGTTGACTTGCTCGTGATTTAGCTAGTTATCAAGCGGTGAGTTCGAAACCCACCCAACTCCAATTGAAAATTTTTGACTATGTATCGAGTCTCGTCGATTCAATGATTACTTGTTGAAAAAAAAAATATCACTTCATTTCAGAAAAAAAGTGTTATATTTTGACGAATTCCTAAATAATAAATTTCCTTGAAAATTGCAAACAAATTCTCAACTGAAATCTTAACCGATCAAAAAAATTTCTGACGGATGATCAGAAAAATATCTAACTGATTCTCCATTAAAATTCCCGTATAAATGATTTAAAACTCTTGTAGTGATGGGCAAATTTGTTTCCATCTTCTCTATTCAAGAAAACCCAAAAATAAACATAAAAGGGTGATTTTTATTTGACTAAGAAACTTTCATTATGTTAGATTCTTTAAGCTTTAAAACTTTATTATTACCAACGTAATCGTGATTGAGTGATAAGACGAACAGAACTTAGTACGTTACCTGAATTTGAATATCTTTCACTTACTTGTGTAGGATGTTTAAGATATTGCATGGCTCTTATGTTATCGGGTCTAACAGAATTAATACAGTAGTAATACACACTACTTCAGTTTTGAACCTTCCGGGTTATCAAAAACAAAACTTTATTATTTGGTATGAGAGGACGTTTTGGTTTGATACGGACCACAATTGTGGTATTAGAAAGGGCATATATATTTGGTTTTTGATCAAAAACATTTTTGTGGTATCAAAAACTCTACCTTTTATTTTCATGTTGCTCCGGACCACACTGATACAATCAAGTCTACTCGTCAAGGAAAAATATGTACCCTCATCACCAAGGCATTATATTTTCTCACATGCATGGACAATCATGACCCAATCACAGAGACTTGATTCTTTCATTTAATTTTTTATCAATTGCAAATAAAGGTCTCACTACTCTCTTTTCATATAATTAGGGAATAGGAGTAGTACTCATGATATCTTTACTACATTCCCTTTATTGCTAGTTGTTCATATGTGTTTACATATTCGTAGGAACACCTAGTTCCATCTTCTCTAAGTTTAGAAAACCTAATTAAACATAGGATATAAGGGATTAAATTTGCTTAGGAAACTATGCTATTTTTTTTAATAACTTTCTCACCTTATCAGAAAGTGATAAACAAGTGAACATGAAAATATGGTACTACCAAGTTGCCGGTCCAAGGCTATTGAAGGTTCTACTCAAAATTAAAGGATTTTTTTCTTTATAAACGGTTTTTAAATCGTGCAGAAGTAAATGGTGAGCTTTTCATCACAATATAAAACTAAAGTAGAATTCACGACAGATAACTCCAAGTCAGTAAAGATGAGGGCGATCCACAAGGGAAGTGACATGTTTTCTTAACATAGCTGGATAAGTTCTCAAGGATCATGGGTTTCTCAATTATATATAAAGCTGATCATTTGGTATGTAGTGTGGGATTTATATTACAAGTAATTTTATTTGTAATGATGGATCCTCCTTGACTTTCAAAACTGTTTAAGGTAATGTGTATAATAAGTTATTAAGAAAAAAAAACTAAACCCATAAAAACTTTGAACCCTAATTCATACACTGGAGTTTTAGGTAATAATTCTTTACTAAGCCCAATCCATAATCAATCCACTCAAATTTCTAAACCCCTAACAATATTACTTTTATGTTTTAACCAGGTTGCTTAGTTGACTTGTCCATGATCTATCTATATAGACACCGAATGGTGAGTTTGAATCTCACTCGCTCCAGTTGAAGCATTTAGGCTATATATCAGATTTTCTTGATCCAATGAGTAATGTTGACAAAAAAATAATGTCTCTTTCCAAAAAAAGAAATTTTAAGACTTAGAATGGAGGTCGTTATGGTTGATTCAACAATATCTTCAAGTGTCTTAAATATGTTGACTCATTTTTTAGTAAACAACTAGATCGACAAGACCTAATCAATAGCCTAAAATTCTCTTATAATCAACCAACTGTAGTGAAGAGGGGTAAAACCTCTAGTGTCAGAGTTGTTAGCTGTATTATCTTAACCACCGTGACTGAAAAGAACTCGGCAATTATCTTGACTTCATTGTCGGTGAATTCCACAATGTAATAAAGAGACAAATTGGTGTTTTGGGATCTCATCATGTATCACCTAACGAGCAACACACATTTCAAACTGCTTGATAGGCCTTTGAATAACAATTGTTGATGTCCGAGTTGTGGGGTTCCGGACGAATCAATTAAATCGATACAGCTATACACACAGGATTCTTTGTCATAAAAAACTAAATTGATGTTATAGTAAACAATAATTCAAAGTTCTATCTTCTATTGATTGCAAATTATAGCGTCCCTAGACTGTTTCCTAATGTAAACGAACAAGTGTAACTTTTACGGACAAAAGCTAATCCATACTTAATTTTATTTGACAGGTGAAACGATTATTTAGAATCTAACTCTAGAAAGAATAAAACTATACATTTAACTATTTGATTAAAGACTTTTCAAAGTTCTTTTTCATGCTAGTTGTAATGTCTTTTCAATATGTTAGAATCATTTTCTTATACTGCTAACGTATAATGAAATCTCTTTTCGTCAAAAATATTTGCAGATAAACATATAGTAACAGGGAGTTTGTGAGGTGGGATACATTACAGATAAATTCCTAACAATAAAACCCAATTTCATAAAGAGTAAACTAGTAGTCCACATTATACAATATACAATTATACTAATATATATGGTTGCAGGATTCGCATAACCCCGAATAACATTGTCTAAAAATTATGATTTAGGTTATAGACGTAATGTTCAAACTCACCTCCCGCTAGAGAGTACAGAATAAGCAATCGAAGATTCACCGGTAAGTAAGCTTGACTCACTAAATCCGGTGTGGTTTCCCAACGTCATCGTATTGCTATGCAAGTCCAACGGCGACAAATCTGGTAACATTGCATCTCCCTTTAGATAATGTAGCACATGTCTTATAGTTGGCCTAGCTTTTGGGTCAGAGTGAGAGCACAACAAACCTAACTTCAAAACCATTTCAACCTCTTTTTGATCATACTCAGTCCCTAGATTTGGATCCCTAGCATTCAAAATGTTTCCCTCAATCCAGAATGCATAAACCCAATCCACGAGCAAGATCCTCTCACCAACCTGATTCCCCATCTCGATAGGATGTTTACCGCAAGCCACTTCTAGTAGGAGCACCCCAAATGCAAAAACATCAGTAGCAGTTGTGGCCCGTCCTGTCCTGAGGTGATCAGGGGCAACATATCCCCAAGTTCCAACAATGTGTGTGGTTTGAGGATCTGCACCATGATCACATAATTGTGCTAATCCGAAATCTCCAAGTCTTCCATTGAGCTCTCCATCTAATAAAACGTTGCTGGCTTTGATGTCGCGATGAATCACCACTTGTTCCCATTCCTCGTGGAGATAAAACAAGGCAGAAGCCACACCTATAATGACTTTAAACCTCTGTTTCCAATTGAGAGTAACCTGAGGACTATTGTACAAATACTTGTCTAAGCTTCCATTGGGCATGTAATCATACACCAGAAGAAGCTCGTCTCTTCGACGACAATAACCCAATAGAGGGACTAAGTTCCGGTGACTCATCTGACCAATACTGATGATCTCAGCCACAAACTCTTTCAGCCCTTGTCGCGATTCGTTCGAGACTCTTTTCACAGCAACCTCTTTCTTCATCTTAGGCATGAAACCTTTATAAACCTTCCCGAACCCACCCGATCCAAGAAGGTTCTTATCTTTGAACCCTTTAGTCGCATAATATAAGTCTTTGAACCTTATCCTGTTCTTCCCGAACTCTGTTTCCCAATCTTCAAGTTCCTCTGCAAACTTTCTCCTCCTCCTCATGATGAAACGCACGAGGAAGATGACCGAGATAATAATCAAGATGGGAATCAACACAAGGGCAACTAAAGGCATCCCATTCCTGTAGAACCTGCGCATTCTCGTGCCTTGAAACCTCGGGAGTTTTGGAAGTTTCGATAAGGCCAAAGGCGGAGCTTCCCCCTTCACTCTGAAACTCCACCCAAGAACAAATTGTTCTGACCACAGAGAACCAGTCGAAGCCGAGAAGCCTACGAACATATCTTGCAAGAAAATTGTAGATAGATCTCTGATGGTAGAAATAAGCGGTTTCGTAGGTTTATTGTAGCTGAATGGAGCCAATGTTACGTCAATTCGATGTGTAAGACCATTGTAATCAACCCAAATCTGCATTCGCTTACGACTGATCAAAGTCAGATTATTAAACTGATTTTTTTTGTCCCAGTACCCAGCCGTCGAACTGTTTACCGACATCAAGTTGTTGATATCGATTCCGACATGGTTATTGTCTGGATCACCAAACTCATTATTCTTTATTGTGTCAAATTCAACAGCAAAAACATGATTTGTGTCGTTGCCGTTGCTTGTGATGTTAAAGAGGCCGAGGAATCGGTTGGGCATGGCGGAGGAAAGACTGCGCTTAGGAGCGACAACAAAGGCCAAGCCGTGACCGCGAAGTATCGGGGTCTGGGGATTAATAGCAAAGACAAAAGTTGTGGAGAAGGACCAAACAGTGTCATTTGGGGAATCTTTAAACCGTATTGGTGTGGTAGAGAAAGCGTAACCACTACTTGTAAGGGTTTGATCGGTTAGCTTCAAGATACCCCTAGGTGTGACTTTGGCTATGCCTTGGATGGATATGTTAGGCACTGGATCACGGAAGCCATTGTAAGTGAAGTCGAGAACTTGAGAAGATGACTTTAAGGATTGAAAAAGGAAGAAAATGGTGAAGAGCTTGACGAACATGGTTCTGTTTTTTGTGTGTGGTGTTTTTAGCTTTAGGTATATGAGTATGCAAGATCCACTAAGACAATTTATAGTGTAGAGAGAGTGGAAAAGTCGATTTTTGTCAATGGAAAAGTCTTTCGTATCCAGAACTAGAGGTAAGGGTGGAGACTCACTAAGACCGAGATGGATGATAGTAGCGGTCGTTAAAGGCTTTGATTAAAATCTTGTGGTACAAGATACAACTTGTATTGTCTCAAGTGTATTTGGTGTGAGAGGACGTTTTGGTTTGATACGGACCACAATTGTGGTATTAGAAAGGGCATATATATTTGGTTTTTGATCAAAAACATTTTTGTGGTATCAAAAACTCTACCTTTTATTTTCATGTTGCTCCGGACCACACTGATACAATCAAGTCTACTCGTCAAGGAAAAATATGTACCCTCATCACCAAGGCATTATATTTTCTCACATGCATGGACAATCATGACCCAATCACAGAGACTTGATTCTTTCATTTAATTTTTTATCAATTGCAAATAAAGGTCTCACTACTCTCTTTTCATATAATTAGGGAATAGGAGTAGTACTCATGATATCTTTACTACATTCCCTTTATTGCTAGTTGTTCATATGTGTTTACATATTCGTAGGAACACCTAGTTCCATCTTCTCTAAAGTTCAAAAAAACCTAAACTAAAATAAAAGGGATTAAATTTTCCTAAGAAACTATGGTTTTATAGGTTTTTAATGGTTTACTCTATTTTTTCTCTAAAAAGTAGAGAGAGGATTTTATCAAAAAAAAGCTAGAGAGAGTTTGCTCTAATGGTTCACTTTATATTTGATTCTATATGAATATTTTAATAATATTTTATTTTACTATTTTATTACTAACTTTTAAGATGTTTTTTTACTTTTCAAATCTACATATTATATCCATTTATATTAAATAGTCAATAATAAGATTAGTAAAATTATAATTTACTTAAAATAAAATTTCATTTCATCACATAAATAGAAAAAACAAATGAAAAATAAATTGTTATTTAAACATCATTATTAATTTTTGAAATCAAGTATTTTCATATTTCGTTGTTTCAATCTCTAAATGAGGAGTTTCTCTTCTAAATTCTATTGATGCATCAAAATCATGTTCATATTATAATAATAATTTAATAATATTTTTAATAAATTCATAAGTTTTAATCATTTAGTTAGTTTTAGTAAAATTAATAATTTATTTTTTGTAATAAATATATATATATATATATATAATCTTGATCATATAATTTTGTTTAGGTATATATACAATAAAAATTAAATGATCATTTTGTAATGGAAAATTGTACTCCAAAAAAAAATTTAAATTCTTTAAATTTAGAGTAAAATATAAAGATTTAGAGTAAGAAATAGAGTACTATTATAAACATTTTCTTTCTAAATATAGAGTTTAGAGTTAGATTTAGAACAACATTGAAGTTATTCTTAGAACTGATAAACAAGCGAAGATGGAAAAATTTTGGGTTCTAATTCTTGCTTAGACTGTGTAGGTCACTGACCGGTTAAGTATAATGTTATTTGTTTTTGTGATGTCTATTTCCGAAGACAAAATATTGAGACTTAGAATGCAGGTCGTTATGGTTTGATTCAACTACATCTTTTGGTGTCTTAAATTATATTGACTTCATTGTCGTTGAATTTCACAATGTAAATACTCACCAACATATTATTACCAAACGAGCAACATACACTTCAACGATTGCTTGATAGGCATTTGAGTAACAATCGTTGATGTCGGAGTTGTGCGGTTTTAGAAGAATCAATGAAATCGATACAGCGATACACACATAATTCTTTGTCATAACTAAATCAAAGTTGATGTTGTAGTAAACGATAGCCATTATCGAATAAATTCAAAGTTCTTCTAGATTATATTCATTGCAAATGATCGATACCGTAACTAGACTGTTTCCTATTACAAAATGACAAGTAACAATTATTATGTACAAATCCTATTACGTACGTAAAACAGTTATTATATACATAAAACGGTTATTTAATTAGACTAATGCATAAGTGGGAAGCACTATCAAACTCTACATTGATTAAAAACATTTCAACGAGTTCATGATGTTATTTGTTTAGTAGCATCTCTATTTGTCAAAAGAATGAACTGAGCCAGAGGCTTATATGGTCTAGTGGTTCCTTGTGCAAAGCAGTATGGAATAGAAAAGTGCTAGGTTCAAGTTTTCTACGGAAAACATAAAAACTATTTTCCTACCTCAGCAGTAGTGGTCCATGTATGACAACTTAGATCTTATTGTGTAATTTCATAGAGATTCGAATTTGATTTCTGTTAGAAACTTGAAGAATTGCTTCTCAGTTAGCTGGTTCTATATATGATTGGATGATGCATTGTCTTCATTAGTATAGTATTGAAGATCTCGATCCTTTATAGTTTAGATGTTTAATCTGATATGTAGTATATAAGTGCCCGACGAGTTTTATATGTGAAATTTCTCGGATTTGCCCAAATTAATCTCATAAAAGAATGATCCGACAAACATAAAGTTATAACAAAGATTTATTGTTTGATTGATGTTATAAAATTAACTAAACAGAGATTTAACATGAAATCATAAGTACTAGCAATAGATATATATATTTGTCACACAAGTACTACCTATATACATCATATTGTTAGAGTATCAGATTAATTAAGTCTCTTATTAATATAATATTAATATCTTTTAGTAGAATTTCATTTGAAAACCATATAAAGACTCACTAAATCTCTCATTACATATAATATTAATAAATTTAAGAAAATGTAATTTCTTTTATCGCTTATCTATTTTATAAATATACTAATATACAAATTTTTATTTAAATTATTATTTTGAATACTTTAAAATATTAATAAAATTTTAAATAATTTAAGGGTTTTAATACTTTTTAATATTTTATTTTGAATTTAAGAACTTTTAATTAATATATTTTACAAATATCTAATTTAATAATAATATATAACTCAAACATATGCATAATGAATCTTGTTAGATAGATACTTTTATTTTATGATTTCTAAAAAAATAAAAACTAATATATAAAAATGAATTAGTTAATTTTTAAATTATAAGAAATTGAAATAATTATAATACAACTTGAACCATTCATAAGTGGACATGTATTTATGAGAGCTTCTTACAATCGTGGAGATACAAAAAGCCACATGCCACGTCTTAGATGACTGAAACCTCTGTTTCCAATCGAAGGTTACCTCGGGACTATTGTTCAAATACTAGACAAAGCTACCATTTGGCAAGTAATCAATTATACAACAGAAGGTATATGGCAAATTGACATGTTTTGCCAAATCATAAGTATTCACAAAACTCTTCTCACAGATTCTTATAACATTACCTATCTACGTACCTGCTCCAGAATCTCGTATGTTAATAATCAAATATCAATGGATATATAAGTAAATTGATACATCTATACACAAATTATGGTTTGGGTAAATCTTTCACATCGATTACTTAAAAACTACACTTATTTCAAAAAAAATTGCTTGAGAAAGCACTTTATGTTTTCAAGTGTCAAGGTGTCAAAAGACATAAACCCAGAAAGTATATCCAACAAGACTTCTTTGTCTTGTGTCTGCTAATCATCATCAGTGAAGAAGAGCGATCGCATTTGGACAGAACCCGAAAAGCTTCCACATTTACCAGATTTTAGACTTGGCTTTAAACTGAATAGTAACAATGTTGTTGTTGTGTATTACCTCATGGAATCAATAGTTTTGTAGTCCTGTTGTCTTCTGCGGCGACATCTAAATTGAGGTTTACTATCGGAGAATTTCGTGTCACCAGACATCTCCATTGTTGAACCTGTATCTGCTCCAAAGCCAAAACAATCACCAAGACGAATCCATTCAGACAAGACGACCTAACATGATAACACAGTTCCACAATGTACTATCAAATTGTGTTTTGGCTCTATATAAATTGATGTTTCACCGTTTGTAATTTTGTATCACACTCTAACCCTAATTTGACAGCTATCAGACAAATCCTATGTTTGGTTTATTCTTTCACATCAGGCAAGAGACCATAAACAAAGGATAAAATCAGTCAATGAATCAGAAGAAGTGGCAAACAACACCAAAGTTTCCATCTTTGGCATTATTATAATCAAAGTCAAAATCTTCAAACTATATCATAATAATCTTATAAATGATTATCAATCTATAAATCTTCATAGCAAAGATCAGCTAAAGAATTAGAGAAAGTAAAGTCTCTGAATTTTACCTCCCCAAAACAATGGCTTCACATCTTCTTCTTCATCATCGAATTCATCACCATAACCAAATTCAGCATCACCTCTGTATCCAGGTTCACTCCCGTACCCAGATTCATTCCCCATTGGATCAATTCCAACTGCGAATCCATACCCAGAAGCTTCTTTCTCTCCACCGGAATCTCGCCGCTCTCTTCGCGAATTCCTTGCCGCTTCACTCACATCGGAAGCCCAATTCGCTTCAGTAAAAAGCTCGCCACTTGAATCTGTACCAATGGCAAAAGGAAAATCCGAGCAAGTCCCGTGAGCTCCAATTGAGCAACATCTCCGAGTCCCACTCCGATCACTACTCCGACCAGATACCGATCTTGAATTCCGACGCCGCCGCTTCCTCGCTACTAATCGGAAACTTCCTTTACTATTAAAATTCGAAGCTGTTATTGTCTTCCCTCCAGCGTAAGTACCATTATCGTCGTCAGCGAGAGATAGACGGCTTAGAGCTTCAATGGAGAAAGAGGTGGATCGATCGGAGAAACAAGGGCGTTTAGGAGTAGAGTGAAATCCATTGGTAGTCGAATTCGAGGAATACGGTATTTGAAGTGGCTGATCAGATGAATCTAGGGTTTTGGAACGGTTAAATGGTCGCCATGAGAGAAGCTGTGAAGTGCATGATTCAATTGAGCTTCGTGATGATTCTAGATGTTTCTGAGACATTGTTAAAAGCTAAGATCTTTCCAGATCACATACAGTGAGATCAAAAAAACTCCTCGGAATGAATTGCACTGAATAGAAAATCGAATACGAGCTGAGAATTTGGAGAACCTCTATTGGGTTTAACCGTTTAAGAGATTGATTTGCTTTTGTACAAAAGTGAGCAAACATAAGCCACCAACTACAATATAACATGAATATTAGTTTATTTCTTTCATTTTTATGCTCAAACATGAATAAATTATTGAAAATCATCAAACTTTAAAATTATAAATTTTCCAATTAATTTATTAATATATTAATTAAATTACAATTTTAATTTAGGATAAAACAGTTAAGTAGAGAGTGTTTTTTTATCAAATTGGATTCAATAAAACACTATATATAGTTGAAACATATTTCTAAAATCTCAAAAACTATCGTGTAAACATTACGTGACTTCTTAAATCAAACTAGAAATAGTAGAAATAATTTTTTTATCTTTTGAAATGGTTGGATGTAGTTTTATTAAAAATAATTGTGTAACTTTAGATTGGATTATGATTACGCTTTGTCAATTTACTTAGTAATTATCAAAGTCCAAAAATTATTTTTTAAAATATTTTTAATATTTTTTTGTCAATATTACTCGGTTAAAATCAATCAAATGTAATCTATAATTTAAATATTTTAACTGGAAGGGAGATTCGAATTCTTCACATAATACATAGTCAATCAAAACCATTAATTTTATGAAAAATAAATAAATAGATGTATTACATTATGAATTTTGTTAATTTCATTATTTATTTATTATTACCAAAGGAATAGATGTAATTTATACGGTCTAAATGCATTTTCCCGTTACGGTCTAAACGTATTTACTTATCCAATATGAAGATTTTTTATACGATCTAAAAACGTCACGTGCTTTTCTCTGCTATTAACCTCTCGGCAATTCGAAAACCCTAAAGCCACTTCTCTAATTTCGATCTCTCTTTATCATTTGGGTGAGAAATAAGTCTCTCCCTTTCTCCTGTTTAATCGGAATTCTCTCTCAGGTGATCGGAATGGTTACTGGAATTTAACTCTTCTACTGATGATTAATCAAATCTCGTGAATTTTAGGGCTTTTTAATTGTTTTCTTATGTGAATCGTCGTCCGAAGAATTTTGTTTAATGCGGACGCTTATTCGTTTCGATTTATTGATGTTCGTAAACCTCGTTTTCGATTTTTCTAAAGGGAAAAGATGAGCAGCCGTTCGAGTAGAACTATTTACGTCGGAAACCTTCCCGGCGATATCCGCGAGAGAGAAGTTGAAGATTTGTTCAGTAAGGTATATGAATCGTTTGTGCTAATTATTTAATTGGTACTTGTAATCGTGTTTGTCTTTGTTCTATGCGTTTATACTGTTTTATTAGTTTTATCTGCGGATTATTGTGTTTCCTTAAACGTTGGATTAAGAAATCAGGATGGTATTTTGTGTTTTCTAAAAATGTGTGTTTGCAATGTTTATTTGTGAAGAAAATTGAGTTCATCTTAGAAATGATATTATTGTTCTGGCTTGCGACTGTTCGAAAGAAGTAAGAATTCTTCTTCGTTTTTTTGCAGTATGGACGTGTTGTTCAAATTGATTTGAAGATTCCACCGAGACCTCCAGGCTATGCATTCGTCGAGGTCAGCTTCTTGTGCAACAGCATGTTTTTATTAAGCATATTGGTTGATTTGATTGTCAAATCCTTATGCAGTGTTTAAGAGTTTGCTTTTGTTGTGAGATATTACCATCAGTGACTAACAATTTAATTTTTTTTTTTCTTTTTTTGTCAAATAACTAACAATTTAATTTATTCTATGATATTTGTGTTTTAGTTTGAGGATGCTCGGGATGCTGAAGATGCAATTCATGGTCGTGATGGCTATGACTTTGATGGTCATCGTTTACGGGTTTGTTAATCACCAAATTCTAGAATTACATTATATTACTTGTTTTATGACTGGTTGGCTAACATATGTGAAACATTGTTGGTCACTGCAGGTGGAACTAGCTCATGGTGGGAGACGATCATCAAATGATGCTCGTGGTAGTTACAGTGGTGGTGGTCATGGTGGTCGTGATGGTGGTGATTTTGGTAGTCGTGGGCGTGGACCATCTAGGAGATCCGAGTACCGCGGTAAATATGATATTTCTAGGATAAGTGTGTTCAAATTCTAGGAGAAATCTCTATATTAATATTTTCCATTATACAGTTGTAGTGTCAGGTTTGCCTTCATCTGCTTCCTGGCAAGACCTCAAGGTGACTACACAGTTGTGGAAAAGTTTCTCATTGTTGTTCTCATATTTTTGAAGATTACTAATCTTGACATAAATCTTTTTTTTTATGCAGGATCACATGCGTAAAGGAGGGGAAGTTTGTTTCTCTCAAGTGTTCCGTGATGGTAGAGGTAAGTCCTCATATCTAGAGATGTGTCTAAACCTGTTAGAATATTTTTGCATGTAAAGCCTGTTTTACCTAGTCTCTGGCCTGCTTGAAAAATCTGTATCTTGGACAATTTTATACAGGTACAACTGGAATTGTAGATTACACCAGCTACGAGGACATGAAGTATGCGGTAAGATGTTCTTCTTGTTCCAGTCCTTTGATTATTTTTGTAGGTGAGAATTTGTTCATCCTTGATTACTCATGAGTATATTCATCATTTCTTCAGATAAAAAAGCTTGATGACACAGAGTTTCGGAATGCATTTTCTCGTGGATATGTCCGGGTATGTTAAAGCCAAATATTTTTGAGAACGGCATTCTTTATGGTATTTGACATTTCCTCATATCATTATAGGTTAGAGAATATGATTCAAGGAGGGACTCAAGGAGCCCTAGCCGTGGAAGATCCTATTCTAAGAGTCGGAGTCGCAGCCGCAGCCGTAGTCGCAGCCGTGGGAGGAGCCACAGCCGTAGTCTCAGCCGCAGCCGCAGCAGAAGCAGGAGCAAGAGCAGGAGTCCAAAGGCTAAATCTTTGCGTAGATCACCTGCAAAATCTACATCAAAATCTCCTCGCTCCCGCTCCCGCTCTAAGTCAAGGTCACCTTCTCCGAGAGGGTATGCCTCTTTCCTTTTCTTATGTTTATGCTGAAAAACGCACCAGATAAAATAGCTAAGGCTTTAGCTCTTCACTTGAGGTTTGCTAACATCTCATTAGAAGAAGTCATTGGGATGATTCAAAGTTGTTAATTGGGAATGAGGATTGCTTCTAGTTAAGGGTAGTAATAGTTTGCTTCGGGATGTTTGGCCTGTTATTTCTGAGAATGGTTTTGTTTCCTAGATATGGACATACTACGATCAACTAATATATGGGAATTAGTATCTGGTGGATTTCATGGTTGGTTGTATACATCTATTTCTTCTCAGAGGTATACCCTCCATCTTAGATGGGCAAGTTTGGAATAGAAACTTTCTTGTCTCGTTTTCTGATAATATTCGTTGCTGCTAGATGGGTTAACAATGGAGACATTGGATCGGATTGATATAGTGTCATGTCATCAAATATGGATCCATCGATGAGCTAGGAAACATATTTTCATTAACTGCAATTCAACAAGCAATCTGGATTCTCATGGAACCGTTGCTGTTCTGGACACAGGGTTTGATAAATTAGATTCTCCTTAAGATTTTCCATCTCGGCTCTCTTTTTTAACGAAAAGCTTGCGTGTGTTGGTTTATGTTTCTGCTAGGAATCGTCTAAATTTTTTTTTTTTTTTTTTGCTTTCTTGGGTTAACATTTTGATCACTGACATGGAATGAGGCATCAAGGATCTTGGTGAAACAGCTATTAAACACTGGAAACATATTGGATATTAAAACTGGATTTGTTTCTCGGACTTTTGCAGATCTCGCTCAAGGTCAAGATCTCCTCTACCCTCTGTAAGTCATTATACACTTTGTAATTATCTGTACAATCAGAATAATGTTATCTATTTTCGATGTATATACTATCCACAAGACAAAATCAGTGTCTAGCTAATTACATGATGATCATCATGAAACTTGTGTGTTTCAGGTTCAGAAGGAAGCAAGTAAGAGCCCTAGCAAGCTTCCAATGGAAGCAAAGAGCCCTATCCGTAGCAGGAGCAAGAGCAAGAGCAGAAGCAGGAGTCCATCTCGGTAATGCACACTCTTTTTCACTTGTTTGGAACATTCTGGTTCGTTGTCTGAATCTTCTTCAACCATATACAGGTAACGAAAATCGTCATTTATCAGGTAAAGAAAGATGGGTTAATTTGGAAGATTCTCCTCTTATGGTGGTGTGACGAAAACAAGTATGAGAAAGTTGAGAACTATTTTGTATTTCTGAAGTACTCTTTTGACATTTTTACTCTTTTTTTTTCTTTTTCTTTAATATTTACTGCAACTGTGTTCAGGGTACTAAATAACTCCGTCGGTTAATTTTTTAATTACGACTTGATTCCAAATGAGTAGTCCGTGATCTAATATTTGTAGACAAAATTTGAAAAACATATCATTCATTGCTTATAGTAACGCTTCCATTTCTGTATGTAACGGCAAAAAAAAACTCTTAGTTTCTTTTGTTTTTATGCGTGGTTTAGTATTCTAGACTATGTCCTAAGTATTATAGAGTTGTATCTATCACAAATAGACCGTATTACAATTATTGACTTGGTGCGTTATGCATTATTTTCCTTTGTGTGGATTGGTGAAAGTGTGATCCATCTAAACCGGTTATAGTAATTTCCGGTTTACTTAAACCGGATCTATAACCATATATAAGATTCTATGCACAGAGAAGTTTGGATTGACAAAAAAAGAAAGCGCCGCCATTAAAATGAGTGAGTTGAAGAAGAAGGTTTGGGAGAGAGGATCCATGGTAGGATCTGTCTTCTCTTTTCTACCAGATGATGTTGTCTTCAACATCTTCTTCAAACTCCAAGATGATCCACGAAATTGGGCTCGTCTCGCTTGTGTCTGCACCAAATTCTCCTCGATTGTACGAAACGTTTGCTGCAAAGCTCAGTGCTACTCTACAATCCCTACCTTAGTCTCCGATCTCCTCTCTTCTCCCTCCGCTCCTTCCGCTTCTTCTTCTTCATCTACAGCTACGGATTTGTCTATTGCTCCTCCTGGTGGTTGGGATTCTCTTTACAAGCTCGCCGTCTGTTGTCCTGGCCTCTACCACGCCGGAATTCTCCTTGAAAACTCCGATTTCGGTCTAGAACGTGAGTTAGGTCCTGATCAAGGTCTCCATAGACTCGATCCGAAACCTACAGCGACAGATCCAGCTTGTAACAACGGTGAAGTTTTGAATTCAAACGGATCTGGTGTAGAAACGACTTCGTATTGGTCTCTCTATGATGATCTCTACACAGATACTCTTTCAGCTCCTCCTGAAGAATCAAGCCACAAACAAGAAGAACTCGAAACGAGTGAAATCAGACCTGGAAGAGATCATCCACCAAAGAAACGAAGGAAGATTTGCAGATCTCTAGGGTCTCATTTAGCTTCAGGTCCAAGGACTCTTAGCCGTGAACAAGGTAACAAGCTATTAGCAAGTAGATTTCGAGGTGATTGTCTATACATTTGCAATTGGCCTGGATGTATTCATGTCGAAGAGAAACGAAACTACATGTTATTCAGAGGAATTTTCAAGGATTTCAAAAAGTCTAGAGTATGGAGAACAATAAACGATGGTAATCGAAGTAAGATCTTGGGATTGAAATGTGCGTTTTGTAAGTGTGATGAAACTTGGGATTTGCATTCATCGTTTTGTTTGAGAAGAGTGTTTGGGTTTCATGATGATGGTGAACCAGTTGTTCGAGCTTATGTATGTGACAATGGACATGTCTCTGGTGCTTGGACTACTTTACCTCTCTACATGTGAGTGATTCTTCTTCAAGAAGAGATGTCTATTGAAAGAGAAGACAGAGACTCAGAGATTAAAGAGACAGTCTTTTGATTGATTCTTCTTCAAAGCTTTGTTCTTTTTTTTTCTGAATATATTTATCAATTTGCTTAGCTTTGTTTCATGTTTCTAAATTATGGTGTTTGAATGTTTTAAGCTTGACCTTGAAGAAATTGGGTCTCTTGTTGTTTTAGTTTTAGGATGAGATTCAAGTTTCATCTGTTATCCATTTGTGATTAGTGAACTGGATTTTGTAATAATCTTTATCTTTGTGTTAATTATTTATTAGACCTAATCTTCTTTTAAAATATGTTTTGTGATTCAAGTAATGAATAGTACTGGATATCATTATAAAAACGAAAATTGATTATTAATTTGTCTGATTACTAACGACAAAGTACAATTAAATGGAGAGCCTCTTCCTCTTTCAGAGTCTTCAAACTACTTTACTGTATTTAGCAACTCCATTAAATCAAATCAAATATGTCTCACGCGCCTAACTTACTCAACTATCCAAAAAATTGAAAATAGGCGATTTTGGTGGGTTCTAAAACGTGGCCGCTTAAGCGGCAATGAAGCATTCGGCGACCAGGAACCGTAATGATTTTAGCAAATCAGACAATAAAATCGAACATTTGAGAAAAATTATTCTTTTTATTGGAAAATCGAATAAATTTAGTTAAAAATCAATTAATTCTATATAGATCTGTGATTTATTGACACAAACATAAAATAAAATGAAGAAAAGAAAAAATCAAAATTCCAAAAATGGCAGCCATCATGTAAGTTAGGGTTTATAGATAAAAAAATTCATAGAAAAGATGATAGTTAAAAGTCATATTTATCTTTCATTTATGTTACAAAGAAAAAATTGAGTAAAGTTTGAGTATGGGAGATTCGAACCAAAGATAATGACATAACAACAAAACTCTAACTCACTATACCATCTTGTGATATTTGGAATATCAATATAATAAATATTATTTAATACTTATTTAAGGTGATGTTTCAAAATAAATCTCCGATTAACTCGCTTAATTTTTGATTAACTGATTCTGTGTCATGCTCTACCCGTCCCCCAACTAAAACCTAGCAAAATTTAAAACATGGGTTATAATCCACGGAATTCGGCGACAAGCGCTTTCCATGCTCGTGGGCCTGGCCCCTTAAACAGCCCATAAATTGACTAAAACCCGGCTCATATACTAGTATATTGTTGATCATAATTTGAACAACGTGGGTCTATTACATGGGCCTTGTCTATACGCACCGTTTCGGCCGAACGTTTTAGTAAATTGGGATCTAGTGTAATATCAACCGCATTTTTAGTTTTTCTTTTTTTTTCGGCCAAATTTTTAAATTACAGGAGGAGAAAATTAATTTATTACGAAGTTTGAAGAAAAAATAGAAAAATGCCAATAATTCGTAGGATTCTAGTGCTATATGAAACTTTCGAGGGAGATCCTAATCGTCAACCCAAAAGGTGAAATACAATGATAGATATCTAAAGCCAGCAAAATACATAAATATCCTCGAAAACTAAGCCTTTTGTTAAAGTGAAATATTCAAACAAAGAAAAAAAGATAGAGCAACCAAGAATAGAACTCGGTACAAAAAAATGTCTTCGCTAGACAGAGCTCGCGTGACAAACGATATCTCCTAAGTAAATAGGTCTATATCACAAATAAGAACCGGATTTTGAACCGGCTCTAGACCACGATTTAAGCCTTGAGTAGAGATAAGAAGCATACCAACTTCGAACCAGAAGATACTGGAACTCGAAGATGCGCATCAAATCGAAATCTGGAGATGCCACAAATCGAGTAAAGAAGGAATAGCGCCTATAACGAATCTAAACCCAAAAGCAACATACTAGACTAAATCTAAGCCTAACCTAAACAGAGACAAACTAACAACAGCGCAAAAACAAAAGTAAGAAATGCAGGACAAAGGAGAAAATTTCACCGGACTAAACCACCACCGAAGATCTCGCGAGAGCAATAGGGGCTTCCTCACCGGCGAAAAGAGACAACGATGCAGCAGCCTACACAACACCACCGTTTACACCAAGAAACAAAACTGGAAAAAACAAAAATAGCATGGCCATGGACAGGGAGACAAAAGGATTGGAGTCACCATCGAAGTTGTGTGAGCCACCGGCCATCGACGCCAACTATAGCGGCGCAAAAAGATCTAAATCTAGATTAAAATCTCTCAAGAGAGTTTAGAGTGATGAGAAAGAAAGCTCATTTTCTTTTCTTTTTTTTTAACTTTGAGGATGTTTTTTTCTCTCTCTTTTCTCAATGGCTCACTGACCCATGTTTCCTCGCAAACTCTTATGTCAATGCCAAAAATTGAAAGTCAAGAAAAATTGGAAACTCAATCTCAAACTGATGGCAAATACTTGAGAAACAAATCCATAAAAGCAAAACAGAGTGACAACATGTTTTTATAAAAAGGAAGAAAATTAGAATGTTTCATAAACCTGAAAGCTAATATTACCATATATGGTTTTCATCACTGGAACAGTGTCTTCACTTGTCTTCCTTAACAGATGTTTGTTCTTCTGCTTTGGCCTTCTCTGTCGCCGGAGCTTCTTCCTTGATGACATCTTTCTTGTCTCCGGATTGTGCTGTTTCTTAAGAAATTACAAAACAAAATGCATTTCTTTACTTAAGTAACCATTTTATACAGGAACAAAGAAACACAAAGCGTGCATAGTGTCATACTTGACATCTAACAAAGTCATTCAACCAGTTATACAGTCTCCTATACCCTTACCTTCATCATCACTGTCTTCAAAATCGTCCATTCCACCCATACCACCACCCATGCCTCCCATGCCACCAAGTCCTTCAAGGCCAGGCATACCGCTGAGTCCACCCATACCACCGAGACCTTCAAGTCCACCCATACCACCCAACTTCTACAATAAGCAAGGATCGATCATGAAGTCATTTCTCAAAGTTACATACATTTGACAGCAGTAGATAAACAAGATTCGCAAGCTAGAAACAAACCGAGAAATCCATTCCTCCCATTCCAGGCATTCCTCCCATTCCTTCCATTCCTCCCATATCCATATCTCCGGCACCTAAAGCAAAGCAGAACAAAACAAAAACATAAAAAAGTTAGCACTTTCAGAGCTTTTATAAATTGCTGATATTGTACATAAGAACAGATATATAATCTTATTCAATGGTGCTTACCAGCAGCACCTTCGTCGTCCTCATCTACCCACTTCTCCCAATCCACCTTGACATAGTGTGGCGGCTTTCCTACACGCAGTAGCTTATTCCACCTTTCCGGCTCTGCTTTCTCTAAGATACAGAATATGCTTCTTTCTCCAACGTTGATTTTGCTTTCCTGAAATGTTAAAAAAGGTTATAGACTTAGAACTTAACAGGCAACATATGAAACAATAACACCAAGTTAGTCTACAATTCACACCTCTACATTGACTTTATCGTGAAGTTCGAGTTTAAGTTCATAAACGTGGTTTTCTGGACCAGCTTTTGCAGAGAAATTAAAGACTCCTTCTGGTTCTACATTAACTTTTGTGTCCTTCGAATCAGCTAATACTACGGTGAGGAAAATCTTTTCGGTAGTCTCGGCCCACTTCACTTCGGGATGACGGCTGCAAAATACACGAAAAGCAATCACTTTCAAGACCAAAATCACAGCAAACATAACAAAACAGAAACACCACATATATATATACACATCTAATACACCAAACACATAGATAACTGTCCTTGATTTTATACCGTGGATTGAAACTTCATGAACACCAAAGCAAAAGTAAATTCACATTTATAATACAAACTAAAACCCTAAACCCTAAATCCTAATTCCAATTGCTCTAAGATTCAAAAGGAGGAGATTGATGCAAGATGTATACATATAAAGCAGGTAACAATGTAATGAAAACACTAAGACCAAACATAAGAAACCCTAAACCTGAAATAAAAACCCTAACTTTATTTTCCACATTTCCCAAAAATCCAATAAAAGCGTAGCCTCAAATCCACCTCTAGTATAAAGACACCAAGTTTCAAAGACAAACCTATGACGAAAACTGAAAGAATAAAGTGAACAAAACAAGGAAATAATGACACACGAATGAATCCGAGAAGTACGATTCATCAATTGGAAGAGTTAGATAAAGATCCTAATAGAGAAGAGTAATCAAAAGGATACTTATTTCACCTCATGTTTACTGGAAGCTGTATGAGAACCCTAGAGAAGAGAAGCGAAGACACAAACGGTGAGGCAAAGATTAGATATTTTTACTTGTTTTGATCGACAGAGAAATGACTTTACTTTATTGTAGTTGCTCCACATATATTTATGTTTATACTACTCGAAGTGCTTATTCTCTACGAGCTAGTGTATCGTAATTAGGAGGATCATAAAACAATCAACGGTGAACTTTTGGTAAGCTGCGCTTCTCAACATTTCAACGGTTAAGATGAACGGATTCAAATTAGGGTTTGAGTGGGACTGATTTTGAAGTTTTTAAAATATATTCTCTTTTAGCCAAAGTTTCAAATAATTTAGGGATCCGTCAAAAAACAATTTTCATTTATTTTTAAAAATACAAGTCAAAAATGACAGTAGGAAGTTTTACACACTAGATCTTTGGATATTTAATTATTTAGACTAAACCACCGAGACTTTTAAAATCAACATAATAAACCCTCTATAACAATCCCAAAGTGTAACTCCATGTCTAGACTCTCTAAATAGTAGACTTACCTGTTGTGGCCAAGATTATGGAGACTAAGGCAACATTGTTATGTACATTTACAAATTGTAGTTAAACCTGAGTGGTACTTAATGTATAAACCTAAGATTTTTGAATTGATTTCAATGAAATGGCTGCAACATCCTCATCATTTTCATCATCAGGTAATGTGAGTAAAGATGCCAAGTCTACCAGATGCCGCATTGTTGGTCTTCCGTGCGGGCAATTCCAAGGAGATTCCAGATCTGCTAAGTGTTCTACTATCTACAAAAGCATTAGATTTGATAGTTTTCTGGTAGATAATGAACTGAGACATTTAACAGATGCAGAAGAATTGTGAAGGTTTGAACTTTCAAGTTAAGTTTAGTAAGGATGATACTAAGACTCTATCATCAGCTATTAAGGAATACTGTTGTTTATCTAAGGGAGGGGATTGGTTACCTACTGCATATCGTGTTTTCTTAGTGAATCTCCGATCATCACGGAAGATCTGCATGCTCGGGATGCCAGCATTGAACGAACTGGTGATGGACAAATTGAATCTGTTTTACTGGTTTGTAGCTGCTGACAATTGAGCATTCGCCGTGGTTTTCTCCCAGAGTTGAGATCAGGTCTTTAAGATCTGCCCAAAACAATACAGAACATGTGATATATGATTCAGAATAACATTTGATGCAATAGAAGTACGGCAAACACTACCTTCGACCCCAAAGGTAATGCTCTTGCTATAGGGAACGGCTTTTAGTCTAAAGTGTTGTCCAGCAGGAGCACTCGGATTCTCCTCTAGAAGAAAGCCATTTTCCTAAAAGTGGTTGTATAATATTAAATCTCTAAAATGATGTCAAGAATAAGAAAATGTCAGTAAGTAAATAAAGGTGATCCTTCTTCACCTGATAATATCCATGTGCATCAAAACTGTAACCTCTTCTTCTGGAGAGAGCTCTAAGTTCAAAGGCCTAATTTTAGGAGAAGTTGAATAAAGATGATTGGCATAAAGAATAGTGAAAAAGAGATACTAATACTAGTTTACATATCTTTAAGCAGCATGGAATTTTGGGAAACTGAAAGCAGTGTGGAATCAAGCATCTAGATTTAGATCACAAAGCAATTCACTGGAGTAAAGGTTGCTGGTTCAGGACAGTTGACCTTGCTAAATGTTCGAAATTAAACTTCTCATCGGCTGCATGCTGGCCACAAAAGTCAATCAATAGTTGTCTACATATATTCAAAAATTTTAGCCTAGAGAAGAAACTCTTAAGAAAATGACGAAAACTTGCATTTTCCACAACTACCCCAGAAACTAAACAAATTAAATGAGGGCCTGGATTCATGCATATACAAAGACTCACCTGATCCACAATGAACATATCTTGATCCAATTTCGCAACGATAAACCCAAGATTAAATTGTCCGAGCACCTATCACACAAAACAAAGAGATAAATCTTTCTCGACAGAAGCCATGATAGAGCAGTACGAAAAAGCACTAAGAATCGATTTTTTGGTGCAGAGATATCGACAAGGCTTGATAGCAACCTGCATTCTCCTGAAATCTTCTTTTCAGAAAAGTCTTTCCAGCTCAGAAGTAGCTGCAGCTAAAGCCCTTGCTTTTCGCTCTTCATCATCTGGTTGAGATAACTCTAATGTTGCCGCAGCAAAGCACCTTTCTTTTATCGGGTGTGACATTTAAATCACATGCTCCACCTGGCACAATAATATCCAGAATGGCAACTGGATATTTTCGAGAACTTGTGTCTTTATATAACTCATTCACCAATTTGCTGACTTTTGGCATATCTACTGGTCGACCATTTATAAAGAAATACTGTCGATCTGCCAAATTGCGTCCAGTACCCTGTCCAGGCTTGGAAAGAAATCCTTCAACTCTACAATCGTTTGAGATACATATACTTACAGGCTGTAAACTTGTAAGGGTGTTCATACCGAATACTGTTATGATATTATCTTTAAGAGAACCCCTCCCTTGTGTGTTCAGCACAACAGACTTTGGGTTTTTCCCAGTCGTGTTAGAGCAGACAAACCGCACTCCTTTTGCAATAAGTGCGTATGCCTAGACAAAGTAAATGACAGGAGGAAAATCATTGATCATTGCTGAATCAGAAATGGAGCAAAAGTAGAAAGCTGATGCTAGCTAGCATAGGAGACTGAGATTAAAAAGAGTCTGCATGGTAAATATAATTCCTAGCTCTATGAGAATTTGCATAAGGAACTTCGACTTGAATTGTACCAATACAACTGAGTAACCATCCACACTGAGGATAGGAATGTAAAATATCAAACAGTAGACATTCAACGAACCATTGAAGTACCAGGAAGACAAAAACTTTATGATCCAGACAAGTGGATATTGAAAATAAAATCAGTTAAGAGACTCACGTTCAATAAAGATACAAGCTTCCCATATTCTTTGCGTATGTTGCGTTTAAACTCTTTGCTTCGTACAGGTAAATTAGAAAACAGCTTTCTCACAGTGACAGTGGTACCAATTTGGCGAGCAGTCTTCTTCTCAGCAGTCAGCAAACCAGTATGATCAAAAGTCAAGAGCGTAGCAACCGGCTCGTTTTTCATTCTAGTCTCCACCGTGAGATTTCCCAAAGCACAGAGAGAGCTCAATGCTTCTCCTCTAAAACCATAAGTAGTCAAATTCTGAAGATCTGTGAAATCCTCCAATTTAGAAGTATGGTGCTTAAGTGCAAGAACCTGTAGGCACATAAACGCGAGATAAAATAGCAGAAAACCAACCCCATTTCATTAACGAGCAAACAAACAATAAAATTTACATATAGAAACGAATTGCAGCTCCAATTGAATAGTTACAAATGGGAATCATCAATGGTTCGTGGGAGATTAAGGAAAGAGACCTTAAAATTGGGAGGCGAAATACCGCAACCGTTGTCGGTGACCTGAAAATATTCTTCGCCATAATCTCGGAGGTTAATCTCTACACTGGTGGCTCCGGCGTCGAGACTTTTCGACAAGCTCCTTAACAGCCGAGGAGAGATCCAATATAACTTGACCAGAGCAGATTCTGTGAACCACGTTTCTGTTGATCGGCCTTATCAAAGAAGAGGAATTTTCTTGCATTTTGAGAAACACTAATCGTCAATTACATCAAAACACACCGTAATCTCTCCGACTCTGTTGTTGATTTTGTTAATTGCTATGTGTGCGAGAGAACCTTTTTAGGTATACATTTTACCGCCAAAACGAAGCAGTGAGGGTAGAATAGTAAAATACTAATTATATCCATAATCTCAAAGGATCCGAGCCTCTATATACATACGCGAATATATTAGATTATACAGAGAATTTTTTTTTATCTTCTTATGATTGAGAAAGAAAATGAATAAAACAACAAAACGAGCAACACGCTTTCTCTCTCTCTTTCTCCCTGTACACAAATTTATAAATTAAAAAGGACCAAAATGAGATGAAAAAACCGAACAAATCTCTCTTTCCTTTTCTCTTTTGTCTCTTTTTATTCTTCTTCTTCTACATGAAGTAGCTTAACGATGTCTTCTTCCTCGATCCTCCTTCTCCATATAGCTCATTCCATTGCTGAAGCTCGTTCATGTTTGATGAGTCTGATGAAACACTCGCGCATACCTACATGTTTCAATCACTTAAGTCTCTTTTTCAATCAATTATCAAAACGACAAACTACTTTGTGTGTCGTGTTTTGTTTTCTGACTTACCTGATCATGAGCAGCCTTAAAATCATTCATTGATAGGGGACGAACATCTGTGCAGCTATACAATGGTGGTGTTGGACGGTTCTCAGCCTGTGCTGCAGTTCTCTCCTGAAGTCAAAAAACAACACGAGACTGAATTCTGTGAGTAAAAGTAGCCTTTTCGATACGAAGTAATGTATTAAGTTGTGAAACCAAACCTTCTTTTCTTTCTCTAGTATTTCTCGGATAGGAAGATGTGCTGCTGTTACACAGAGATTCTGCAGCCAAATGAGAATGTAAGTATACATTCTCTTACAGGGGAAGGAGGTTGAGAGAAAGGGAGAGAAAAAGTTGAGACCTTTAAGTCACTTCCTGAATACCCATCTGTCATATTTGCTATAGCTTCTAAGTCAACGTCTGGTGCTATTTCTTCTTTTGCTAGAATAACGCTTAAGATCTTTGATCTGTTCGTTGCATCTGGAAGATTAACCATCAATCTGCATTCGTAGTATGCAGGAGAGGGTCAACATTAGTGGCAACATGAGGAATATTGTTCTTCGGAAGTAACAGAGAACAGAGGGAAACGTGGTGGTTTATACCTCCGCGGAAGCCGTCTAATAACAGCTTCGTCTAGGTCAAATGGTCTGTTGGTGGCAGCAAGTACCAGAACCCGTTCTCTATCCTTTGTTCGTAAACCGTCCCAGTTTATCATGAATTCATTCTTCATCTTCCGCATAGCTTCATGTTCCCCTGGATTTTCACGTCTTCCCAGCATGCTATCAACCTAAATAATGTTTTTCCACCATCATCAGATCGAGAAAGTACATAAAAGCTTGGCTTCACAGGAGAGGAGAAACAGAGATCGCTTTTATGATCTCTTCAAACATACCTCATCAACAAAAATAACACTAGGCGCAATCTTGCTCGCTAAGGAGAAGACAGCTTTAACGTACTTCTCTCCCTCACCAAACCACTGTAAAGCATTTATTGTAAATGGTCAAGTACAATCTTTAAAAGAAATCATAAAAGGAAATCAGATAAGTAAATGAGAGATACCTTTGAGGTAATGCTGGACATCGAGATATTGATGAAGTTTGCACCAGCCTCAGTTGCTACTGCCTTTGCCAGCATCGTCTTCCCAGTACCAGGAGGTCCAAACAGCAATATTCCTTTCGTAGGCTGTGTAGTACAAACATATGATAAATGTTTCGTTCCAGTACAGAGAGAGGCAGAGAGCAACAAGCATATGTGAAAAAGTATAGCAATAAAAGGGGTACCTTAGTTAGCTGGCCTTTATCAAACAATTCTGGTCTTTGAAGAGGAAGCATCACTAACTCCTTCAATGTGTCTTTGACATTTTCAAGCGCCCCAATATCATCAAACGAAACACCTATATCGCTAGGTGGAATGACATCCGACAGGAGTTTTTTCTCAAATTCATTCTCAGTAACAACATCCTGAAACAGCATCGCAAAGCAAGTCTTAAATCTTGATCTTACTAGGCAGCTTGGGAAAAAAAGAAATGAAGTTACATAATATTACCTTGAGAGACTTCTTTACACTTTTGTTTTCATTCTGAATCCCATGTAACATCTGCAGGCCGTATTTAATGCTGCAACACGTGCCAAAATGTTATTCATAAACCTAAGTTGTACCTTAGCAACTGTATCACACAGCATATGAAAGAAGGCTTACCTTTCTGCAGAGATAACAAGCTTGTTGTCTTTCACTATAGGTTCTGCGCAGTTCATAAGATGGTGACTGAAAGCCCAGCCAACCACTTTCTCGACACCTATTAAGAAAAACAGTTTTTGTTAGTTAAACAGGTGGCTTATCAAGAAAACGTATAGAAAGAAAAAAGAAAGTGAATGAGGCCGACTTTCAGATGGAAGGGTTTGATCTTTAATGCACAAGGTTCCAAGGTCAGGGCAGTCAAGTCGGTTTTTGGTGAGGACCTGCAGGCATCATTAACAACGACATAAGCAAAAGACCGGATAAATCAGTTAATTAATTAGTAAACCATGAACACTTAGATTGCTAAGCGACTTGATTAAAAGATGCTTACTGCAAGGATGCTGGTTATGTTAGCCTGAATCTTCAAAATCTCTGTATCACGTTCAAGTTTCTCCTTCCAATCCAACAGCAAAGCTTCATCCTGTTATGTCTTAAGATCATAAGAAAAAAGAAAAAAACTGTACCCAAACATAATGGACTGAAAAGAGGTATCAAACCTGGGGTAACTGGATGGCGACTTTGTTAGGAAATAGTCGAGTTATTTGTTTCATTGATTTAGGTGTTTCTTTGCTTCTATCGTGCAGTTTACCAAAATTATCCTGCAGGTAATAAGAAAAATAATTTTCAACATCTAGAAAAGATACCCAATCTAAGATGCCTTTGATGAACCTTATACTATTCAAGATATAAAAATTAAGGCACAGTACAATTTCGAGAAATGGAAAGCAATTCAAGATAAGTCAGGTCATCATACCGGAAATGCAAGATCCAGTAATGCCGTCTGGTTGCCACCAAACTTAGTAAACAAGAAACCTCCAGGATGGGACTGAAAGAGAACCATCAGAACCATAATTAAATATACAGATAAGCAAACTAAAACCAACTTAAAGATATCAAATGAGAAAGAGGAAAGATTGAATAAGTCTCATACTTTCTCCTTTCGGCTGTCCAACTGGGTTTGCGAGGCTATCACAACTATATTTTCTGGTAAATTCTCAAGCTTGCTCTTCATAGTTGCATACACATCACTGTTCCCCACAAGTGATTTCTCAATATCTTTCAGGAACAAAATTAAAGACCCTCCTTCACTCTCACTACATGCGACCTATAATATGAGTCAAGGGGTTAACAATACTGTAGCTATAAGGAATAAGTAGTACTCTCCCATAACATAAAGTAAAATGTACCTCAAAGATTTCATTAACGGCAAGTTTATCAGCATCATCGCTAGAAGAACCATCTAACCGAAGTGAGCTAGCTGCACACAGAGAATGATATTAAATTTAATTTTTAATTGAGGTAAAGTCATAATAATAGATTGGCGATTACCAGCACAAAAAAAACCATGGTCTTCTTCACAGAGGCCACCGAGATCATTGCCATCTTGTACAGGCTTATCGAATCTAATCCCAATTTTCGAAGCACAGTTGTCTTCAAATGCAAGGACTACTTTTCCCTGGGACCCAATGGCTGGCCCCCTATATTAAAAAGAAGGTAAAAAGTAAGAAAAAAAGTTTTGAAAACAACAAACATTGACAGCAGATACGGAGATTCAAAAAAACAGTAAAGAATACCTCAGTGGACCTTGAAGAGAAGAAATTGCAGAAGATGAAGGACCTACAACCTTTACTCGGTCACCTGAAAATGATAGATGTGCTTTTTCAACAAAACATGAAGGGTGATACATTAGAGAAGGTAAGCATTCAAATGAAAAAAGAACCCATCATGCCTGCTTTAAATGTGTAACTTTTAGAAGTTGCTGTTGATACTTCTTGCTTTGGCAAAGCCTGAGAGCTTAATGTTGAGCCACCTGTTATATCAGCGTCAACACTTGAGGTTGGTTTCTTATGCTGCAACGCGTGTGCAGCCTGAACAGCTCGTTTAGCAAGCACAGACATTCTTTCACGCCTAGAACCTTCTTTGGAAGATTCGGCTTCCCTGGCTGGTGATCCCTGAAGCCATCCATAAAGAGTACAAAATCAAATTTTACTGGAAAGAGCAACCCTAATAATTATCAACAACCCTATTGAAAACTAATATCACTGTGATGCGTATATCACCTAAGCTATCAGGAAGCAAAAATCAACACTAGTCACCAGTTAATACAAGCTTGCTCAAGATGACAAAAGTATATATATATATACATATATATATTATATATATATTGAGAAACTAATCGACATTGGGAAAAAAAATACAAGGTTTCAGAAAATGCAACTTTTTTTATCTAGAAAAAAATATATAATTTGATCATATACTCAAGTGCTATTTGCATTACTAATCACAAATATCTTTTCAGATAAAGATATATGGATTCATGTGTCTATGTGTCTAAATAGATCCACTACATGGACCTCAGTTGAACAGAATAATAGAAAACTTACCTTTACGTCAATCAAAATAAACACAAGAAAAAATAGGAGAAGAAGATTACCCCAGGTAACAAGAGAGAGTCAACAATCATCAATTTGGCCCCAAAATTTTTAGCAAGCGCTTTTGCCAACATTTCCTGATATATCTCAGATCCTAAAAAATGATTCGTAAAGCGAACTTGGTTAGAAAATAGTTACCTCGGACCTTATATATACTAAGCTAAACATAGCTAGAGGGATGGAAACATGAAAGGGTAGAAAAACTGCTAGTAAAGTCTCATACCTGCTGGTCCAGAAAGTAAGATACGAGGACTCGTTGTAGACAAGTCTGATGCAAACTTTGCATACTTGCTTCCACCCTTCATATGGACATACATCGATGCTATCAAAACATCCTTTGTCGTGCCACTGAAACAATTTAGATATAATTTTGGCTATAATTCATCAAATCATCAAAAGCAAGATGTATGGTAGAAATTAACATCATCACTAGCAACCAGACCTTAGAAAATATGGGAAGTTCTCAAAAGAAACTTCTATATGTTGAGCATTGAGTACTCCTGCTCGAAGACTATCTTTCAGGGCTTGGCGTCTAGTCGATATAGTTGATAATTGGTCAAATTCTCTGAGGAATTCTCTCCCTTCCCTTCGTTCATCCAGCAGTTTGATGCTGCACCTCATATCAAATGAAGGTTCCCCAAGAAGGTGCAAGATTGGTCTAATTTCATAACCAGAACCAGGAATATTTCCACCATCAGCTTCTTGAAAAGGATCCAATCCACTTCCGTCGGCATTTAGATTCTCATTGGCAGTACAAGAGGTCGAAGCAGCATTTTTATCCACAGAGGGAATGCCAGCATGGTCATTGTTACTATCGGCATCGTTCATGTCAGTATCTGAGATGCAATCATTGCAACTGGATGGCACCACAGGAACCTCCGGATTTTGCTGCCTTTTGGCAGATTTAGCTATAGGTGGTAGAAGATGGAAGTTGCGGTACTTTGAAAGAGATGCCAATATAGAGGCCCCATCAGCAGCTGAGGAGTCTCCTGCTCTTGTCTCTACATGAACCCCTTTCACAGGGGCACCCCGAGCTTCACATATACTCAGTGAAGAAGCTCTGTCAGGAGCAGCTAAGTTTTCATCTTTAATAGGTTGAAATATCTAAATAATCGTTAAGAAAGTTTCAGAGAAACCACTGAATTTAAATAGCAAATCGTAAACATATGAACAGATCAATAAATTAATGGGGAACTAATTTTGCACGCAACACCAAAAAGGATACATAAGCATGTTTCGCAGAAATGCTGAAGATCACCTCGTCACCACCCCGCAGATGAACACAAGTACTTTTCTGGTAACACTTGCCATTGACCTGAACAAGAACTCCATTCCCTACTATCTCCAGGGATGCAACAGATGGACCTCCGTGCTGCATAAAATTATGTAAGCAAAAGGTTTGTCCTTTTGGCCGGTAAGAGAGACTAGAAATGGACAAATCCCGTGTCATTACCTCAGACTGCTTCAGTTCACAAAGGGTACTGGGCATAGATTGGTCTTTGATAGATAAATCGCATCCACGGCGTCCAACAGTAAACACAGGGCCTCTCATGATACGGTGAGGGTTCTGAAATTGTATAGAAACACCTCAATCCAGTAAAAACAAAAAGAACTACAGTCACAAACCCAAAAACAAATGCCATAGTCATAAGAACATATAGAACCAAAACAAAACAAAATAAGGTATGACTATACTTCTAGTGTCAAGATGTAGTCAAAACAGAAAACGGGAAGACTATACTGTTGCCGGGGAATCAGAAAAGAACTGGACATGCAGACAACAAAATTCGTTTCGTGTGAACTGAAAAAACAGATCTTTCCTTGAGAAAGTTTCACGATCTGCACACTCATAAACCCTCAAGCGCAATTAGCAGACTTTTAGACACCACATAAAACTGATGGCCCACCTGAGGATACTGTGAAAGTAGCTTCGCCCATGGAGCCTTTGAAGCCCGCTTCTTAGCCGCCTTCGATTTCTCAGCATCCGCCACCACTTCACCTAGATCCACAGATACACCAAAATATCAGAAAAGAGGTTGGTTTTGATGATAGATTCGTTAAATAGAGACAAATGGAACCAGCAAAAACCTGCGATGGTAGGTGTCGCCAAAACTTCGACCTCAGGATTAGCGTCGGTTTCAGGACAGTTCTCCACCGCCGGCACATCAGTCGCAACGGGCTTCTCCGCATCCATAGCCTGTGGATCAGAGGATCCAAGTTCCGGCTCTCCAGATTCCGATCCAGGATCCGACGCCGGTCCTTGATTTTCAATCGGAACCTCGCTCGCTGACGAAGAACCAGCCGGTTCAGCCGCCGCCTAGGGTTTCCAAAATTCAAAAAATCAGATCCCCAGAAGACAAAATCAATCAACAAACCAAAAAACACCAGATTCAAAAACCAAAAGCAAGAATCAAAGCACAGAGAGGAAGACCAAAGATCTTAGAATCTTCACGAAAAAAAACAAACATAATACGAACAGGTTCTAGAGAAGCAGCAGCGGCATCGATCTTGACCTTAGATCGCTTAGAAGGCCTATGCGATGAAGACGCTTCAGGAGAAGAAGAAGAACAAAAACGCTTAGAAGCGGAAGAGCTACGTCTAGTCTCAACCATATCTAAAGATTTCCTCAACCTCTCAATTCGTTTCTCCGCCTTGACTTCGGCCTGATCCAAGAAGAACCGCTTGGTTTCCCGATAGACAGAGAGAGGAGAGAAGAAGATTAGAGATAGGAGAAGGATAGAGAGAGGCGAAATCGAGAGAATGAGAGCGATTACATGTGATGAAAAATGATTACTTGGAAGGTCAATTTTATAAATAAAACCATAACCTCCAACTTTATTGTATCTCTGCGTTTAATTATATTATTATTACCAGTCAAATACATAATTTTACTTTACCACTTATATTGCCTTTTTAGTTTTTACCCAATAATATACAATATTTTTAAAAAAGAATTATACAATATTTAAAAAAAAAGTGCTACAATTGTCAAAATTTTAAAAGCATATAGATACATATTTAGTTTTTCATATTAATTGTAAGTTTTTTCAATAATATATATTACTTAAAATAAGGAATTTTGAAAATGGAAAAGTGTCTTTGGTCACCTATGTTGATTTTTCCATTTAAATTTGATTTTAAAGAATTATATTTGACCGACGCAATATTGTTAAAGATTTGGCTATGAATCGTGTTAGGTCTAGGCATAAAAATCAGATCAGAAGACTCGATCTAATAAAGAAGAACCGAACATGAACTCGAAATGCCTAAATATCCGAATGAGTCCAAAAATTTAGATCCAAAAACCGGATCCAAACAGAAAACCAAATGGGTACCTGAAAACCCTATTTTATAGTATTTTAAGGTATTTTTAGAGTATTTTATGAGTATGTTTTAGTATTTTTATATACTTTCACATATTTTTAAAATATTTAACTATTTGAAAACTGAACCGAAATAATAACGGATCTTATATGGGTATAAAAAATTTAAGACCCGAAAATTTTTGATCTAAATCCGATCCGAATATCCGAATGCTTAGGGCTAAATCGGTTTACTAGTTTTATAATTTAGAATGTGTGTAATTGTAAGTTACATTTACCTCAATTGTTAAATTATATAGATATTTACATATGTATATATAATACTATTTCAATCTAGTTCTTTAAAAATTCCAAACACATAAAATGATTTTTAATCGACGACTAAACCTTTTGACAAATGTCGTAAGAATAATACTAACGTTTTTAGTCAAAAACAAAAGTGAATCAGTGTAAAAAAAGAAAGTGAATATTTTTTTATTAATTTGATCAAATATGTCTAAAAATAATAAATTATAAACTAAAATATATGAAATAAAGTAGAAAAAATATTCTTCAAATGGAAATAGTAATTTTTAAATATATAATTTGATAATCATTTCTTTCTTTATAAAAAATAGTAGGCTTTTTATATAATTGTCTAAAAAGAGAAAGTGAGAGTTGGGTCTGCTACTTGGGCAATACAGAAGCACGTATATATAATACAGATATGGAGAGGTAAAAGATTCTCTACTTACTTTTTCTGGAAACTGACTCTAACCGAACCGGTCAATCTTTCACTTTAAGTCTTGAACCACATCAAACACACACACACACATTTTGGTCAAACTTCTGTTTATCACTATCAAACCAAATTATACGCTATTGTCTTATTATATTCAAATAAATAATGATGTGATTTAATTTACAATATTTAAACTCGCGGTATGGAGAATTATTTGTAATCAAATAGTTGAATGTCATTTATACTATTTAAACCATTTAAATTATAGAAAATTGTTTATGTTTAATGTAATATTATTAGAAGTTTGAAAAATTTAGTTATAGTCGAATAGATGAAATTTAATTGTTGGAAAAAAATTTAATATGATCTAGACAAATCTGAATATTTTAATTACCAAAACAATCATATACATAGAGGTTTGAATATCATGTAACGATATGGGAGGATAAGTCAAAGTTAATCACCCATTTATTTTGATTTAAGTCTTAAGAATAGGTTTATCAAACTAATTTCAACAATATTTGACCAAGTAATTAACCAAAAACATGAAAAGCGTGAAGAATTAATTAATTTTAAATACCAAAAAATACAGAACCTGTTCACTATTACTAAATCAAACTAGATTCCATAATGTTTGACCAAATAACTAATCAAGAACATAAAAATTTATTTAAGACGAAAATACAAAACATGTTAACTATTACACACGTTTCGATGGTTAAGAACACTTGGGAGTTTCGGTTCGACTAACCGTTGGTTGTGTTGGGCACGTGTTTGCATGAACCCAATCTTTTAGTTAAGTCTTTCACTTATAATACATCCATGCAACATACACCACGTGACCTTGTAATTGAATTTTAAGACCATAAAAAAGACTAACTCATTCGAATATTTTTAATTTTTAGATCGGGTTTAGTTCAGGTATAGATAAAATTCGAATACTATATTTTTATTTATTTTCATAAAATTTAAATTTTTAAAATTAGGTAAAATTAGATTTTTAATTTTAGTTTTGTGTGCGCAATTAAAAAGAGAGACACACTTCCAGTTCTGGTATGATCATAATAATATATATGATAATTCGGATGAAATTAAAATTTTAATTTTTTTTGTGCAATTAACAATGTTTAGGAACATTTATAATTATACGAAATTTCGGGTGGAATTAGAGGGATCACTATCTTTTAATCAATAAACTGGGGTTATAACGGTAAATAAGCTTTTGTGTCTTTCAGTTCTCGTCAATTCATAAATTCCCCAAAAATAAAACAAAGGAGGTGAATTTCTTAAACCCTAGACGCCGTTGTTGTATCTTTCTTCAAAAGGTTTGTGAAAAGTTTGAAGATTTAAACATCAGTATAGTAGCAGCGTTGATGGTAACACCAGACCAAACATCCTTAGCTGAGAGTGTTGCAGACAATTCTGTTTCTCGGGAAACAGTGGAAGAAACAATTCAGGTGGAAGAAGTTGTGAAAGAGATTAAGCAAGGTAAGTTTGAAACTATGAGTGGTGATGTTGAAGACAAGGAATTCAACCAGAGATCTTCTGAAGAAAGTGTTCTAGAGGTTGATTGGTCTGAAAGTGGTGAAGAAACTGAAGACATGAATGATGAACGTGAGAAGAAAACGGTAGATACTGCAGCTTTTGCTGCGTTTTCAAAGGCAACCTTCAGTGGAAGTCTAAATGGTGATAATTTGGCCACAACATCTCAAGATCTAATGAAGCTTCTCTCTATGGAATCTCTAGCTGCTTTAAGTTCATCTTCAGGACTTGTTCCCAGTCTAAAAGGTGAAGAGAGTGAGACTAACTTGAGTGAGGAAGAGAAACATAAGTTAGAAAAATTGCAGAGTTTGCTTGTAAATTTTTTGCGTCTTGTGCATAGATTGGGAGTGTCTGTAGAAGATTCAATAGTATTGAAACATGCTATATTGGTATTGGCTCATGCTGGTTCTGCACCTCCTGATGGCCTAAATGGCTCCCTTTTGAGCTATGATGTGTTTGTAGCAAAATGCGTACACATTGTTCAACACTCCATTGGACAAGCCGTTGGTGATCTACGTTTGATAAACCCAGGTTTGATGAATCCAGTTTCTCTTGTTGAGAATCATCCCTTGTGAATCGAGAGGGAGAGAAGGTTCTCCCAAATGGTCAAACTTAGAGATCTCAACTGTTGCTTTTGTGCTACTCTAGAAAGATTATTTCAGATGCAAATTCTCTATTGAAGCCTCAGAAACCAATGGACCATCGTAAAGTATTTGGTTTCCCAGTTCGATCGCTGTCTCTCCCTAACTTGTTGTCGTGGTTGTTCCAGTCCCGTACACATCCTAAGCTCCCTGCAGACCAAGATTGTGATAGTGTTGATTCTGATATTGAAATTGATGATGTGTCTGATTCTGAGCAGGACGATGATAAATATGAACAGCTGCCACCATTTGTGCCTCTTCGAAAAACTCAACTTGCAAAACTCTCCAAGGAGCAGAGAAAAGCTTACTATGACGAGTATGATTATCGGGTAAAGCTTCTGCAGAAGAAACAATGGAGGGAGGAATTGAGGATGATGAAGGAAATGAAGAAAAATGGGAACAAGAAGATCACTGAAAGTGAAATTGAACCTCCATCGCCTCCTGTTCTATTACCGGATATGATCTTGCCACATTCATTTGACAGTGATCACCCAGTTTATCGTTACCGTTCTCTAGAACCCACTTCATTTGTTACCAGGACAGTGTTGGACACTCAGATCTGGGACCATGATTATGGATTTGATCGTGTTATCGCAGAACAGAGTCTCGCCATAGCTAAACGATTCCCTGCTGCAGTTAGTGTTCAAGTGACCAAAGACAAGAATGAGTTCAACGGCCATATAGATTCTGCTATTTGTGCTAAGCACGGGGATAATGGATCAACAATGGCAATGCTTCATATCCAGAAAACTGAGCAACTCATGTATTTGTTAGAAGGAGAAACCAAATTCCAGAACTTAAAGGGGAACAAGATGAGTCTTGGAGGCTTAGTGACATTACTTGGTGGAGTCATTGCCACAGGTGTTAAACTGGAGAACCAAGTCGCCATTGGAAAAAGGCTCATCCTTTTGGGAAATGCAGGGACTACACGTTCACAAGGAGACTCAGCTTATGAAGCAAACATTGAGGTCAGGATTAGAGAAACTGATATCCCAATAGACCAAAACCAATACAATCTGGGACTGTCTCTAACCAAGTCAGAAGATGATGATTTGACCTTCACAGCCAATCTCCAAACTCAAGTCTCTATTGGAAGACAAACGAAGGTAGCAACTTTTGCAAGTCTTGACACGAAGAAGACAGGACGTTTTACAGTCCGAATCAATAGCTCAGATCAGTTGCAAGTTGCTGTTATGACCATTCTTCCTCTTGCTATGTCCATCTACAAGAAGATTATTCGATGAGAAGAGAACTAAAGAATAATCTTTAAGGATTTAGGAATTAGGGTATTTTGACTTTTTATTTGAATTACCAACTCGACTTCGTGTTGTACAATTGAGATGATTATCTGGTTACTTTCTCTTGCTGTGCTTCGTATCATCACGAAATTCTTTCTGAATATATGTTCTTCACAAAATTCGATACCTGTGATTGAAATTATCATCAAAGCCTTGAACTTTTTTCTTTTTGTCGAAAAGGTTTCATTTTTTTTCTTTCAAGTTTGTTTCTATTACATATTGTATAAATAGCTCGCTTTGTCAAAGAGAGAGAGAGAGAGGAAGAAGCCCAAAATAATGGACGATGAAGCAGAGAATTTAAAAGCAGCGTTTGGAGATTCGTCAGATGATGAAGATCTCATAGATCGACCAGAAAAAGAAGCCTTAGGAATCGGAGATTCGATGGTATGGGAGAAAGTGAAGGAAATCAATGGTTTATGGCTCTGTAGAAACTTTCTCTCTATAGCTTATCAATCAGATTTACTCTCCGCCATTCTTAACGGTACCCTTCACTCTTCTTCGGTTGCATATTCAAAGGTTGCTGCTTTTCAATTGTTTTGCTAAATTTTGTTCATTTTGAAATTTCTGCAGAAGGCTGGTTCGTTGAAGAATCTATTAACCAGGTACGTAACCCAGATAATCACTTTGATAATCTAAAACCCAAATTTCGTTTCTCTTCATCCCTTAGAGGCGATGCTAAGTAGTTTATCCTTTTTAGCTCTGAATTTTTGAGTACTCTTGTCGTTTCTCTTCATTTCCTAATCAGTTTCAGACTATAGAACCTCGTTCCTATGGAAATGATTCGATTGTATTAATACATTGATCCAAAAGTTTCAATGTTGGGTTAGTGTGTAGATCATATCAGCTTAGGTTTGTGTATGAATGTATGTATGAACATGTCTTTTCCTGTGAGCTGCTTTTGTTACCTCTTGAAGTGAGTCTGTACCTTTGCGGCCAAATCGTGGATTCTGTTCCTTTTTCTTCCACCTTCTGCTCTTTGTTTAATTCTATTGTTTTCTTATCAAATTCGGTAGCAAATAAGCTTCATGTAGAACACAGATTCTCTTGGTCTTTCGATGTGATCCTTCTTGGTATTAAGTTTGAGATGATATGATAAACAAAACCAAAGCTTCTGTTGTTTTTTTAAGGCGATGAGATTTGGTGATCTACCTTCATGGGCAATGAAAGTGTGTGATCTGATACGTGAAACTGTAGAAGCTGTTGATCTTCCAGTGTTGCCAGCTGATTTACTGTGGAGAGAACCTCTTTTTGATCAGCTCATTGTCAATTTATACCAACCAGGTGAGGTGCGGTACTTTCCCTCTTCTCTTAGCATCTTTCTGAGTAAACACTTTCACTCTTGTTTTAGTATAAGAATCACTAGAGTAACAGCTTGCTATGGCTTCTTAAACGATTGGAACTGAAATATGAGTGAAAGGAAGCAGATAAGCAGTATCAGACAGACCATTGGACGATAGTGCAAAAGCTAAACAGTCTCACTCTTCTTTTAGTGTAGGAGCCACTAGAGTAACAGCTTGCTATGGTTTCTTGATGGATTAGAGTTAAATAGTTTTAAGAGAGGTTTCAATATGAGTGAAAGAAAGCATATAAACAGTCGTAGACAGACCATTGAATCCAGCTAGAAACTGGACCATAGTGCAGAAGTTGGAACTTAAAAGAGCCAAAAGAGTTAGCTTGTTCTGGTGTCATGGAGCATTTCAAGTAGGTAGTTTAGGAGAGTTTTTATTGGGCGAAAGATTTCATGACAATGCAATAATCTTTCACAACAGGGAATTTGTGCACATGTTGATCTGCTGCGTTTTGAAGATGGAATAGCCATTGTTTCTCTGGAGTCTACTTGTGTGATGCGGTTCAGTCCCACAGAGAAGCATGAAGATGAAGATGTGGATGTTTTGTTAAGTCCAGGATCTCTAGTTCTCATGTCTGGTGATGCTCGGTATCGTTGGAAACACCAGATTAACAGAAAGCAGAGTGGGTTTCAAGTATGGAAAGGAAAAGAAATTGAACAGAAACGAAGAATCTCCATTACTTTGAGAAAGCTATGTCAAGCTTAAGGCTCTGTTAAACTGTTTTTCATCATTATTTAGGGCACATTTTTGTAAGTGTGACTAACTGATAAGAACTTGTAATGTTAAGTATAATTGTTATAAGTAATATTTTTTTTTATCTTTTCATACAAACCATACTTGAAATTTAAACTATATGTATATACTATTTGTAAATCATTTGAAAATTGAAGTAGATTCCATTAAGGTAATTTGTTTTGTAATTAAGGATAATTACTGTTTATGGTGATATGTAAAATATCAAATTAAAGAAGAGGTACTACAATTTTTTCTACAACTATAATAGCTTTATTTTTCTTTTGGTTTTGAATTTCTATTCTTAGTAAATTCGTTAATATTTTTATTTTACAAGAGTAATAAGAGATTCAACAGTCATATTGAATATACAAATTTCTTTTTCTTTCTCCTGTCATTCTTTAGTTATAAACAAAAATATACTTTGACAATTAAACATGCCCGACCCGTGAAGGAAGCTGGAGAAGCACCAGCTTCCAGCCCTAAAATATAAAAAAAATTCTCGGTCCCAAAATACAAAATAGTTTTTTTTGTCTAGTGGTGTATGTGTTTTTATAAAATTTATTAAGACATGTATTTAAATCGCGACTACAACTTTTTTTTTCTATTTAACTGGAATAACCGAACAAACAATTTAAAAAAACTTATTACTTATAACAATTATACTTAACTTATTTACAAGTTTGATGAATGAATTTGCAAGTAAAAATGCAAAGAGAATCATATTTCAAGAATAATGTAATTATTTTTTTGTACTTTAGAATATTTACAATCGTTTTTATTGGTTAAGCAAAATTTCTTTTGATAAAATGAAGAAATCCCATTTTTTTCTTTGCTTCCAACCTTCAAAAACTCAGAACCGGCCATACAATTCAATGAAAAGAAAAGAAAGAATAAGAGTAAATTAAAAAGAAAAGAAATATGTACACTTAAATATAAACTCTAAACTTCTATTACATACCAAAATCAAAATTTATTTTTAAAAAACAAAGATAATAAATTTCAAAAAACAATTTGGCAACCTAGTAACCTCTAATTAGTAAATTAACTAACTCAAATGAGTTGAATTTCTTTTGCTATTTATGCTTCTTTTTCTTTTCAACTAATTTTCCATATATATTATAAAAAAAAAAAAAACTATAATTATGCTTTTTCCTAAAAAAACAAGAAAATGTTGTTGACTTTTCAACGCTGTTAGGTATTTACATGGACGCAGTATCAACGGTCAAGATCACTGATCAGAAATCTGACATTCTATTATCACGCCACGTGTCAAAGACACTACTAACACAGCACTACCACCGACAATTAAGTGAAATCGGACAATCTTAACTGTCATGTCTAAAACACGCAGAATCTCTTCGAGTAGTAAAACTTTGATAAATTACCGTGTTGTTATCGAAATTATTCGAATCTTTATAGAAATCACTTCTATAATGGAAACTCAGATCTTCTCTTAAAAACTTTCCACACTCAGATCTTACACCAAAATCTATCTTTAGGAAGAAGACGAAGAAGAAGAAGAAGAAAAGATGATTGAGAGGTGTTTAGGAGCTTATCGGTACCGGAGACTCCAAAGAGCTTTACGACATTTGAAGGTAACGATTCTATGTCTTGCTCTTACCGTTGTTGTCCTACGTAGCACAATCGGAGCTGGTAAATTTGGAACTCCGGAGCAAGATCTTGACGAGATCCGTCAACATTTCCAAACACGCAAAACAGGTGAGCCTCACCGTGTTCTAGAAGAAATCCAAACCGGAGGAGATTCTTCTAATTCCGGCGATGGAGCTGGAAGTTCCGGTGGGAGTAATAATTACGAGACATTTGACGTCAATAAGATATTCGTTGACGAAGGTGAAGAAGAGAAACCTGACCCGAATAAACCATATACTCTCGGACCTAAGATATCAGATTGGGATGAACAGAGATCTGATTGGTTAGCTAAGAACCCTAGTTTTCCCAATTTCATCGGAGTCAATAAGCCACGTGTTCTTTTGGTGACTGGTTCAGCTCCTAAACCATGTGAGAATCCTGTCGGTGATCATTACCTCTTGAAATCGATTAAGAACAAGATCGATTATTGTAGATTACATGGGATCGAGATCTTCTACAACATGGCTCTTCTTGATGCGGAGATGGCTGGTTTTTGGGCAAAGTTACCGTTGATTAGGAAGCTTTTACTTTCTCATCCTGAGATTGAGTTTCTATGGTGGATGGACAGTGATGCAATGTTTACTGATATGGCGTTTGAGCTTCCATGGGAGAGATATAAGGATTACAATCTGGTGATGCACGGATGGAATGAGATGGTCTATGATCAGAAGAACTGGATTGGTTTGAACACTGGTAGTTTCTTGCTTAGGAACAATCAATGGGCACTTGATTTGCTTGACACTTGGGCTCCTATGGGTCCTAAAGGAAAGATTCGTGAGGAAGCAGGGAAGGTTTTGACTCGTGAGCTCAAGGATAGGCCAGTGTTTGAAGCTGATGATCAGTCTGCTATGGTTTATCTGTTGGCTACCCAACGAGACGCTTGGGGATCTAAGGTAAGAACTAAAAAGTTTACTGGTTTAAATTTGTGAACTTGATTTCATTTCAGCATTGGTTTGATCTGAAAATGAATTATCTAAATTTGGAAACTTTAGATCAAAATTCAAAAATGCCCAAGTCCTTTGTTTTTTTTGAAACACTCCTAAGTCGTTAAACCAATACTTATAAGTGTAGACATCTTGGAATGATCACATAAAGTTAGTTTTTTTTTGCTCATAAATCACAATGTGAATAGCTTTTTATCAGTTTATAACTTCTCTAGATCACATGACGATCAGTGTTTTGCTTTAAATGACAATGTGAGTTACATTTTGTTGGTTAATAACATGAAACGCCTCTTCATCACCAGAAAGATCAGTTTTTTTTGGCTCATAAATGACAATGTGAGTTGCATCTTGTGTTTTTACATATCTCTTGATCACTTAAAGATCCATTTTTTGGCTCACAGATCAAAATTTGAGTTACAAATTGTTGGTTAATAACATGAATGACAATGTGAGTTGCATCTTGTGTATTTCATGTCTCATGATCGCATAATGATCATGTTTTTTGGCTCGCAAATTACAATGTAAGTTACATGTTCTTGGTTAATAACATGAAACGCCTCTTCATCACTAGAAAGATCGGTTTTTGCTTATAAATGACAATGTGAGTTGCATCTTGTGTTTTTCATGTATCTTGATCTCATAAAAGTAGATTTTTTGGATCACAAATCACAATATGGGTTACATCTAGTGGGTTTTCATGTGTCTTAATCCGCAAGAAGTTTGGATTTTCTAATCACAAATCACAATACAAAGTTTGTCTTGTGGTTTAAACATGTATAAGGTCTACTTATTGAAATAGACCAAAAAAGTTTTGCTTGGTTGTAGGATTTGTTGAGCTAATCTTTTGAGCTGCTGCATTGTTACAGGTGTACCTAGAAAGCGGATACTATCTTCACGGTTATTGGGGAATTCTTGTGGACCGTTATGAAGAAATGATAGAAAACTACCACCCTGGTCTAGGCGACCACAGATGGCCATTGGTTACTCACTTTGTCGGTTGCAAACCTTGTGGGAAATTTGGTGATTACCCAGTAGAAAGATGTCTAAAACAAATGGACAGAGCCTTTAACTTTGGAGACAATCAGATTCTGCAAATCTATGGTTTCACTCACAAATCTTTGGCTAGTCGAAAAGTCAAGAGAGTGAGAAACGAGACTAGCAATCCGCTTGAGATGAAAGACGAACTTGGGTTGCTTCATCCAGCTTTTAAGGCAGTTAAGGTACAACAAACCAATCAAGTTTGAAATCAGATCTGTGTTTAGGGTTTTGATGTTTTGTTTCATGCGATATTTTATGTCTCGTGTCTTTGTTTGTTGTTGTACTAAGATGAGACTAAGATGGATAATACAAAGTATTGTGCAGAGACATCAGTTTATTCTTTGGTTTTTAGTTTTCCTCTACGTCTAGAGTTCTATAACAAAATAAAAATTGTTGTCTTTGTTTTTGTACTCCATTATACGTATATTTACTAGCTTCTTGGACTATAAGCAAAAACTTTCTATTATTTATCTGACTTCATGTTTAACTTAATTATCATAAATAATAGATTTTTAATATAAAAAATGTCAAAATATATTGAATAGATTAATACGTTTCTGAATTTGTATAGTTTGGTGATTTCTATTAATCACTTTGTGTAGTTTCGTTAGGAGTTTAGATGCAAAAATGAATTTTGGTTTTTGTAGGAAAAAAAAGAAAGAAAGTATTTTGGCGCTATATACAATTTTTGTATATGAATTTTTATATTCAAGCAAACGGGCTATAGTTGGGCCTCATAAAAGCCTATTTGGCATGTGAAAGCTTGAATCTCGGCCTAATATATGGAATCCATTATATACAAAAATCCAAGATAATTCGTAGATAATTTTTTATATAAGGAAAATAGCTTGTGGCCAAGCAATTTTGGGGTGGCATAATAAACAAACAAACAAACAAAAATAAGATTTTTATTTTATTTTTTGTAAAATGAAATCTCAAATGTTATCTTTAACATACAATAAAACCCTAATTTTCCTGACTTCAAAAACCCTAGTTGTAGTGAGCTCATTATATATTTTTCAATGGGGTAAAAAATCAGTATTTGGATAATTTGAAAATTCCAAGCAAAATGACTTATAGAAATTACTAAAAAAAGTCAATTGAAATTATCAAAAATTCGTGGAATTTTTTTTACACTGTTTATTGAAATTGTAATAACAAATATTTTATTGTTTCTTCATAAAATATAAACTGTTTTACAATTTTGTTTAAATTTTTAAAACTACAACGTTTGGAGTGCACCACATTTAGAGAGATACATTGGTGACTTCACCAACTTGTGAGGCGAGGGTAATTAAGTCATTTTAGCTTCCTCCTCATAAAACGACTGAGAAGATAAAATCCTAAAGCGCAAGAGCCATTTTTTGTTCGCTCACTGACCTTATCTCTCTCAATTCTCTCTTCTTCAGAGAGAGTAGCAAACCTCAATCATAAAATCGTCTACGGAATTATACAATACGGAATTCTTCTAAACCCTTAACCCATATCGCTATCTCAATTCTCCACAAGTTTTGTGGAGAGTTAGATAAACTTCTCACTAGCAAGCGGACATGGACTCAAAGTCGGTAACATCAGAACAAACGAACCCCTTTTACGCTTCTGGGCAATCAGGTTTTTTCTCCTTTATATCTTATCTATTGGGTTTAATCGGATATTTTGGGAAAAGGGTTTTAAGTTTGAGTGAATTTTGTTACAGGAAAAACCTATGCTTCCGTTGTTGCCGCCGCTGCTGCTGCAGCTGCCACTAAGGAAGGTGGGGCTGTGAGTAGTACGAAGGAGTTGGATTCCTCGCCGGAAGCTGTGTCTGGTAATTCGGACAAGGGTGGAGCTGATACTTTATCTGACGCAGAGAAGGAAAAGGAGAAGCTGAATTCGGAGGTGGGCGGTGGAGAGAAAATTTCCGACAAGGGGGATTCCATTAAGGAGGATTCTGGTATTCCTGAAGCTGTTTCTGATATAGCAATTGGAGAAGATGATGTTTCATTGTTATCTCCGAAGCCTGATGATGTTTCTGATGGTGTAGGGGTTTCCGAGGAGAACAAGAAGGTTAATGACGGCGTGGAAGATATTAAAGAAGATGGTGATAGTAAGCTTGAAAATGGAAGTTTTGATGTTGCAGAGAAGCAGGCTTCCACAAATGAACTGAAGGATGGGAATTCGGAATTGGAGAAAAAGGAAGTTGGGGAGAGTGAGAGTAAAGTGGAAGATGTAGAAGAAGTTGTTGGATCGAAAAAAGATGATGAAGTAACGAAGGCAGATGGAATCGGTGAAGAGAAGAGTGACTTGACTGGAAAAGTTGATGTTGACAATAAAAGAGATAATGTTTTTGAAGGAGAGGGTGTGATATTAACTGATAAAGGAGACGTCATAGTGGAATCTTCCACTGCAGAATCTGTGCATGTTGATGTGGCAAAACCAGGGGTGGTTGTTGTAGGAGACGCAGAGGGAAGTGAAGAGTTGAAGATTAATACTGATGGTGAAAAACTTGAAGTGGCTAATAAGTTTGATCAAATTGGCGATGATAATGGTGGTGGAGTTGAACCTGAGTCTGATAAGGCTACTGAGGAAGTCGGAGAAAAAATAACTAGCGGAGCTGATTCTATCCTAGACTCCTCTAAACTAGAATCTGCTGATATTGATGCTGCAGAGCTAGAGGTTGTAGCTGCCGTAAGTGATTCTGAAATAAAGGATGTTGAAGAAGGTAAGGGATTGGAGAAGGGTATGACTTATGCTGAGGTAATCAAGGCAGCTAGTGCAGTAGCTGACAATGGAACCAAAGAGGAGGAGAGTGCGTTCAGTGGTGTAGTCGATGAAGAAGAAGGTGTTAAGTTAACCAATAGAGGAGATTCCGTGGTGGACTCATCTGCTATAAAAACTGTGGATGTAGATGTGGCAAACCCAGGGGTTGCGGTTGTTGGAGAGGTAGAGGCGAGTGAGGTGCTGGCAACTGATGGTTACATCGCTGATGTGCATAATAAGTTTGATCCAGTTGTCCAAGCTGAAAGTGGTGGAGTTGAACATGAATCTGATAATGTTACTGAGGAGGGAGGGGAGAAGTTGACTAGCGGAGGAGACGCTACTGTTGCTTCCTCTGTGGTGGACTCTGTTGATGCTGATATCAATGTAGCAGAGCCAGGTATTGTGGTTGTCAAGGCGGGGAAGGAGGCTGAAATTAAGGAAGATGATGGAGATGATGAGGTTGAAAAGACCGTCCCTAATGTTGAAGAACCTGATGACCTCACTGCTGCATATGATGGAAATTTTGAATTGGCTGCTAAAGAAACATCAGGGGAAACGAGAGTAGAGCCTGAAGAACCAAAAGTAGGTGTGGAAGAAGAAGAAGAAGAATTGCCTGTTTCTGAAAGTTTAGACGCTGGTTCAGTTTATGCAAAAGAGGAGTCAAAACCAGCAGTTGAGTCACAGTTTGAAGCAAACCCTAACCCAGAGGTTGGGGAAGTTTCCGAAGGGGAGAATGCTGAAAAGAGTGAAAACAAGCTCCTAGTCGCAGACATTGTTTCTTCGCGTGAGTTTAGCTTTGAAAGTAAGGAAGTGAACCAGGAAAATTCTAGAGAAGGTGTTATCGATGTTGATAAGTCTGAGAGTGAAGATGAAACCGAAGAGATGATATTTGGGAGTTCCGAGGCTGCAAAACAGTTCTTAGCAGAACTGGAAAAGGCTTCTTCGGGTATTGAGGCACGTTCTGATGAAGTGAATAATACGAACAATATATCAGATAGGATTGATGGCCAGATTGTCACTGATTCTGACGAGGATGTAGACACAGAAGACGAAGGTGAGGAGAAAATGTTTGATTCTGCAGCTTTGGCTGCGCTTTTGAAGGCAGCCTCTGGTGGTGGAAGTTCTGAAGGTGGCAATTTTACCATAACATCTCAGGATGGTACGAAGCTTTTCTCTATGGATCGACCTGCTGGTTTGAGTTCATCTTTAAGACCCTTGAGACCGGCAGCAGCTCCACGTGCAAACCGTTCCAACTTCGTCTCCAATCCTAACGTCACAATGGTGGACGAGACTGAGGTTAACTTGAGCGAGGACGAGAAACAGAAATTGGAAAAGTTGCAAAGCCTCCGTGTGAAGTTCTTGCGACTTTTGCAAAGGTTAGGGCATTCGGCAGAAGATTCAATAGCAGCGCAGGTTCTTTACCGTATTGCACTACTTGCTGGGAGACAAACAGGGCAGTTATTCAGTCTTGATGCTGCAAAGAAGAAGGCTGTGGAGTCTGAGGCTGAGGGAAACGAAGATTTAGACTTCTCTCTCAGAATACTAGTCCTTGGAAAAGCCGGTGTGGGAAAAAGTGCTACGATAAACTCCATTTTGGGAAATCAGAAGGCGTCGATTGACGCTTTTGGGCTTTCGACCACTTCGGTTAGAGAAATTTCTGAAACAGTGGGTGGTGTTAAGATCACCTTTATTGATACGCCGGGATTGAAGTCTGCTGCAATGGATCAAAGTATAAATGCAAAAATGTTGTCCTCTGTAAAGAAGGTAATGAAGAAGTGTCCCCCTGATATTGTTCTCTATGTGGATCGGCTTGATACCCAGACCAGGGACTTGAACAATTTGCCCTTGCTGAGGACGATTACCGCTTCTCTTGGTTCATCTATATGGAAAAACGCCATAGTGACACTGACCCATGCTGCTTCAGCCCCTCCTGACGGCCCATCCGGCGCCCCTTTGAGCTATGATGTGTTTGTAGCGCAGTGCTCACATATTGTTCAACAGTCTATAGGACAGGCCGTTGGTGATCTACGCTTGATGAACCCAAGTCTGATGAATCCAGTTTCTCTTGTTGAGAATCACCCCTTGTGCAGGAAGAACCGAGAGGGAGTAAAGGTTCTGCCGAACGGCCAAACTTGGAGACCGCAGCTGTTGCTATTGTGCTATTCCCTGAAGGTTTTGTCAGAAGCAAATTCTCTATTGAAGCCCCAAGAACCATTGGACCACCGTAAAGTATTTGGTTTCCGAGTTCGATCCCCACCTCTTCCTTACTTGTTGTCTTGGCTGTTGCAGTCTCGTGCACATCCTAAGCTCCCTGGAGACCAAGGTGGTGATAGTGTTGATTCTGACATCGAAATTGATGATGTATCTGATTCTGAGCAGGAAGATGGGGAAGATGATGAGTATGACCAGCTACCACCATTTAAGCCTCTTCGAAAAACCCAACTGGCTAAACTTTCAAAGGACCAGAGAAAGGCATATTTCGAGGAATATGATTACCGGGTAAAGCTCCTGCAGAAGAAGCAATGGAGAGAGGAATTAAAGAGGATGAAAGAAATGAAGAAAAATGGAAAGAAGGTGGGCGAAAGTGAGCTTGGTTATCCGGGAGAAGAGGAGGATCCCGAAAACGGTGCTCCAGCTGCAGTGCCAGTTCCATTACCGGACATGGTTTTGCCGCCTTCATTTGATAGTGATAATTCAGCTTACCGATACCGTTTTCTGGAACCTACCTCACAGCTCCTAACCAGGCCAGTGTTGGACACTCATGGTTGGGACCATGACTGTGGGTATGATGGTGTCAATGCAGAACACAGTCTTGCAATAGTAAGCCGGTTCCCTGCCACAGCTACTGTCCAAGTCACCAAGGATAAGAAAGAGTTCAACATTCATCTGGACTCTTCAGTGTCTGCTAAGCACGGTGAGAATGGATCCTCCATGGCAGGATTCGATATCCAGAATGTAGGTAAGCAGCTTGCATATGTGGTCAGAGGGGAAACCAAATTCAAGAATTTGAGGAAGAACAAGACCACTCTTGGAGGGTCAGTGACATTCTTGGGAGAGAACGTTGCCACTGGTGTCAAACTTGAGGACCAAATAGCACTGGGGAAAAGGTTTGTGCTCGTAGGCAGCACTGGGACCATGCGATCACAGGGAGATACAGCCTATGGTGCAAACCTCGAGGTCAGGCTTAGGGAAGCTGATTTCCCAATTGGCCAGGATCAATCCACCTTAGGGCTGTCTCTGGTGAAGTGGAGAGGAGATTTAGCTCTTGGAGCCAATCTCCAATCACAACTTTCTGTTGGAAGGCACTCGAAGATAGCGCTACGTGCAGGACTTAACAACAAGATGAGCGGACAGATCACAGTCCGAACCAGCAGCTCGGATCAGTTGCAGATTGCTCTCACGGCCATTCTTCCAATTGCAATGTCAATTTACAAGAGCATTCGACCAGAAGGAGTGAACGACAAGTACTCTATGTACTAAGTATCTTTGCAACTTTCTCTGCTGATGAGTGCTAGAGAATATCTTTTATAGTACTGGTTTTAGTTCATGTTTTTTCCCCCACATTAATAAAAACTTTTGTTGAGATTTTCTCAAAGTTGTATTTTGTTCTGTTGAGAGGTTCCCTTCGGATTTATCTTGTATCGTAATTCATCATTTTCAGTAGCCCGTCGCTTGGTTTTCGTCAATGGAGACCAATTCGGTCTTCTTTTGGTGCTACATCTCATGCTAATGATGTTCCTTGGCTTGTGTTTTGCTAATTTGTTACTTAAACTTCTGCAGAAGATACTATATGTTTGTCGAAGAATCTTTAAAGCAGGTGCGAACCCTGTTGATAAGATTTGTACCAGAACCTTTATCTTATTGTGTTCTTCACTAGGATCTTACTGTTCTTCCTTGGTCCCTTAAGGCAATGGTATTGGTATGTGTTCTGTAAGATTTCTTCTGCTATTCTCCAGTCTCCACATATTGTTTTATAAATATTCTTGTGAACCAGTTTGCAAATATGGTTTGACAACAACATTGGGTAGCCGCAGAGTCACTGAGGGTTGAGACGAGCACTCATTGGAGATGACATACGAGCTTGGGTCGCTTCATCCCAGCGTCAAAGGCAGTCAAGGACGTCTAAAGCCGTAAGTTAACTTTTTTCCTCAGGAGAATTGGTGAAAAGTAAGATTTCTCCGATTAAACTCAGACTAAAGTCTTTGTATACTATTCTCTCTAAGCAGTAACTCAGTCGTTAAGGCATTGCAATCTTTGCAATAGTTAAGTAATTGAGCTGTTGTATTATAGAAGAAACTGAAATTAGATAAATAGTTTTGAGAAAGATCTCTCAAGAACATACACACAAACTTTTTCTTAACTGAAACAAAAACAGAGGGTACAACAGAATGACAGAACAGAGCACTGAGAAATTGGGTAATGCAGCAGCCACTTATTTACTCTGACCATTATTATTGTGACTGAACCACTACCATTTTTTGCTGTTTAGAAATTTCTCACCGAGAAACCTTCTGGGAAGCTGGCCTCTTGGTGATCTCAGCCACCCACTCGTTGACACGTGGACGATCGGTGAAGAGCTTTTTGGTGGGAGTTCCGAGCAGATATTGAATCGCAGGAATGTGGTGAAGATCGGTCAAAGTAAAAGTGTCACCAGCCAAGTACTTGAACTCCTTGAGCCTAGCTTCGCAGACATCAAGGACCTTAGCTAACTTAGCCTCTTCTTCTGCAACAACGTCCTTATCTGTGGTTATGCCATATATGAGCTTGAATACTTGTTCCTAAAGAAGCTTCGAAGACACTGGCTTGAACTGGTGAGATTCTACTTCTAATCCAATGGCCATGATTGCATAGTGAGCTATGTTTTTGTGGTCGACTGGGAGAAGGTTGGTTCCTTGGTCCTCATATCAGTGAGCTATGTATTAAGTGATCGCTCTTGATTCTGCACAAAAATTGTAATTCTTGTTAGTGCTACTGACTGCTGACGCATATTGTCAAATCAGATCTGAGATTGAAGATAATGCATAGAAAACGATCATACCAAAGAACTTGAGGTCTCCATCTTCGAAGGCTGGAACTTGACCAAAAGGCTGCAGTATCAAAGCAAACACACAACAGTCCAAATTCAGACCAGATATGTCATAACAGTTGGTCTTTTTCATACAACAACACATAGATAGATAGATAGATGTACTTACGTTGCGGGATAAGAAAGGCTCCTTTTTGTGCTCACCTTCTTTGAGTTTGACATTAACAAGCTCAAAGTCAAGGTTTTTCTCGTGGAGGGCGAGGAGGACTCTCCTGGTGGAATGGGAACCAGAATGTCCGAAAACTTTGATACCTGCCATTGATTTGGTTACGAAGAAACTTGTTAAAGACTGAGAAAGAGAGAAAAAAGTAAAGAGATGTTTGATGCTTTGATGCTGAAGTAGAAGATGATGAAATAAGACACAAGTAGTGATGGTATTTATACAGGTAAAGAACTCACACCATTCCTGCATTCTCATTAATTTTTAATTTATTTAGCACATGATAATGCCTCTACAAAACCGTCGCAACCAAGATTGACTAGTGTTCCTCGTGGACGGATTTTTCAAAGTGGATCTGCATTGAGTAACGTCTGAGTGTTTGTTTTTTTTTTGGTCGTAACGTCTGCAGGTTTTTTTTACATTGGTTATGAGATAAAGTTATATAATAAAGCATTCGGTGTCATCAGAGAAAAGTTCAAACTAGGTGTTGAAACGGCCAAAATACTCAAAGTTTCACCTACTAGTCAAGAACCTTCACCTGGTAGTTTCAACTATGCAGTCTATTCACATGGTTGTCAATAGACTGAGTCACTTGAGGGATGAGATAAGCAACTCATTGGAGACAAGCACGAACAGAGTTTGCTTCATCCCAGCGTTTAAGGCGGTCAAGGTACAAACCAATCCAGTTTAATCAATCTGGCTTAGTATTTATTTCTCTTTCCCTCTTTTCATTTTGTGCCTTTGTCCATTTCTGAGCCATGAGAAGATTCATGATTGATGATGAAAAACACAACATCCTGCTCTTATCGTTTCTCTAATATAATGAAAGTGAATAGTTCTTGAAACCTTATGTGTTTGCAATTTATAGTGAAGTGAATAGTTCATGAAAGCTTAGTTGTTTCAGTTTTTGTCTGATTTGAAGCTAAAGAGGATAGTTTTACTTGTCATTTTCAGACCTGACAAAGCAACGAGTCTTTCAGGATAAGGACGTCCAAAGTCGTAAGTCAACATCTTTCCCCAGGAGAAGCGGTCAAAAGTAAGATTTCTCCGATCAAACTCACACTAAAGTCTTTGTATACTATTCATCTAATCAGTAACTCAATAGTTGAGGGACTGCAGTGTGCAACAATTAAGTAATTGAGCTGTTTTATTATAGGAGAACGCGAAAGCTAATAAGTAGTTTTGACAAAGATCTCTCAAGAGCATACACTCAAACACATTACTGAATCAAAAACAGAGGGTACAACAGAAAGAAAGGAGACAATATTTAGAAATTGGTTATTGTGGCAGCCACTTATTTACTCTAGAGAATTATTATTGTGACTGAACCAGAACCATTTTCTTCTGTTTAGAAATTTCTCACTGAGCGACCTTCTGGGAAGCTGGCCTCTTGGTGATCTCAGCCACCCACTCGTTTACACGTGGACGGTCGGTGAAGAGCTTCTTGGTGGGAGTTCCGAGCAGGTATTGAATAGCGGGAATGTGGTGAAGATCGGTCAAAGTAAAAGTGTTACCAGCCAAGTACTTGAACTCCTTGAGCCTCTCTTCGTAGACATCAAGGACCTTGGCTAACTTAGCCTCTTCTTCTGAAACTACGTCTTGGTCTGTGGTCATGCCATACAAGAGCTTGAATATTTGTTCCCATGTAAGCTTCGAAGCCACTGGGTCAAACTGGTGAGATTCTACTTCTAATCCAATGGCCATGATTGCATAGGGAGCTACGCTTTTGTAGTCGGGTGGGAGAAGGTTGGTTCCTTGGTCTTCATATCGGTGAGCTATGTACTGAGTAATAGCTCTTGATTCTGCACAAGTTCAAAGAAATCCATATTAGTGATTCTGCCTACTGATGCAAATCAGATGTCAGATTTCAGATGATGCATGGAAAACAATATACCAAAGAGCTTGAGGTCTCCATCTTCGAAGGCTGGAACTTGACCAAAAGGCTGCAGTATCAAATCAAACACAAGACAGTCAATATTCAGAACAGAATATGTCAAAACAGTTGGTGTTTGTCTCACAACAACACATCAATAGATAGATATACTTACGTTGCGGGAGAGGTGAGGCTCCTTTTTGTGCTCACCCTCTAGAAGGTTGACAGTAACAAGCTCAAAGTCAAGGTTTTTCTCGTGAAGGGCAAGGAGGACTCTTCTGGTGGAAGGGGAACCAGCATTTCCGAAAACTTTGATAGCCATTGATTTGGTTACGAAGAAACTCGTTAAAGACTGAGAAAGATAAGAGTAAAGAGATGTGATGTTTTGATGTTGAAGTAGAAGGTGATGAAATAAGACCCAAGTAGTGATGGTATTTATAGAGGTAAAAGAGCTCAGAGCATTTCTGCATTGTCATCAATGTTAAATATTATTTAACAGATATTAAGTGCCTCTACAAGACCGTCGCAACCAAGATTGACTAGTCTTCTTCGCTGAGAGATTTTTCAAAGTGGATTTGGATTGATTAACGTCTGAATATTTGTTTTTACATTGGGTTTTAGATAAAGTTATTTAATAAAGCATTCAATGTCACTAGAGAAAAGATCAAACTAGGTGCCATAACGGCCAAAATACTCAAACTTCCACCTAGGAGCCAAGTAGTTTCACCTAGTAGTATTTTCAAACGAAATAGTTTGAATGGCATAACTCGTGTGATAGGATTCAAATTATGTATTTGATTTTGTCGATCCAATTAATAGTTTTATGGTTGATGCCATAGTTTAAAATTTTTGATAATAAAATATAATGATTGTGCATCCCATCACACTACTAATTTGGAAACTAAAGTTGGAAAAATGGTGAATTTTTGAGTGGAATTATATAGATAAAATATATATGAAACCGACGGAAAATAATAATATCCTGTGAAACAAAACTCAAAAAAGAGAGAAGTTTTTAAATACGAATAGAGAAAAAGACTTAAGGAAAAACATCTATAAATTAAAGACTTGTAGAAACACAACCCCACAACAAAGACCGAGACTACTGCATTGATGGCGAAATCTGATTAGACGCATCTCACAAATGAATGATCAAGGCTACTAAGAAAAGATGGTGATCTAGAATGAAATTTTTTATAAATAAATCTTTTTAAATATATTTTAAGGATTTCTACTTTGACCAAAGAAATATAAAGAACGTAAGGATCTCTACTTTTCAAAAGACTGTTGTTTTGCTTATCTTTCGGGTTCAGTTTTCCAATATCAAGTATAGAATATAATCCTCTTTGACAAATCTGTCAGGAAAACAAAATAAGAGTAAACAAACTGTAGCCTATCACAGTCCTTTAAACTGTCCCAAAAGCCCTGTCAAAGTCGTCCATTTCTCAAATGCACTTGCTGATGACACGAAAGCAAGCTTCGATGACTCTATATCGTTCTTGTTCACTGCAATAATAGTAATCATACCCCAAGTTCAATAAGATCTTTAAATGACAATTATGATTCTTGTGAATGGATAAGTTAAGAACAAGACCTGATGTAATTAGAGAAGCTAATGATGAATTGAATGCTTCTACTTCTGTATTCTCTTCAGGGCTTGAACTTAACTGTCACAAGCACACAAAGAAGTAACAACATTACCATTAAACAAAGTCTACCTTAAGGAGAGAGACAAACAATCTCAATGATTTGATCAGTTGTTTTCACATTTAACTAAGAGTTTAGAGGAGCAAGAACGACCTTTGTGAAAGCCGAGTTAACTGTTTTGACCCATTCCGTATCAATGCCTTTCCCCAAAACAGAACCTGCAGTTGGTAGATCATTGTTCTCAATGGCTTGTCCTACTTTGCTTAACTTGTAAACAAGATCCTGCAGATACCCTGTAAACTATATGCTTTTAGTTAGAAAACCAAGAACACCAGACACAATAAACAAACAGAATTGCCCCTTAAGCAGTAAGTTTTCCATGAATTTTCTGATTACTCATGAAACATTGGAGGAAGACAAAGGAAACCAAATCAGATCAGGGCTCAATGAAAATAGCATTGGAATAACCCATTAACTATGAAGAACATAACACAAGAGAGCACATTTTGTCCCCAAAAACACTTTTCCAATCAATTTGCTCTAATTACTATGAAGATCATAACCCAAAAAAAACAGACTTCTCCATAAATTGGTTCATGTAAATGGCATTGGAAGTTGGAACAAGACAATTAACTATGAAGACCACAAGACAAAGAATACCATTTTGTTCCTAAAAGAGTAAACTTTTCATCAAATTGTTCTGATTACTTCATGTGGCATTGAAAGAAGATCAAGGAAACAAAATCAGACTAAGGTTCAATGTCACTAGCATTGGCACAAACTAATTTAACTATGAAAACTAGAGTATCCTATTGATTCTTCTGGTTACTATTACAGCAGAAGAACCAAGTTTTAGGGATATTTCTAAACACGAGTAAGATATTCAATTTCTCCAACATACAGAGAAATAACAAAACCATAAAAACCAAATTTTGCAATGCACACACAAAGATGAAAGGTTGATCATTTCAAAAATTTTAATGAAATTTTAGGGGGAAATTTAAGAAGTACCCTTTTCTTTTACAGCAGAATTAAGAACAGCTTGTCTCTCAATCCTCTTCTTCCTATCTTGCTTCACTTTCTCCAGAAGCTCTTCATCATCATCAGCTTCAAGAATAGCTGCATTAGCGTCGTGTCTTCTTCTGTCATTGATCACGAGATTAATCGCAAGCAAGCTACTCATAAACCCAAGTGACAAATCTCTTCTTTTCAATGACAGAGTCGATGTTTGGTTCCTACTGTTTCCTGAGTATACAATTTGGTTTTTGTTTGAAGAAGTTGAAGAAGAGAGATTGGTTGAGAAGAAAGGGTTTAAAGTTGATGAACAAAGGAGAGATTTCGCCATTTTTGCTTTTCGAAATTTCTACTTGGCATTTTTCGAAAGGTTGTTTCTTTATGGTTTAGGTGGTGATGATGATAAGGCTCTTGCCACATTGTTGCGTTGTGCTGTTTTCCTCCAATCACTCACTCTCACTATTTTAATTTCTTTCATTTTTCTTCAACTTCACAATTTTGAGTTTTTTTATAGAAAAAAATTAAAAACTAAACACAATTAAGTGTGAGAAATATATAATTTTTTTCTTATACATTAGAAATTATTACTTTTCATATAACTAGGGGTATACCGGGTTACACCAGATTTTTGTTAAATAATTTATTTTATTTTATCATTATTAGTAAATAAATTATATTTTCTTGCATACTTGAAATTCTGGTTTATATTTTTCAATAAATTGTATTTATTGGCAATTTTTGCATAGAGTAGTAGGATATAATTCGAACAGGTTTTTTATATATAACTAACACGGAGCCTTAATCTCATTTTTTGATATTAGTTAGTATTCCAGATAAAGCTTAATCTTTGCCCCCTTTATTATTATTATTGCTTTTAACACAAGTTGCTAATATAGATTTTTTAAGCACAACTTCCAGTATTAAAATTATGGGTGGAAAATCAACAGTAATTGAAACATGTTACCAAGAGCAGTGGGGTATTTGAGGTTGAACTTAGGACGGAGACCTTCTCTTTTGGATACAAAAATAATCATTAAGTGGTTACCATTTACCACAAATAAAAGAGATTTTTTTTTGTCAATATTGGATCGACAAGATCCGATCTATAGTCTAAAACTCATTTCCAATAATCTATTTTTAAGTTAGCATAATGCAGCGGGTAGAAATCGAATCTTGGTGCCAAGTCATTAGCTGGATCATCATAACCACCAGAGTGAAAGCAACTCGACAAATAAAAGAGTGTCAATGACAAAATTTGATCTATATTTCAACAATACTATAAAAGTAATACGACTTTCTAAAATCAAACTCGAATAGTTTAGTATTTTATTTTATTTAAACTTTACATATTTTATGAAATAATGAAATCTAAAATACCCATAACCTGATTCTAAACCATAATTTGAATAAATTATGATAAAAAGAACAAATTGGCCTAAACAAATATTTCCAACTTCGACCATTAACATGTTTCAAATACAAACCTCCAAGATCCTACCACTCTACATTGCCCCAAAAGCTAAAATTAATGACTAGGCCATAGAAGCAAATACATATTTTTTTACTTCCACCACCAAAATTGTCGAAACAAAAACATTTTCCTCATCCTATTATTATAAGCCATGAAGGCTCTAGCTTTGACTGGATCGCCATTTAGATACTCAAATGCATACATCTGTTTTGCTTCTTCCAATCCATCAATCTCCATCACTGCTTCCAACAACTCATCTGTATTGATCAAAGTTTTGCTTTGATCCACTGCATCAGCTAAACGACGAATGCTAGAAGCAACAGCTAACATTGCTTCTTGAAATGGATCTGAGTTTCGAGGTCGTTTGAAAGGTTGTCTCAAAGGATTTTGAGAAGGAGGAGGAAGATCTTGGGACTCTTCATGCATGTATTCATTCGGTCCTGCATATGACTCTGTTCCATCTGTATCGCTATGTTCTTCAGAACTTGCTAAAGGGAATGAAGCAGAATCTTCTTCAAAGTTCCTAACATCGTTTAGGTGATGATTGATTTCGTTCTTCACCTTACTATATCGGCCTGGAGCTTGATAGTCACCACATACTATCCTAAGTTCATCGTACATTTCAATTTGCTTTCCCTTAAATGCTTTTGCGTCTGGGTGTACCTGTTCCAACCATTTTTAGTGAAAATCGTGCACAAAGAAAGATGATGATGAAGTGAAGAAGCAGTGATAATGGTATATATATACTTACAGCAATGTATCTTTTCCAGAGCTCATCACTTTCGCAATCTATCATTTTTGTGTTTGGGTTCCACCAGAAACCATCTCGACTAAGTATGTCTCTCATTACTCTGTACCGTTTCTTGATTGTCTTCAGGCGATTGATTACTTTTTGGTTATTCAAGTTTAGATTGAAACGAGTATTCACCGCAACACAAGCAGCAGTGTACGCGTTCTCGTTGAAGCATTTGTCTACTTTATTCCCGCTTTTCACCTGGATAGCCAAAGCTTCGATAAGACACTTATCCATTCCAATGGACCATACTACATTTCTTCCTTTATGCTTCATCTCTCTTCTCTGTACTGGCAAGCCATATTGATCCATCCCTGATTCATCAATGTAGAAACCATGGAAATTAGAGCACGATATGTTACAAAGTAATTTCCTATTTCATGAAAAGACTAAGCTAATGAAAATTTATAAATCATGAATCAACAAAAATTTCAATGCATATCATTGTACCATAATATCACTAAACGAAAAAGGGTAGTTCACAAACAAAAATAAAAATGATTATAACTAGCTACCAATTTGCAACTTATTCGTCCTTTTAATTTTATGCAAAGCCTTTTATCAAAAAAAAAAAATTTGATAAGCTGAATCTGATTCCCAACTGACATGATAAATGTATCTAATCATATAGCATTCACATGAACAACCAGTTTTAGTGAACTTTATATCTGCCAAAGATTTATTACAGAGTTCACAGATTTCACACTTGACAATCACATTTTTCAGAAATAACATTACCAGAGTGATCAGGGAAACACAAAGGCATGACTACATAGACTCTTCTGAGAGAAAATGATGATTTTTACAAGATCATGGTCACAAAAAGTGTTGTTCCAAGAGGCACCAAGCTTCTACACGACCAGTAATGGTTCTTTAACATCTATAGCAACGAAGAGAGAAATAGTGACAGCACCATAATTCTCGAGAGACATTATATGAACTACTGACAGTAGGTGAACTCTGCTAAAGTCGAGAGACGTAGCAACTTTAAGTTCATCCAAATTTTCAATTTGTCTCTTCAAATAGTTGGAGGGACATATTTCCGGTTCAAGCAAGATTAAAACATATCATCTACTTCAAGCAAGTAACTGTAGATATCAGAAAGCGCAAAGATTGAAGAAGGCTCCATTGACATGTAATTCAAGTTACAAAGCCAAAACAGCTCTATACCATTTAAACAACGACCTAAACTCATCTCTCTTCCCGACATTGAAGAAAGAGCTCAAAAACTAATTTAGCTAATGATTAAAAAAAAAAGAAAAATCTGAAGCCAGCTCAGTAGTAGAAACCCTAGCTCACACTGTGAAACGAAACAAAATGAGAAAACACAGAAATTACATGCGCATACCTTCGAGGATATGAAATCCGATTAATCCAAATGAGATCGCAGACGAACGGAGGAATCAAAAGTGACGGAAGTGCAAGTGCGACATTTTTGAGAAGAAGAAGCTCGATTAGGTTTAGTTTTCCCTTTTCATTTTCGTTTTTATGTTTTTTTTCCTTTTTGAAAAATAAGGTAAATTTTCTCGAACCCACCTGAGTATTTCTTTCTCGAAAACCAAAGTCGTCGAGGAAATTTCCCCATTATCGCTTTGACAAATACGGTGCGTTTTGAAAAACCTAAGCAAAATGGACCCAGAATCGTTTTTGGTCTGATATTTTCTTGCCTTTTCCCGGAAAATCTAACAAAAGTTTTCTGTGTTTTTTTTCTTTCCTTCTCCGTCAATCATTTCCTAATCATCAGCCACGTGGCATAATGAACCAAATCTCCGGGTCGGGTATAACGGGTCAGACCCTAAACTTCTTCTGTTTTTACTTAATGGGCCGAATTAGATGTAACTCACATGGCCCATAACTTCGATTTATAAAGCCTCGGGTTAATGGGTCCAACTCGATTCGGTCTTATATATAGCCGTCTGCAACGACTTTTCTCTCGATTCATTCTAGTCATAGTCATGTTCATATTGGGATTACATTTTCGTTCCGTCCTGCTCCTATTCTGTAATTTTCGTACTTTTGGAAATGTAAAATTCTAAATTCTTTTTCAGCTTCATAAATAATATCCAATCGGATAAAGGAAAAAATCAGGAATAGGTCAGGAATGAGTACGAGAATTCTTATGAGGTATTTGTTTACATCAATAAAATGTTAAAATATACTAAATTCAAATATTAGATATGTTTCAAATAACAATTTTTGACTTAAATTTTTACAATTCTACAATGAATAGAAACTATTCAATATGGATATATTAATGTTTTTGATAAAAAATATTAATGTTGGTCATTTAATTACAAATTCTAACACTGTAATTTTGTTTTTTTTATGTATTGAACATTGGTATATCTTTTATACATTGTTATTTTTGTTATATTGATTATATAGTTTATAGTAATACTTTTAGTTTTTTTATTACTCGTATTTCCTAAACTATTTTCGGCTCGTACATATACTCTATTTTCTAGGAATAGTTTGGGAAATAAATTTTGAGTCTCAAAATTTCCATACTGTTCCCGATTTCCGAAATTCCCGTCCCGTTATATAGCACGAATCGTTTGGGAAGTAAATCTAATTTTCTGGCTAATTCATTCATTATATTGAACCAAACGATTAAAGCTATGGCTATAGATGAAAGTAGAAAAGTCTTTGGGAAAATTAAGACCATATACAGTGTAAATAAGATGTTGGAGAATATATCAAGGTTTTATATATCACTTCTGCAATTTCAGAGTCTCAACATTTGTTAATGTGTTGTTATAGCCTTTGAAGATTGAAAAGTATTGTCTTGAAGTTTTGTGTTCTGCTTTTGCTCTTGGTTAATTTGTTCGATTCAGGAGAGCTTGAAAAAGTTATTTCTCAACAATGGTGCGTGAGATAATCTACTTTGAGCAAGGATGGAGCTATGTGCAGACTGGTATTACCAAGCTGAAACGGATTTTGGAAGGACTACCTGAACCGGAGTTTGACTCTGAGCATTACATGAAGCTTTATACGTATGTCTTCTAATAAAAGTTCCAAGTTTGAACCAAATTTTGTGGTTTGTTTGTTTGTAAACTAGTACTTATGATTGGAATTTTATATGATTCTCAGGACTATCTACCACATGTGTACTCAGGAACCTCCTCATGATTATTCAGAGGAGCTGTATGACAAGTATCATGAAGCTTTTGAGGAATACATAAACTCAACAGTGAGTTTTATTGTTATTTATAAGTTTCCTGTGAAGTTTGTACTCATTGTTTGCAATTTTCTCTTTACTCATTGTCTGAAACTTGAAGGTGTTACTTTTTTGTACTCTCTTGATTCTTGAGTTGTTCTGTTGTTTAGGTATTACCTGATTTAAGGGAGAAGCATGATGAATTGTTACTGAAGGAGCTCGGTAGAAGATGGTCTAACCATAAACAAATGGTTAGCTCGCTTCTTCTATTATCTTGAACGTAAGTTCATTGTTAAGAGAAGACTTCCACCTCTGAATGAAGTAGGCATGACATGCTTCCGTGACCTGGTTTGGCATTCATTTCTTGTCAGGTTAATAAGGAACGAGAGGGTGAGCAGATTGATAAGACGCTACTGAAAAACGTATTGGAAATGTATGTAGAGATTGGAATGGGAAAGATGAAAAGATATGAAGAAGATTTTGAAAGCTTCATGCTTCAAGATACAGCTTCTTACTTGTCTCACAAGGCATCAAGCTGGATCCAGAAAGATTCTTCTCCTGATTACATGTTGAAGGCATGACTCTTGTTATCATTTTTTCATATAGTTTTTCATTTTACAATAATCAGCTGTTTCTGTTAACTTTTGTGGTTTCATGTTGCAGTCTGAAGAATGTCTAAAGGAGGAGGAAGAGAGAGTTGCTCACTACCTTCACTCAAGCATTGTTCCAAAGCTGGTCAAGGTCAGTCATGAACTCTTGATACATTATGCACATACTGACATACATAAGATTTATCATATTTGTTTGAGTACTTTATGATTTTTCTTATGGATGCAGAAAGTAGAACATGAATTGTTGGTAGTGTATGCAAATCAGCCGCTAGAGAATGAGAACTCTGGGCTTAGTGCATTGCTAAGAGATGAGAAGGTAAAGCAAGTATATTAGTGTTGTGAATTAGTGTCTTTAGTTCTATCTTTGATGAAGTATACACTATCAGATGGATGATCTATCAAGAATGTACAGGCTTTACCATAAAATTGAAGGAGGTTTGGAACCAATTGCAAACATATTTAAGCAGGTTTTATACCTTTCTTTAATCTTCATAATCTTACATGCATTCTCTGTGTTGCTTTATAACATCAACTGTAATTTGATTACAGCATATCACAGCACAGTGTAATGCAATTGTCCAACAAACTGAAGACACAACTACTGAGCAGGTTTTAGTTAATTTACCTGTTTAAGTCTGAAAACCCTTCTCTGTTTTGTCTGCTTTGTTTGTGAACTGATTACGGTAGTTATCTTTCATTGTTATCATGTTCTTATTGAGCTACATGGTAAATATATGGTCTATGTTTCTGAGTGTTTCCAGAACCAAACTCTCTTCAAGAAGGTTTGTTGTTCTTTCTGTGTATTCTTCATGCGTCCATGTGTATGTTCTATTGTTAATCTAAATTTCCTGAATCGTTATGCAGGTTTTGAAAGAGGCATTTGAGATTTTCATTGCTGCAGAATTACTTGCAACAGTTTTTTGAAAGCAATCACCATTTTCTATAATTCTCATTTCCTTTTGGTTTATCATTTCAATTCAGTGTGGTTTAAGCATTTCAATTATGTTAAACCGGTTTAAATGTGTCTAAACCGAGTGTTGTGTCTTATTGGAAAATGTTCTTTGTAATTTGTAAGGCTCACTCACTACATTCAGAGATAAAATCACTATAATACATTACTGGGTCGAGTATAATGGGCCTTAAAGGAAACCTCTTATCTTGCTACTTAATAGGCCTACTTGATGTGATTTAGAAGGCCCATATAAACGGGTTAACGGGTCTTACCTGATTCTTTCTCAAACGAAAACCCTAGCTTCCTTTAATCTTATATATAACCGCCTGCAACTCCTTTTTCTCTTAACCTTTACATATAACTCTGTTTTCTTTGATAATTCTAATCTCTTTTTTTATTCTTTTTCTTTTGTTCTTTTTGATTTTGGCGTTATTAGGGTTTAGAGTGAAGGCAGCGATGATGAAAATCTACCTATTTTATGATTCTCTTTGATTAGAAAATTTACCAATGGATCCTTCTGAGCCTTCAATTTGATTTATTTTCACACTTCAGTTTTTTCTTTTTGGGAAAATTCAGAAGTTTTTTTCATACAAAATGGTATCTTATTTCTCTAGCTAGAGTTTGATGAGAAAGAGCCGATGGAATGATGATTAAACTTTTTCGGAAATTATTGTGTCGACCAAAATACAGACTACAATTATCTGATCACTTGGCTCTTTCTCATCATTCACCACTTCAATTTGTTTTTCTTCTTTTGTTTTCAATCAAATTTTCGGTTTTTCACAAGTTTAGGACCTTATGGAAGAACATGAACTGGTGAAAAACTCCATCACACTTATTGGAGACGATTGCTTATTAATCTAACGAGCCATACAATTAAAAGACTTTATAGTGACCAAATTAAAAATTCAGAAATATGATTGAATCAATTTTAATCTCCATAAAAACAATACTACTGAACACTACAAATGCAAAATCCAGTCTTTGCTGGTACATAACCGGTTCAGTATTGGTTTGGACGAACATCTTCATTTACAATTTTTGAGAGCACCAAAATTGGATTTAGTTATATCCACCTTAACACTAAATTACACATCTAATTTTCCAACTACTTGCTAAAACTTCTTTAATATGATCTAATAGTTGTAAAAGAACTTTTCATTTGGAAAGCCATGGAACCGATTGAGACTGTAGAAGAACTTCTTTTATCATTTCTTATGAATTTTTAGGAGTTAATAAAGAAAATCTGAGTCTGTAGCCAGCATAATGCTAATTGAACCATGAGAAACAAATATTGGCATAGAAAAAAAAACCAAACTCCCGTATAGTGTTTTTAACGCCATCTTTTGTTTTGGTTCCAATAAGGATGAGAAGAAGAATCATGTTGCCTCGATGGTTGTTGTTGTCCCCTTATGTTAGGATAGTTCCTACTTGGACTATGATCTGGACTCCAAGATTCATATCCTGGATTGTTACTCATGTACTGGTTATTCCTTTGATAAGGAGAAGCTAGTGAGGCAGGTGCAATCTCGTTTGCTTGATGTGTGTAGTAACTGTTCTGACTCTGCTGAGACCTCCATGAACCCAATGTCTCTGTGCCCATTTGTCCAACCGGTTCCCTAGCCCCATACGAAGTTGTTGAGATTGTTCGTTGCTGTTGAAGATGTTGATTGTGATGAAGTTTTGTCTGCATATGTAGTTGTTGTCTTTCTGTGTGAGGCAATGTAAGCGAGTTATCATATGCTAATGAAGCATGTCGGGAAATCGCTTGTTCGTTTGGTGATTGCCATTGCATTGAAGCAACACGAATCTGAGTACTGGGTCTAGCAACAGCAGCACCAACTTGGTTTTGCCTTGAAAATGGATTCCGAATTGCTTCTTGTCCCCATCCACTCTGCAAATATAGAACGATATACTAACTTTAGTAATAAATTCAAAAACAGTGAAACCTCTTGTTATGGGGCACTGTCCACATCAAGTTAGATCTAACATCATCAGATTCCAGATTGGTGATAGCTAGAGCTTGTCATAGTTCTTTAGTTTCTTCAGTGTAGTTATCGTGTAATATCATTTTGGCAGCATGATTAATCATTAAATGATTCCATAGGTTTCTCTTGCAATTTTTGGGGTGCATAGGTTTCAGGTAACGCACCATTCCAGTATTAGTTGGTGGTGTGGGAGATGGAAGCGAAACTTTGACCTTTTCTTCAACTTGCTTATTTGAGCTACTGCTTGAGTTTGGTGCACCAGTCTTAATCACATCAAGCAGTTTTACCATATCTTGGCCAGCCAAATTACTGGGCTTTCCAGAAGTCAGTGCATAAACAAGACCTGGGTTCTTAAGTAACGCAGCTAATAACTCGAGATCAGGTTCCGAGGAAACGCTTTGTGATGAAGAAGTTGTGGCAGCACCAGCAGCAGTTCGCCGTTCATCAGACGAGTCCTGTAGTTCTGCTAAACTTTCTTCTGGGGGCTGTTGAGACGGTATTTCAGGGGTCAAACTGTCATCGAAGTCCATTTCTCTGTCCCATGGTTCCTTAGGGTTCAACGGTATATTTTGAAGAGCCTGATATATTGTTTCTCTTTCTCGTCGGATTCTGTTTCTCTGAACATCAGCCTCCTTGCTATTACCACCAGTAGCTACTCTCCAGAGTTCATCAAGTTTCATTCCTGCAGAAAACTAAGCATCAGAATGAGATCTGAATAAACACCAAATTATAAGTGAACTAATGAAGAATGGTATACCTGGTGGGACATGCCAATCAATCTGCTTTCTCTTGCAATTTTTCAGAATAGCTTGCGGACTTATTTTCAACAAAACTCCCAGTTTAGTAGAAACGCTTTTAGGAGGTGTTGAAGGAATTCTACATTCATCAGCTTGTACTGGGGCATTTACAGCTGGTGAATTGACAGTCTGAGCCGTAGAAGGTTCAGGTGTGCCTTCAGTCTTAGGTTCACTACACTGACTAGGTCGAGAATCCTTGGCTGGCTGAAGAACCAAGAGACTCTCAGGAACAATGGTTTTCGAATCACCGATGGCACTTGGTAAAGGATCCTTTTTATTATTCTTGCTCTGCATATAAAGAGCTCGCATCTTTGCTTTCTGAATATCATCAGCTGACATAGGGCGGCTTCGACTTGAAGTTCCTATTCTTACTGTCTGAGGACTCCTTCCAGCAGCTTTTTGGCCTGGTTGCTCCACCATCTGAACTTTCCTGCGTTCTTTGTTATCTGCTACAAGCTAAGGAAATTGATTTCAAGCTAAAAACTACAAGATAAGGCTTATCCTGAGTTAGGACAATGACCATAACATGAAGCGAAGTATCTGGTTACTCTCTTGACATAGCAGGTTTCACATGCATAACAACAACTCAATAACACAGGTAGCCTATGCTGAGTATGCTAATTTATCAATGCATTGATATTGATTTAAATCAATTGGTGCTTTGATAGAAGAGCTCAAACACAAGGATACATGATGGAGTTGAACCAAGTATGTGCTTCTTGGTGGAATCATCTGTAGAAGTAAGCAGCAGTTTTGGACCAGGTGACAATTCAGACCTCCTGGACCGAAAGAAACCAATAATTATGAAGCCACCAAATCAACGGGAACCTATTCTAGATGGAAGATAATAATCAAACTGATACCTGGCATTCTCTGACCTTCCATTTGAGAGACTAAGAATATCTTCCTGTTACAACACAAAGAAAGGTTTGAGGAACTGATGTGGTGCACATAATAGAAATAGGTTCAGATTTTCCCACTTACAGGATTGCTACTATCACTCATTATTTCAGCAATACTGCATAACAAAGCAAATTTCTATGAGTAAAAATCACTAACAACAAAATGGGATGTCAATAAAAAAGTATTTAGCCAACAGATAAACCTCGACTTGCCTCTGTTTCAGAAGCAATTGACTCTGGGAATCAATTTGTGGATTGTAACGATTTTGTTTCTTCATAGCTTGAATTTTTGCAAATAACTTGGTCCATCTGGATAACAAACCTTTTGCCCTGTTTGATATGTCTGATCTTCAAATCAGATAATGAAATCAAAGAAATCACAACACGACCTTTGGCATTAATGAAAGTTACACAACATTTGAGTTTCTAAGAAATTTCACCTGATGTCCTGTAGAAACGAAGTCCATTGACGCTTTGCAATATTGCTGACATATTTTCAGGAGATGCTTTGTGGAGAGGCAAATAACAAAGTACCTGCACGTTGAATATCAATTTTCCATACAGCTTAAATTTTTTTTTACAGCAATTCGGTTGCAAGTAAATTAATCATGTACCTTCAGGATAAGAAGTAAGACAGTTGTCTGCTCTTCACTAGCAGCTTGACTCAACCATGTTGTAAGTATCAAAACCCCTCCTTTTGATAAAAACCTGTGCATACATAAGAATGACAGTCAAGAACACGACTGTCAAAAACAATAAAATATGACATAAAGTGAAAGAGAACCCTCAATTAGTACCAGATCAGCACAGAAGAATCTTGTATCTGCATGATCCACTCCATCAATTTCACCTGGCCTGAAAATGTTTCTTCTTTACGCAACAGAGAAAATATATTTTCAACAAAGTATTTGTCTGCGTCACTGATGTCAGGTGGAATATCCTCAGGTAGCATATGTGCCACTTTTTCACCTTCACCCAAGCTTATAGAACATGCCTCTGGAAGTGTTGAGTTCAAGGGAACGGGATCAACATGTTTTGTGGCATTGTTATTTTCCAGAACACCATCATCTTGTAAAACATGAGTATTAAGCTTCTCCCTTGAAAGCCTCACCTGTTTCCTTACTCTTGTCTTTTGAGTAACAAAAAAATCTCGAACCTGCCATTAAAAATATAATAAAGATACAGCCAAAGTCTCAGACCACCTCAACATGACAGATCTAAACTGGCATAGAATGTATAAAGGCATTGCCAAAAAGAGTACTTATCATGACGAAGAACAATACCTGGGCCACTGTGATGCCAAATAGAGCACTTATTTCCCTAGATTCCTTCTTACTAATAGCATCTTTAATTGCGAAAACTGCTTGCAGATACTTAACAGCCTTTGGATTCAACAATTCTCTTGGCCGCTTTCCTGAAATATATAGAAATTCATCAGATACGAAGCACCAAGCAAGCAAAGGGTTGGGTGTGCTTGTTTTAGGGAACATAGAGAGCAACAATGAAGTGAATAATTATCGGTGATATACATTTAAGACAGAGAAGAAGAGATGAAACTATGAAAGCAATAGCAGTAAACTTGGTATATTAAGACAAGAATAATTAAATAAACTAAAACAAATGCTTGAAAGCGACTGAGAGGCACAAAATCAATCCATATGTAACTGTCCAATAATAAGCATGATTATGCAAAGGATCCCACGAATCATAACAAGACTCACCAATTTTTATAGACAAAGCACCGGCAGCCTGAAAAAATAGAAACAAAACAGATCAATTCGTTAACAGAGATGATACAAATGATCACTTGAAGGACAAAGTGATATGTAAACAATAAAACCATCACCATTACAGATGGGTCATGCGATTGAATTATAATGCAAAGTTTGTGTACAGAGATGTTAACCAGTATACAGAATAAGCCGAAAACTCGAGCTTTATGAATGTCTACCAAAAACACCTCTAATTTCTCTAGTCTCGATGCCCTTTGAGAATTTATATCAAAGTCCAAATGAGTTATCTTTCTCAGCTTTGCCCATATCACCAAAATCACCTCCCCCCCCCCCCCCCCCTTAATAAGAAAAAAAAACCAGAACTTTCGATTCCACAAAACCATCAAAATGATAACCCACCATTTCTTGCGCGAGGGGGTTAACGCCGGTGAGTTTGCATTGCGTAACAACAACATCTTGAAACTGATCGATCTGGCTATGGAAAAGCTCCTTCTGCGAATCCAATAGCTCCATTAACGACTCCACCGAGCTCCCGATTTCTACCACCTCCTTTAACGCGTTCATGGCCGCCGACGGAAAACTCGAAGACCAATACGCAATCGGAATTCAAAATGTGCATCAGGGAATTTCTCTGAGCTGAGACTCAGTGATTCGTACGTAGAGAAAGAGCTATGACGATAAATTCAATGAACAATTGAACATGGTACCTAATTCGGATTGTACAAAGTCGGGTTAGGGTTTGGGTTTTCTCGTGTAAGCATAAACAAAGTACAGACGGCAAAAAAAACCTAAAACGCAGCGTTTTTGATACAGATCTACATAAATTAAAATTTTAAAAGGGAGTAAATAATTAAAATTTAACCCTCATATTAAATAAGTATTAACTTCTTTTTTTTAACATAAGTATACGTAACTTAAATTTGTTAACATAAAAGAAGATAATTCCTAAATAATCTCTATATATATAGAGCTGAATAATAATAGAAGGAGGAGTTTATTTTTCAGAGATATTTTTTCTTTTTGCTTTCACCGCCTTCAAAGGTCTCGAACCTCTTTCTCTCTATATTATTATTCTGCCTTTCTCAACGATTTTCAGGGTTTTGATCTTCTCTCGCTTAACTTTTCGATCGCTGAAGCTTTCGCCGATCTTGTTGATTCGATAATCTTCAAGGAGTTTTTGTGGTACGCGACATCTTTTATGTGATTAGGGTTTAAGATCTCGCGTTATCACTACTTATCTCAATTTCGTGATTGTTTTATTTATCTTTAATAATTGTTTGTTGATTTTCCGTCTATTTAGGTTGAATTTTTGGAGGTTTCTGGGATCGGGATTGTTAGGGTTACATCGGTGTCTCTCGATTGCATATGATTGTTCCTTTTTCGAGTATTTCAGTTAAAGCATATACTTCGATTTTTTATGTTTTCTTACCATGTGATAGTTTAGGGTTTTTGTTCGATGATAGAACTAGTTTTGATTTCGATAATGTGGGTGTTTTATGTGTTGTTATAGCCTCTAAAGATTGAAAATTATTGTTGTTCCTCTCGTGTTCAATTCGTTCTTTTGTTACTGTTGGCCTAAAGTTTTGTTTTCTCCTTGTTTCATGGTTAACTTATTAGATTCACGGCAGCTTCTAAACATGGAGCGAAAGACAATTGACTTGGACCAAGGATGGGACTATATGCAAACTGGTATTACCAAGCTGAAACGGATTCTGGAAGGACTACCTGAGCCGGCATTTGACTCTGAGCAATATATGATGCTTTACACGTAGGTCTTTTATTATTTGTTGTTTATTACCTTATAGCGGTTTGGTTGTTTGACACTGGTACTTATGAGGGATCTTATGTGATTTTCAGGACTATCTACAACATGTGCACCCAGAAACCTCCTCATGATTATTCCCAGCAGCTATATGACAAATATCGTGAAGCATTTGAGAATTACATCAGCTCAACAGTGAGTTTGATTATTATTTATTGTCTGTCTTATTGACTCCCTGTAAAGTTGTTCAAATTGTTTTTAATTTGCTCTCTTATTTTCCGTGTTTAGGTTTTACCTGCTTTAAGGGAGAAGCATGATGAATATATGCTGCGGGAACTCGTTAAAAGATGGTCTAACCATAAAGTTATGGTTAGATGGCTATCCCGATTCTTCTACTATCTTGACCGCTACTTCATTGCTCGGAGATCACTTCCACCACTGAATGAAGTTGGCCTGACATGCTTCCGTGACTTGGTTGGCATTCATTCCTGTGACTTTATAGCTTTCCATCATACCAAATTTAACTGTTCCTTGATTTTTTATATTTCAGGTCTATAATGAGTTGCATTCTAAGGTCAAAGAAGCTGTTATAGCACTTGTAAGGATGTCATCTATGAATGCATTTGTATCCCACTATGCTTTCACTGATACAAGGTCTAACATAGCCATTATTTGTGTCAGATTGATAAAGAACGGGAGGGTGAGCAGATTGATAGGACGCTGCTGAAAAACGTATTAGATATCTATGTAGAGATTGGAATGGGACAGATGGAAAGATATGAAGAAGATTTTGAAAGCTTCATGCTTCAAGATACTGCAGCTTACTATTCTCGCAAGGCATCAAGCTGGATTCAGGAAGATTCTTGCCCAGATTACATGTTGAAGGCATGACAATATTTTCTGAATATTGTTTTCAATTCACATTAGTCAACTATATTTATTTACCTTTGTGCTTCCATGTTGCAGTCTGAAGAATGTTTAAAGAAGGAGAGGGATAGAGTTACTCATTACCTTCACTCAAGCAGTGAGCCGAAGCTGGTTGAGGTTGGTTATAATACATTATGCACAATAGTTTGCAACTATGCCTGTATAAGCCTTGCATCTTTATGTGTTGCTTTTCAGACTCTCCTCATAATCCCAGCTTATGATATTTTATAGATTGACATCTGTTTAACTTCTATGGTTATCTGTTGTATGCAGAAAGTACAACATGAATTGTTGGTAGTGTACGCAAATCAGCTTTTAGAAAAAGAGCACTCAGGGTGCCGTGCATTGCTAAGAGATGACAAGGTAGAGCAATTAGATTTGTTTGTATTGATAATGAGTTATTGTCTTTAGTTTTGTCTTTGATGGAGTTTATGTGTTTGCTTTCAGGTGGATGATCTTTCCAGGATGTACAGGCTTTACCATAAAATTGTGCGAGGTTTGGAACCAGTTGCAAACATATTTAAGCAGGTTTCTTACCTATTCCATTCTTTTGCTTACGATTAGCTAAGGGATAGTATCTTCTTTATGGTCTACATACATTCTCTTAGTTGCTGTATAGTATTAACTGTAATTTGTAATATGTATACAGCATGTCACAGCAGAGGGTAACGCACTTGTCCAACAGGCCGAAGACACAGCTACTAATCAGGTTCATATTAGTTTACCTGTTTTATTCAGAAAACATTTTTCTGTTTCTGTTTGCTTCGCATGTCCTTGCTAAGATCATTTTTATTTTACAGGCTGCAAATACTGCTAGTGTCCAGGAACAGGTAATAATTGTTAGGGATTCATTTTTTTGTGACAATTGTTAGCGATTCACTTTCTCCCTTTCATTGTTTTCAGGTTCTTATCAGAAAGGTGATTGAACTACATGATAAATACATGGTCTATGTCACCGAGTGTTTCCAGAACCACACCCTCTTCCATAAGGTCTGTTGTACTTCCTCCGTACTTGTCATGAGTCCACTCTTATTAATGTGTACGTTGTTTTGTTAACCTGAATTTCTTAAAACGTATTGTAGGCTTTGAAAGAGGCATTTGAGATTTTCTGTAACAAAACAGTCGCTGGAAGTTCAAGTGCAGAATTACTTGCAACATTTTGCGACAATATTCTCAAGAAAGGAGGAAGTGAAAAGCTAAGTGATGAAGCTATTGAAGATACGCTTGAAAAGGTTCATCTCTTCGTCAAACTGTTGTTGCTAAGATCATTTTTTCAATTCTCTTGAAACCGGTCCTGAATTTTATGATGGTGTTATAGGTGGTCAAATTACTTGCTTATATAAGTGACAAGGATCTTTTTGCGGAATTCTACAGGTTTATCTCCCATTCCTATCTTTCTTTACCTCAATTCCGGTTTTTTTCTTTATTATTACTCTTTGTTTTTCTTGTAAAGTTTTGGTCATACTAGCATTTTGTGGAGATCCCTTTTCATATATTATGCGATGGAAAACTTTGGATTACTGAGTAGCGAGCTATCTTGTGTACTGTTAATTGTAGGAAGAAGCTGGCTCGTAGGCTCTTATTTGATCGCAGTGCTAATGATGATCATGAGAGAAGTATCCTTACAAAGCTCAAGCAACAATGTGGTGGGCAGTTTACTTCTAAGATGGAGGGCATGGTTAGTTAGTGTACTCTGGGTTTATTTATCGTGGTGCATGCTTTGATGATTTATGCTTACTATATCATTTGATCTGCTGGTTACAGGTGACAGATTTGACACTAGCAAGAGAAAATCAAAACAGCTTCGATGAGTATCTACAAAATAACCCAGCTGCAAACCCAGGGATTGACTTGTCCGTCACTGTTCTTACCACTGGTTTCTGGCCAAGTTACAAATCATTTGACATTAATCTGCCCACTGAAATGGTAAAAGCGGTCAAAAGTTTATATATGAAAAAGTTTGCTCCGGAGAGATCTTATTCGTTGGTTTGTTGTTTCAGGTCAAGTGTGTTGAAGTCTTCAAAGGGTTTTATGAGACTAAAACAAAACACAGGAAACTTACCTGGATCTATTCACTAGGAACTTGTCATATCAGCGGGAAGTTTGATCAAAAGCCCATTGAATTGGTTGTGTCTACGTACCAGGTATTGTTTGTTTCTTAGAAATTGTTTGTATGTCCGATCTTTTAGAACTTGTCTCTGATTCCAATTTTCTAATGTTAAAATTTCATATTCAGGCTGCTGTGCTTCTTCTGTTCAACACAACAGACAAATTGAGTTACACTGAAATCTTAACTCAGTTGAACCTAAGCCATGAAGATCTAGTCAGGTTGCTTCATTCCTTGTCATGTGCTAAGTACAAGATTCTCCTCAAACAGCCGAGCACCAAGACGGTCTCTCAGACTGATGTTTTTGAATTCAACTCCAAATTCACCGATAGAATGCGCAGAATAAAGGTCTCTGTCTTCACATATTATCATTAGTCAAAACTCAGCCGCAAGTTCATGTCTCTTCTTTTAACATATTTGTTAATCCTTTATCCCAACTTTGTTGATTTGCATCGCAGATCCCTCTTCCTCCAGTCGATGAAAGGAAGAAAGTCGTGGAAGACGTCGATAAAGACAGGCGCTATGCAATTGATGCAGCCATCGTAAGAATCATGAAGAGCAGGAAAGTGTTGGGACATCAACAACTCGTTTCCGAATGCGTTGAACAACTAAGCAGAATGTTCAAGGTAAAGCTAATTAGATCTATAAACACATTTGAAGGTATAATGATGTTCTATAGCTAATTGGATTATGTGATTTTGATGCAGCCTGATATTAAAGCGATTAAGAAACGTATGGAGGACTTAATAACGAGAGATTACTTGGAGAGGGACAAAGAGAATCCTAACATGTTTAGGTACTTGGCTTAGGGCTATGAAAGTGGTTGGGGCTCATGAAAGGTTATTTGCAGCGAAGAAGCATCTACTTGTATATTAGAAGTCAATATGGATAATTATCTTGAACCAAATTATCGGCGCCTTCGTTTTCATTTTTTTTCTTTTTCTTAAATATTCAGTCGTGCTTTTTTTTTTCTTTTTTCTTTGGGATGGAATTTGCCTTGTGGGGTTTTGTTTCTTGGATCTTCAAATGAAAATGGAGAATGCCTTAATGAATGAATCTCTGCTTTCAAATATGTCCATCATCAATCTTATTATTATTGAGTTTCATCTATCTTTATGTGCGTTGTGTCAATGTGATTGAAAAATGGTAGCAAACCTTGTGAGATCTCTCATCTTGTTAAAATCTTATGTTTAATGATGTAGCCTTAACGAAAGCAATGAGTTGAATAATACCATAGATTGGTACAAAAAGGTAATAAGACGACATGATGTTGCTGCTATGATGAACCTACCAAAGCCAAAGCGAGAAGGAGGTTTTCCATTAATAATACAAATGGGCCCTTAAAGCCCAATTATAGATTAATTGGGTTTAAGCTTATTTTAACAGGCTCAAATAAGATCCAAGTCATTCCGGCGTGTGGTGATAGTGTGAGATACCGATTCTAGGCCCCTTCATTTCTCTCTGCTTCTTCTTCCTTAGATCAAAAAACCCAAAAAGAAAGAGCTTCTTGTGCGTCTCTCATCCTCCAAGTTCTCCAAAATGCTGGCTAGACTCGCTGCTAAGCGTCTTCTTGAGATCCGTCAAGTTTTCCGTCAACCAACTTCTCAGGTTTTTCTATATCTCTAGCTTCCTCTCCGTTTTCCTCCGGCGTTTCCCGATCTCATATTCGGTTTGGTCCTTTTATCTTACAGGCGTCTCGTAGCTTGTCGACGGCTTTAAACTATGTGAGTGTTGGATATTTTCATTGATCTGTTCAATTTATTTTTCTAATTTTGTTTTGGCATTTGATTTTTGTGGTTATTTTGACTACTTATAGCACCTTGATTCTCCTGATAACAAACCCGATCTTCCATGGGAGTTTTCAGAGGCTAATAAATCTAAGGTCAGTGAATAATCGATATTTTTCTGTGACAATTAAGAAAACTTACAGTAGTCTGGTGGGTGAATCGAGATTATGTCCAATACGGATGCGAGCTCGTTTGGCTGTATAGATTTTCCCTTAGTTACAAATTTTCCGGGTGAATTGTGTGAACAACAGTAGAGATGGAAATTCATTTATAGTCTTACGGGGAAATGATAGACTAGAAGCAGCTCCATATATATATATATATTTCAGATGCTTTTTATAAACCTTCTACATAGACCAGAAGAAAATGTTTGCTTGATCTCCACTCATTAGGCAATCATGATCATGCGAATGTAGCTTTCTTCGAACAGTCAAGACTGGGAACTATTTATATGTTCGATTGCCTTTTTCTGCACATACTTTGAATCGCCTATCTGGGAACTGATTTCAAGGAGACGTATTACCTGAGGTTTCGAGCAAGGGGTCCAAATGGCCAACAGTTTTTCAGATATAAGTGTGGCAGATTAGTTGTAAACTGGTTTTTATGGATAAAAATTACTTACAAATAGTTGTGCAGTTGGTTCCAGTTTACTGCATTTGTCATATCTGGTTGGAGTGACCATGCCTAGAAAGTGATATTTACCCGATGTATTCAGCTTTTCTGGCATTCTAATATTGTCTTGAAACTGTACAGGTTAAGGAGATACTCTCTTACTATCCTTCCAATTACAAGCAGTCTGCAGTTATTCCACTTCTAGATCTTGCACAACAGCAGCATGGAGGGTGGCTCCCTGTTTCAGCAATGAATGCAGTATGTCATTTTTAACTATAATTTAGCAATCTCGTACTAAATGAAAGGACTGTGAAGTGGGAATGTAGAATTATCTCCTTCTAAACTTTTCTGCTTGGGTTTGATATTTGTTGTTAAAACTTTATTTTCTGTTTATTTTACCAACATAACAATAGAAAACAAATTTGCAGGTTGCTAAAGTTATAGAAGTTGCTCCTATCCGTGTTTATGAGGTTGCAACATTTTACTCAATGTTCAACAGGGCAAAGGTAAAAATGCTTTCTACCCCTAAATTCAAGTCTCTGCAGTGTACTTGATAAAATAAACATTGCTCACTCAAATTTCATTTGCTCTTACAGGTCGGAAAGTACCATCTGCTAGTTTGTGGGACAACACCTTGCATGATCCGTGGTTCACGAGACATTGAATCAGCTTTGCTAGACCATTTGGGAGTGAAACGCGGTGGTAAAGCTCTATAAGCAATCTTTCATTATCAAAATAGTAGGTTGATGCTCAGTAATACCAACCTTTGGTCTTATGTTTTTTGTGCAGAGGTTACAAAGGATGGTTTGTTCTCTGTTGGAGAGATGGAATGCATGGTATGGATATCACACCATCTCTTCATTTCCATAAATCGTAAATACATACAGAATAATCGCCAATACTAGTACTTTTAAATGAACAGATACCATTTAAATCTCATGTTTTTGGTTTTGTTACATACAGGGATGTTGTGTTAATGCACCCATGATCACTGTGGCCGACTATTCCAATGGATCAGAAGGATATACATATAATTATTTCGTATGTCAAACCACACTGAATAACTTGTCTTTTCTCCCGCATAATCTTATTGTTTATGTAGTTTAGTACGGAAGAGTAAAATGGTATCTAAACTGTCTTATGCTACAATACACAGGAAGATGTTACACCTGAGAAAGTTGTAGAGATTGTTGAGAAACTAAGAAAAGGGGAAAAGCCACCGGTAAAACATTAAACTAATCGTTGCATTTGGATACTTTTCTGATCTTCTACACGTACTATCATCGGTTGGGTAATACGATACAGTCTAAAGGGGTCACCAGTTTGGTTGCTGTTCACTTAGTTCGATTTTCAGTTTTCCTGTTACGATTGAGTTTTGTTTAGGAAAAGATTTTAGGTTTGAAATAGTTTATTTTCATTTTGGTTATGGTTTGGTTTTCGGATTTACGCAATCCTGGTTTGGTTCAGCTTAACCATATTGGGCACACCTATTAAACCAAAACTCAATTTTTGTTTCAGCATGGAACTCAAAACCCGAAGAGGATCAAGTGTGGACCAGAAGGAGGAAACACAACACTACTCGGCGAGCCTAAGCCACCGCAATTCCGTGATCTTGACGCCTGCTAAGCTAAAGTTCTGTTCGCCGCCGGTTTTATGTGGTTCAATAACGCAAAAGGCTATAGCTTTGTTTGAAGCCTGTAGCATCAAATTGAGTTTGCATACTTTCTTTTTAGTCTTCTTCGTTTTTGAATTCAAACCCAATTTTAAAGTTACCAAAAAGTATCCTCTATTATGATCTCACTTCTAAGATTTATTATGTGAAATTGTCATAAACAAACAACTCATCTGTTTATGTAAAAGCGAAGATTTCCCAAATGCGTTGAAGAAACACAATAACAAAAAATATTGGCCATGAACGGGGAAGTAGTTTTTAGTTTTTGGTTTTTCATTTTTAGTTTTAGTTTTTAGTTTTTGATTTTTTCCATAATTTTGGTTTCCAAAAAATTTCAAAATTTGGTTTTTAATTTTCGGAAAAAATATCGTTAAATTTGTAAAAACTGATTTTTCTATTTTTTAAAAAGATGTAAAAGTCAAAAACTTAGAATGTTTGAATTGTAACGAAAAACCAGTTTTTCAAAAACTTCAATAGATTAAAACAGATTTTGTGAAAAACAAAAACCAAAAACTACCCTACAAAATCGAGTAGGATCCGGTTAATGATTTGGCATCAGAGTTCGATTCTTACCCGTTGCATTAAAAGTGGAGTTTACATTATGGATCGGCCTTATCGATCCAATTGTTGAAAAAAAAAAAACAACCCTAAAAACACTAGCTAGTCAACACCATAATTTTAATGGGCTAAATAGCACATTTGGTACTCTTTCCACTAATCACAAAATCCTTTAAAAATACCATCAATAAACTTTCTAATTTTCATATTATATATTAATGAAAAATACACTTGACAAAAGAAACCTTCTAACTTGTCATCTTTTACAATTTTTTGGTGCCAAAAATAAATAAATAACAAGTTGGAGATTTTTTTTTCCACTTTTTGTTGAAATGCTAACAAAGATTAAAGCAAACTATTTAATTACTATATTACCTTAAAGTCATACAAAATAAATAGTAATACAAAGGATGACAAATTGCCAATACTCTATTTTATTATTTATTTTCTTCAAATTGTACAAAACTCAATAAGGGTCCCACACATTTCCACTACTACTAATAATAATACCCCTTCAAGCTCCTTCAACCTCCCACTAAAGTCTTGAAAACAAAAAGTTGCTGTCATCAAAGTCCACCTAAAAATAAAGGTAAAATGATAACAATTATATTTAATCAAGTAAGCTTTTTGACAAATGTTTCCTTCTACTGCAAATCCAACATTAATTCCATCTCCAAAGCCTTTTTTACCTTTCCAATCAGATAGACCAAGTGGGTGTGCAAGAGGAAGAAGAAACCAGGAGTCATTAGAGCAGAAGCAAAACCCCATGTTGGACCATTGGATTGTCTGTACAAACTGCTATTTGCACATAACTTATGGTGGAGGATTTGTCTCAGGTTTCACCACTGAAGATGTATCTGGAGGCTGAGAATGGTAAATAACCATAGCCAAAGAGATAGGCATCATACAAAGAGCTTTAGATTGAAGAAGCTGCATTGCGGCTCCAACATTTTCTTCCATCAGTTTAGCCACTTGACGCTCGGTCCCATCATTAGACCATTTCTCCCAAGCCGGTTGTGGAGTCCTTCCACCATCACCAGTTTCATCCTATTGACATTTTCAAGCAATACTAAGTCAAACCCCATCACTAAAGTTTTGATCTTTTTCTTCTTTAAATGTTTACCTCAACTGATGATGACAAAGGCATATCAGTAACAAGTGGAGCAACTGCACCAGCTCCACCAAGTCGGCTCATGCTCAAAACCTAACAAAGTTGACCAAAGAGAGATAGATATCACCAAAAGGATAAGCTTTAACCCATGAAAACTTTACTTTTAGATGAGCATGGAAGATTTGGCAAGAAACACATTTTTTCTTTCTTTAAGAAAAAAGATATATATTATCTGACCAGAAATTCATCATTGCATTATGTTTCTTTAGTGTCTCCATTATCTTTTAAAGTAAAGAGACTTTCTTTTTTGGCTTGCGAGAGCTTTAAGTAACCGACTGCATTTTGATATAAGAAGTATTTCATCTACTAGATTATACTATAATGTGAGCATGATTGTAATTAATGTTTGAATATATTAAAATCCTAAACTATGATTAGCCTCCAAATGACAAAAAAAAAGTGAAAGGCGACTAAATGCCAAAGAAAACAAAAGCATTTTGGACTTGTTTATTCTTAGTCACATTTAAAAAACTAATCTAATCAGGTTGAAATTTGGTTGAAGGGTAGGTGAGGTTGGGACCAGAATTAAGACCAGAAAAATCCATCCAGAGAATTTAAAAGACATAAATTTTAGATCTCTAATCTTATGAACAAACATATTAAAACTATAGAAGAGAGGATATACCTTAACTTGGAGCCTGAGAAACTTTACATAATCGACAATCTCATCAATCATGGCAGCTCTATCAGTCTGCAAACGAAGATGGGAGAGACAGTGACTGTTAAACATGCAAGAACTCTAAATAACAGATATGAGAAATGTTTCCATGTCTTAAAGAGAGATTGATTACAGGTGAGGCTCCCGGTGAAAGATACCGACCTTATTCACAGTAGGAACAAGTTCCTGCAGTGCTCGGATCCGTTCTGCTATTCTTTCCCTACGAAGCTATATGGCAAAAGTAAAAATAACAATCAGCTTATGCCACCATTAGACCAAGAGATCACTACACAACGGTAACAAATAAACTCTAACATCTTTCAACTACAAACAACATGTATCTCACAGGAAAATGCAAAGCAGAAGATGAAGTACAGTGTATTATAACTTTACCCGCTCAGCGATGCTATGTGGATCAGTAGCCTGACCACGCCTAGCTCGAACCCTAGGGCGGATTGATGTAGGCTGATGTGGTGCTGATGTAGCTGGCTGTTGCATCGGTTGCCCATGGAAAACCTTCCAAACAAAACAAGAATTAGTTCCACAAGTTGTAAATCAAAGCACTTTCAGCACAAAATCAATGTAACTAACAGATTGTTTCTACAATAGAGTAAAGCTGCATGAACTAGTGACAAAGTTGCTCATATAATCTTCATTTTAGGTTCTACTAAACAAATCAAAATCAAATCATCAAAATGCCTAAAAATCTCAAAATCTGAAGACTTTGCTTTTCAACAATTTACAACAGAAAACAAAAACAAAAGTTGCCAATAATGTTCAATTTCTTCCATTTTCTCACAAACAATAAAAATTAAAAGCAAAGAACATAACTTACAGGTTTCATAGAAGAACAACGATTATCAACAACATCATCAGAGAATCGTTTCCCACTTCCATGTCCACCTTCAGGTCTAAGAAACCCATGTCCTTTTCCTTGATCAAGACTTAACCCTAAAGGAAACATCTGATTATGAAACCCAGTTGGTCCACTTCCTCCTAAACCACCCATATGACTTCCTTCTTCACCAGAACCCAATTGCAACATCATCGGTGGTGCTCCACCGCCTAATCCACCATCAACTCCAGATAAACCACCAGCAGAAGAAGACGAGAAATTAGGAAGACTAAGGATATGTTCAAAGAAATCATCAGAAGGAGTTTGGTCTGAAAGGTTCTCATGAGGGTTGTTACTAGCCATAGCTTAAGTTAAGGAAAAAAAAACACAAAGAGTATGACTCGAACAAGTCAATATGAGTTACGATTAGAGAAGTATAAACTCTTCAAAGAAGGATTTACATGCGAACGCTACGGGTTTTTTTTTTTTGTTTGATGATATTTTTTGATTCTTTTAAACGAATGAGGACGAAGAAGACAATGACGAGAAAGGAGCAGAGAAAAGGTGAATACTTTATGCTCTGTTTATAAAATCATTTTTAAGATAAATAACCTTACTTTTTTGGGTTATTTCATTTTTGCCATCGGCCTCCTTGTCTTTAACGTCCAAATCCAATAACATTAGAAAACATAAGCAAGTGGGCTAGGTTTGATCTTAAATGGGTCTTCAAACGTGGGCCTTATTTCAATTTTAAACGTGGGCCTTCACATATTCCTCCATACATATATCCTTGTCCAATTACGCAACTATTTCTGCATTCTTCGTTTCCATTTTGTTCACATGGTCGCTCATGAAGCTCAGTATTCTTAGGATTTTTTTGTCCTCGTGTAATAAATCCTAAAACAAAGACATATCATTGTTAGCATTTCTAATCAAATCAATGTATTTGCTCTAATAAGAAAACGTACATTATCTTTACAATATCTATAGTAAATCATTCAATATTTTACACATCACTATTTGTAAAAAGTATTTTCTTTAACCAAATTTTTATTTTGTTCAAATTAAAAAATTGTTTGTGATAATAATGTAAGCCTAGAAAGAAAAGATAGGCTCTACATCTTTTCCTCACGTCATAAATCATCGGGTGGTTATAAGGTCAACATAGGCATAAATCAAACTTCAAAACGCAGACACATAAAGGCAATCAATGTTTAAACCACTATGTATTAGGCGATTAATCTACCATTACGACATGTTGTCGTAGATTATTTGCAAACAGCCGCAAATGTGCGACTAATCTTGGTCGTTGCACATTTGCAACTAATTTGCGATTAAACATGTTGAAATCTCACTTAAGATCGCAAATTCACTAATATTTACGATTATTGTTGTAATTGCGAATGCTAGTCACAAAACGGCTATTTCTTGTAGTGATTCATCTAAAACTTTTTGAAAATTGATTTTGTTGCAACCACACACAAATTTTAATACTAGATTTCAAAAATATTTATATGCAAATTTATGTGATATTTAATTTAAGAAACAATAAATTTGGTTATGAAGTTAAGTGATGTTAAATATATTTTTTAAAAGTACACTAAAAATGAGTTTTTAACCCCAAAATCTAAAAGTCATCCAAAATTGACTTTTATATATGATTTTTGAGAAGGTTAATAGTCACAAATTTACTAAATATGAGTTTCTAAGCCAAAATTTTGAAAATCTAAAAATCATCAAAACGGAATAAAAAATGAATTTCGAGAAAGTTATAACCTACAAATTTACTAACCATGGGTTTATAAGCCAAAAAATTAAAAATCTAAGAATAATAGAAAATGGAAAAAATTGATTTTTGAGAAGGTTGTAGCCTAGAGGTTTACTAAAAATGACTTTTTTAGTAAAAAAAAATTAAAATAGAGTAAAAATAATTTTTGAGAAGGTTATAATAGTTTACATATTTATTAAGAATGTGTTTCTAAGCCAAAAATTTGAAAATCTAAAAATTATCAAAAATTGAATGAAAAATTATTTTTGAGAAGGTTATAGGTAACAGATTTACTAAAAAGTATCTTCTAAGAAAAAATTGAAATCTAAAAATTATCAAAAATGGAGTGGAAAATGATTTTTGAGAAAGTTATATTTTAAGTATGTGTTTATAAAATATACTAGTTGTAGTGGATGTCTGCCCATTTTACAAAATGATATTTGTGATTTAGTTTTTTTTGTTACAGCTATTATATTTTTTTTGTTAACTAACGAGAAGTTTGGGTCGTAGTTCATATCAATCTATCTGGGACGGTTCGTATTTAGATATCTGATTGTCAAATAGAAATGATTAACAATTACGCATTTGAGAGAAATTGATTTTTTTTCTTGACCAACAGAGCGACTTCTCCTCAAGTGAAAACCCCTAGACCACTATCAATTGGTTACAAATATTATATATCACTATTAATTTGTTTTGCTTCAAAATTTTACGGGTACCTAAAGTTTTTGAATCGAATCAAAGCAATTTTTGGATTGTAACGCATCTTATATATATTTTGTCCACTCCAATCAGTAGTCTCATTTTATTATATATAAATTTTAATATTGGTTTTTGGTTTTCTAGAATATTTGAAATATAGGCAGAGTGATTTTTCTAGCATACAATAAAATAGTTTTTAAAAATGCCCGTAATGTGATTAATGTGGGACAAGGAATATGCACGAAAGAAAAATTTGTCAAACAAAATATGATATGTTTTTTTTTCATTAATTGAACTTAAACTCAGAACAATCGAAAAAAGCAGTCTGAATTAGATAACTACATCTAAACAAAGAATAAGAACATATACGTAAAAAGAAAGATGGCTACAAGTGTACACCACGTTTGCACCTTTATCAATTTTTCTTTTTGTATTTTGATTCTATTTAGCAATGCGCTATCTACCGATAAAATTGTTTTGTCATCTACAAAATCTTTTACATTCTCTACAAATCAAAGTCTGGTTTCTCGAGTCTTTGAGCTGGGCATCTTCAAACCTGAAGGGAATAGTTATGAAGATGTGGATCGTTGGTATCTCGGGATTTGGTTCAAAAATATATCTGAGAGAACCTATGTATGGGTTGCAAACACAGAGCATTCTCTGTCCTGTCCCATTGGAACCATCATAGTGTCCTATTTTGAATTATACAGTGTAGGCTTGGAAGAAATGGATAAAAGGAAAATGGGGATGTGTCATAGATCCTATTCTGGTAATATCCAAAATCGAAAAAATATTGGATGAGCATTTTTTGTTTATAGCAATAAGTATGATATACAAACTAAACCATATCCAAACGAATACCGATTATCATCATTTTTATATACAAATATTTTAAGTATTTTAAGATATTTTGAATATTTTTGGATCCAAACCAAAAAAAATCAATCAAAATCAATTTCAGCCGGAGTTTACTCCAACTTGGGTTGTAGCCGGAGTTTGTACCATAATTGTTGCGATTTCTCTAGCTGTGGAGCATTTTCTTCATTACTTTGGTATTGTTCTTAAGAAGAAGAAGCAAAAACCCCTTTATGAAGCCTTTCAAAAGGTTAAAGAAGGTAACAAATCTGTTTGTGAATTTCTGCTTCGTTATAAGTGGGTTCCACGGATCTTTTGAGCTTCGATTCTTATTATTTCCAGTTCAATAAAACTGCAAATTCTTGTTTTAATTAGGGAAAACGGTCAATTAAATCCTGAATTTACGTGTTTTTGTCAATTTAAACTCGAACTTTTTCTCTCTCCAAAAAAACCACAAACTTGTAGTTGACCACGCCATATTAGGTTCACCGTTAGTCAAAATTAACAGATGCTAAGCGTCGTTAGTGTAATTAAACTAGCGTTCGTTGGGTTAACAAAACCATCAAAACACAGTGTTTTGACCCCCCAAAAAATTGAAATCCCTAGATTTTGCCCTAATTTCGATTTCTATCTTTCTCCCTTTCAATTTCGAATTCCAAATCGAAATCTTAAATCGATTTTGATCTTTCTCCTCTTCTCAATCTCAAATCAAAATCGAAAGCGAAAGTCTTTTCTCAATCTCAAATCGAAATTGTCTGTTACACCACGCAAGTCCTTTCTCTGCAATTGTGAATACAGATGAACGTGTGCCTACTAAGCTAAAGAAAGCCATTATGCAAGCTCGAACAGACAAGAAGCTAACCCAGTCCCAACTTGCTCAAGTATTTAACCACTACCTCTATATCTCCTTCTCCTATTTCACCTGTTAGATGTAACCTCTGTACATAACAAAAGGAGCTTTTTTTTGTAGATTATCAATGAAAAACCACAAGTGATTCAAGAGTATGAGTCTGGCAAAGCAATCCCGAACCAACAAATCCTTTCTAAGCTTGAGAGAGCACTTGGAGCTAAACTCTGTGGAAAGAAGTGATCAAGTCCTAATGATGTAGTAAGTAACAACAATGAGTGCTTTGATCTAAATGCATAAACTTTTCTGATGTAAGAAAGCAAAAACCTTTTGGATGTGTTTGTTTGGTTGATGAATCACTCATCGCATAAACTTGTGTATCAATATAAATAATGGTCTTTTCATCACACACATTAAAAGCTGCTTATTGTTGATTGAACACGATCTTAAAAACAAATACAAAAATTCAATATTAGAATTCAAGTACAGGTTCTTCTTCAACAGGATCAAGGACCCATTCACTATCTTCGTTCTGAATCATTCCTTTGTTTTTTTCCACCCACCAAGATACTGGTACTAAACACTCATGTTTGAAGAACTCACATGACTTGTTCACTAATGCAATACTTCTCTTGATCATCAAAATCGAAATCGAAATCGATTTGAGATTGAGAAAAGGCTTTCGCTTTCGATTTTGATTTGAGATTGAGAAGATGAGAAAGATCGAAATCGATTTGAGATTTGATTTGGAATTCGAAATTGAAAGGGAGAAAGATAGAAATCGAAATTGGGGCAAAATATTGGGATTTCAATTTTTTGGGGGTCAAAACACTGCGTTTTGATAGTTTTGTTAACCCAACTAACGCCAATTTAATTACACTAACGACGCTTAGCATCCGTTAATTTTGACTAACGGTGAACCTAATATGGCGTGGTCAACTACAAGTTTGTGGTTTTTTTTTGAGAGAGAAGAAATTCGAGTTTAAATTGGTAAAAACACGTAAGTTCAGCATTTAATTGACCGTTTTTCCATTTTAATTACAGTATTATACTATATTTACTATAACACAACATAACAATTACAAAACTATATATATATATATATATATATATATTTTTTTATATATATATTCAATTTAGAAACTTTAAACTTTTTTTTATCAAGGTTTCCTGTATTAAAAGGTTCATTTCCAGTAGATGCACATACAAGTCTTTCCTCTACACTCTCCACCTCCAAATCTTTGCTTACGGGAGTTAGACATGCATTCAATATCCCCATTTTTTTTATCACAAGTCCCAGGTGCTATATCCTTGTTTTTCTCGGAATCACAATGGAAGGTAGTACGTCGCTGTCCTTGTATAATAAATCCTATAACAAAGACAACTTAATCAAATGAATAAATATATATATATATATATATTTATATATTTGCTCTTATATGATCTATATAAAAAACGCACATTATCTTTACAAAATCTATAGTAAATCATTCAAATATAGTACACATTTAAAAAGTATTTTCTTCAACAAAATTTTTATATTGTTAAAAGGAAATGTTTTCTTTTCCCAATAATATTATTGTTGCCAAACTATGAATTTTTCCTTTTGAAATTTCGAGATCAAAGCACATAAAGAAATTATAAACCGCCTGTCAAAATGAACATTAAGATTATCAAACAAATATTAAAACCAACAACTACATTATTCTAAATATATTAGTGCCTGCTAAGGCATGTGTGTTCACTTCATTGTAGCTTCTAAATATATTAGTATTGAGGGTCCTCGAGGGTACAAAATAATTGTGTGCTTAGTTTTGCATTACTTGCTACAATATCTCATAGTTGCTAATTGTTGTATTTTCTGAAAAATTATCCGTTAAGTATATTCTTACCCGATGTTTTATAGCTTGTCAGGGTTGCTATCTACTGTGAAACAACTACGACACTTGGTCTGCCTGGTCGAGTTGTTCCACAACACGGTATCATGTGTTGTAGTCTACAAATCTATTTTATCACAATAAGTGCCTGCTAAGTTTTTCATTGTCTGCTAGAATACCTCATACTTGCTATTTTCTTGTGTATTTTCTTATCCGGTATTGACTTGCCATGCCTACTCCATTCTAATCATTTAATTCTCTCGTTCATTTACCAACTAATCTTAGTGTTTCCTTTAATACTTATTTGTGTTCTACCTCCTCTGTATTATGATGTTTCTTGTTAGAATGGGTCACTGCAGCCTCTCGACTTGGATAATTGCAGCAGGACACGGCCCCCTCGGTGAACATGTTAATACATACCAAAAACTTTCTACCCTTAAAGCTATTCTCTATGCTCTGGATCCAGAAAAGCGCAAGGAATTAAAACAATCTCCATTGAAATCAATTGCTTATTTTCCATCTAATTCGGAAATTATTATGTACAAGTTGTGTTAGTTGGTACCGTCAGCTCACACTATCTTTTCTAATCAAAATGTGTTTTTTGAGATATTAAGTTTCATCTTAAATGGGCCTTATTGTTTAGTTCTTTAAAATATGGGCCTAACGTCACTTTCATATGGATTACTATCTTAAATGGCCTTCTTTACTACTTCTTATCTTCTTTTTTTCGTGATCTACTATTTCTTATCTTAGAACATCACATTTGCCGAATGTTATCTATATTTTAAATTAGATAATCATAAGAATATTAATATTATCAATATTTTAAATGAATATTATTTGCTTCGTTAATTTTCAAGTTACTTATTACACTTAATATGATGTTTTAGAGATTTCACACATATTAAAATTTTTTTTGCAATGTTTTATTTAGTCTTATTTATTGTTAGAAGATACAAAGAAAAATATTAATTATAAGTAAAACTTTATAAATAAATAAGGATAAAATAGAAAATATTAAGTCAAATATGCAATGGGAATTGAGTGTATTTTATTTGTAATAATTGAGTGTAAAGTAATTAAGACAATAGTCCAGATCATAATCTGATATAATATTTGATTAATCTTATAACATCGTTAATTTCGGACAACGGTTTGATACTCTCACAAAAACTGAGTCCAAAGTTGACCACGTGCATAAATTTACATCTGACTTTTTGTATATTATTCTTACATCATCATGTTACATCAATTTTTCCTACATCATCATATAATATTTGACTTTTTGGTTTTTGTTTTATAGCAATAAGTAATTAAGTATCATATACAAACCAAAAGCAATGGTATACTCGAATGTGACTTTATTATTAGTGAAGTGATAATAGTTGAGTGTGTAGTTGTTATTGAATGCTTTAATTCAACACACGGATTGAACACGATATTATTTATGTGTAGGAAACTGCAAAGTTTGAAACGCGTTTCTTAATTTGTCTTCTTACAGTTTTTAATTTCTATATGTGATTAATTATCATTCATAAACCTATTGTAGATTATTTACCATAATTAATCAAAATTCTACAAAACAAAACTCAAAAGAGAAACTCAGAATCATCCTCTCTCTGTCACTCTCTTCCTCGACCCTACTTGCCATTGGTACAGAAATAACCTTTTCTTTTCTGATTTTGTTCTCAGATTGAACTTTGATTCTTAAAAAACTCGTCCTCTTTTTGTCTGAATAACAGAGAAAATGGGTCATGGAGAAGAAGGAATGTCGCTTGAGTTTACTCCAACTTGGGTTGTAGCCGGAGTTTGTACCGTAATTGTTGCCATTTCTCTAGCTGTGGAGCGTTTTCTTCATTATTTTGGTACTGTTCTTAAGAAGAAGAAGCAAAAACCCCTTTATGAAGCCCTTCAAAAGGTTAAAGAAGGTAACAAATCTGTTTGTGAATTTCTGCTTCGTTATAAGTGGGTTCCACGGATCTTTTGAGCTTCGATTCTTATTGGAAACAGTAATTAATGTCGACTGAATCCTACTTGAAAATTACGTTTTTTTTCTAGGAAGATGTTACCTTTAATTAGTGTTTCTTCGGTTCCTGCAAATGAATCGATCACTTTTGAATGTTGGACCAAATTGTCAAGCTAAAGTTGGCTTAATCAGATTCTTTAAGCAGCTTGAGTCTTTTAAAGTTCGAGTTTTGCTACTATTATGCTGCTTTGTTGCGAATTTGCTGATTTATGACTCATTTTCAGAGTTGATGTTCTTAGGGTTTATGATATTGTACCAATTCTTTGATACAAATACAATCTTAAGTGAAATGTGACTGTAATAGATTATATGCAGCGTGAGTCTTAGATGTTGAAATCTTTTGACTGTGACAGATTTATACGCAGCTTGAGTCTTGAAGTTACAATCTTATACTAGCTTTGATGAAAGTTAGAGGATTTATGATTATGTTTTTTTGGGAATTGCAGAGTTGATGTTGTTAGGATTCATATCGCTATTATTGACGGTTTGCCAAGGATTCATTTCCAAAATTTGTGTGAAAGAAAGTGTGGTTATGCATATGCTTCCATGTTCACTTGATTCAAGAAAAGCAGCTGAGGCAAGTGAACATAAAAATGTCACTGCAAAAGAACATTTTCAAACTTTTTTCCCTATAGTTGGAGCCACTAGGCGTTTACTTGCTGAACATGCTGCTGCGGAAGCTGGTTACTGTAGCGAGAAGGTGGATTTCAATACTTTTCAGAGCCTCATTTCTTGGTAATTACTGATAAAATCAGTACTGACTTGTCGCCCTCTTTTGTTACAGGGTAAGGTACCATTGCTTTCGGTTGAAGCATTGCACCATCTGCATATCTTCATCTTCGTCCTTGCCATATCTCATGTGACATTCTGTGTTCTTACCGTGGTTTTTGGAAGTACTAGGGTGAGCATTAGTCATATCTAAATATTCTACATTCAGCTGTCAAGTAATGTTGAACTCTCAGGTGTTGATGCTGTAATTTAATCATTTTTTATGTTAATGCAGATTCACCAATGGAAGAAATGGGAGGATTCAATTGCAGACGAGAGTTATGACCCTGAAACGGGTACTAATACACAAGTTGTTTGTTTTAGTCAAATATATGTACAAAATTCATGAATATGGTGGTAACGTATTATTTGCTTCGACTTTTGCAGCTATCAGGAAAAAAAAGGTCACTCATGTGCAGAACCATGCTTTTATTAAAGATCATTTCCTTGGTATGGGTAAAGATTCAGTCATCCTCGGATGGACGGTATGGTATTTTCATTACATTGCTTGCTTGTTTTTCTTTTGGTTATCTTTCCTTTTGAACTACCTGAATGTTTAAGATTATGTCGTTTACATGACAGCATTCCTTCTTCAAGCAATTCTATGCATCAGTGACGAAATCAGATTATGTGACTCTGCGTCTTGGTTTTATTATGGTAAAACTTTGATTATTTAAACGTATTGGAGATGTGTAATGTAAAATTTTGTTTTGTTCAGGTAGACTAACATCTAACTGGTTTATTACAGACACATTGTAAGGCAAACCCTAAGCTTAATTTTCACAAGTATATGATGCGAGCTCTAGAAGATGATTTCAAACAAGTTGTTGGTATTAGTTGGTATCTTTGGATCTTTGTCGTCATCTTCTTGCTGCTAAATGTTAATGGTACGCTTCTTAAAACTTTTTAGTGTTCTTCATCTTTTTTTGTATTTAGTTTTGATCTCAATGAAGGAAGCTTTTGACGTTTTCTCAAAGAGAAATTGGGGTCATTTTACATTGAAGCTACATTTTTGTAACTTGCAGGATGGCACACATATTTCTGGATCGCATTCATTCCCTTCATTGTGCGTCAATTGTTTTTTTTTCTACTCATAATGTGTTATAATCTTATTTCAATTGAACTTAAAATTGTTCTCCTTTTTTTGTTGAAATTTTAAAGCTGCTTCTTGCTGTGGGGACAAAGTTGGAGCATGTGATTTCACAATTAGCTCATGAAGTTGCAGAGAAACATGTAGCCATTGAAGGAGACTTAGTGGTGAAACCCTCAGATGAGCATTTCTGGTTTGGAAAACCTCAAATTGTTCTCTTCTTGATCCATTTTATCCTCTTCCAAAATGCTTTTGAGATTGCGTTTTTCTTTTGGATTTGGGTAAGTCAACTTCTTTAAGGAAAAAACGAAATTCCAAGATTCACCTCAAATGGTTAAGACTAATAAGTATGTATCTTAGGTTACATATGGCTTCGACTCGTGCATTATGGGACAAGTGAGATACATTGTTCCAAGATTGGTTATCGGGTAAGCCAAAATATGCTATCTTTTTTTTTAATCCAATCTCATATTGTTTCAATGGATATATCTCGTCATATATCAATATTTTCTTCTTCTCTTTAGGGTCTTCATTCAAGTGCTTTGCAGTTACAGTACACTGCCTCTTTATGCCATTGTATCACAGGTGAAAGCTTTTAGAATCTTTGGGTCTAGCTTTTCAAATTCGTTCTGAAAACTTGACCTTTTTCTTTTGTTGCAACAGATGGGAAGTAGCTTCAAGAAAGCTATATTCGACGAGAATGTGCAGGTTGGTCTTGTTGGTTGGGCACAGAAAGTGAAGAATAAGAGAGAGCTAAAAGATGCAGCTAGTAATGGAAGCCAAGGAAGCTCTCACACTGGTGCCGGTGCTGGTGCTGGTTCTGTTTCTGGTGCTGGTCCTGGTCTTGGTGCAGGTTTTGCAGGAATTCAACTCAGCAGATTAACAAAAAACAACGCAGGGAACACGAACAATGAGATTACACCTGATCCTAAGAATTGAGTAGAGAGGTTATCTCTTCCTTAAGAGGAGCATCATCAGTTCTAGCTTTAAGATTCAGTCTTGCTATTATACTTAGCTATAGTGACTTGGCTTTTTTCTTTCTGTTTTTATTACAATTGGGAATTGGATCTGTTTGTATATTGCACTATTTGGAACATTGTAGTTAGGTACTTCAAAAAACTGATATTTGAATGTCTTTCTAAAATCTTGCAAATTTTTTTGCAGTTTTTTCACTTTTTGTATTTATTTGGCTTTAGCTATAGTTGGTTTGAATGTAAAGAAAACAAAACCGAAAAGAATTAGATTCTTTCATTCGGTTTGATTATTAGATCGGTTTGTATGATTAAACCGGATTGTAGCGAGAGTCAAAGCCACACTACTCGCGCTAATCGCTACATTCATTTTCTTCTTCGAATGCTCAGAAATGGCTCCTCTCAAGAACCCTCCCGCCACGCTTGGTCTATCAGAGACTTTCGCTAAGTTAAAGTCACAAGGCAAAGTAAGCAAATTGTTTCCAAATTCCTAAAACTTTCAATTTTGATCTTCTTCCTCAACTATTCGTTCTACAAATTCTGATATGGGTTTTGCTTTGTTGAAATTGACAACAATTGACTATCTTAGGTGGCTTTGATTCCATATATCACAGCTGGTGATCCAGATCTTTCTACAACTGCAAAAGCTCTCAAATTGCTTGACTTGTGTGGTTCCGACATAATCGAACTCGGTGTTCCATACTCTGATCCACTGGCTGATGGTCCAGCAATCCAGGTTCGATCCACAAAGCCCATACGTTCATTTCTAGTCTTCTAACCCTTTATTCGAACTTCCCTCTTTCTTGTCTTAGGCTGCTGCAAGACGTTCGTTGCTTAAAGGAACCAACTTTAACTCCATTATCTCTATGCTTAAAGAGGTGTGTCTGGTTTTGTTTACTTACTTTCTTACCTCTTATAGCTTAAAGACGATGAAAATTGCTCTCAATGCTGAGTATACAGTGGATTTTGATACTTCTGGTGTTAGTTTACTTAAAAAGGTACTCTTTTTATTCCAAATTTCTCAGGTTATTCCTCAGTTATCTTGTCCAATTGCATTGTTTACGTATTACAATCCGATCCTGCGGAGAGGAATAGAGAACTACATGGCGGTTATAAAGAATGCTGGAGTTCATGGTACATTAACATTTTCAATTTTTCTCCTAAGTAAAATGTTCCTTATGCTGTTTAAGGGATCAGTTTTGACACCTTTTGCTTCCATTTATTCTCCTGTCTGCTCTACATTAACGGTTTATGGTATAACATGGTGTCTCTTCATAGGTCTTCTTGTTCCTGATGTTCCATTAGAGGAGACTGAGACTCTGCGGAACGAAGCTCGGAAGCATCAGATTGAACTAGTATGAAGTTCTTCTCTAAGTAATTAAGCTGTCAGTAAAATTAGAACAAAGCACCTTTCATAGCAAATTGTTTCTATCATTTACCACTTTTACGGTGTTGTCTTCAAGGTATTACTCACAACACCCACAACCCCGAAAGAACGAATGAATGCCATTGTTGAAGCATCTGAAGGATTCATCTATCTCGTAAGAATCACAATTTCACGACTCTTTTAGATCAGAACATGACGCAAATAAGTTTTGTATGTTAATGTTGTTCTCGAGCTCTTTCCAGGTGAGTTCAGTAGGAGTGACTGGTACAAGAGAGTCTGTTAATGAAAAAGTTCAATCTCTTCTACAACAAATCAAAGAGGCAACAAGCAAGCCAGTGGCCGTTGGATTTGGCATATCAAAACCCGAGCATGTGAAACAGGTTTGTCTGCATATCCGTTGGATTAGCAATATCTTGGCAATGGGATTTGGTAATCTGACTCAATTTGTTTCACATTTCAGGTAGCTGAATGGGGAGCAGATGGAGTCATTGTTGGTAGTGCAATGGTTAAGATATTGGGCGAGTCTGAATCACCTGAACAAGGACTCAAAGAACTAGAAGTCTTCACTAAATCTTTAAAGTCTGCTCTTGTCTCCTGAATACACAATGATTTTTCTTTTAATTCAACCCGACGAACCAGATATCATTGCGTTTTAAGAACATAACATCCATCTCCAAATAAACATAAAGAGTTATACATTATTGTGAAGTTTTCCGATTTCGAAGGAGAAATACAAGAATATCAAAAACAAACAAATTGTATAGGCTCAGCGAGCATGCAGAATGCATATGTTTAACGCTGTGACACAGATTCCGCAGAGAAGAGGTACTTGACACGGGAGAGAACTGAATCATGAGCAGGATCATAGGGATGGTCCTTGGAAGGGATCTCCAGGATTGCAGGAACTGGCTTGTTGTAGCTATCCACCAAGAACCGAATCATATTTGCAATCTACAACAATACAAATTTTCTCATTACGTTTTTGACAATGTGAGAAAAACAAACTATAGTGTGTAGCACATAAAAATAGAGCTCATGATTGATACGTTTATTCACACATTTAGACCAATAATGTACTACTTTCTGCGAACAAATTACCCTACATATTGGTGACCTTGATCCATGAATAAAACGGTGTATGTAAGAAAGGTAATCATTAAAGGTAGTAAACACAAGGGGCTCAATAAAGTGGAGGAGTACAACTCATTACCTCTTTGACAATGACTAATATAACACAACACAGACACATACACAGACACACAGCAATTAAGATGAGCAACACGTACAAGTAGACAGGACTTGTAAGAGAGCACTTACATATTGGCTTAAAAGAATGATAGCGATATCATCCCTGGATGAGAATTCTTTGAAAGCATCCTCAATTTGTCTCACAGTTGTCTCTAAAAGACAAAAAACCATAACGGAAAAAACAATTTTTCAGAAGACTAGAGGGTAAGAAATAGAGGTTAGGAAAGTTATCTCTTTACAAGAGACCACATGAAAAAGATGTGATGCGAAACTTCAACTAACATGATTTGATCATAAGGATACCAGTTTGATTGATATAAGTGACATAACTAATACATAATTGAAATGATTGTCTTTCCTAAAGATCATTATGAGATGAAAATCATACTTGAATCCACAATAAGGTAATTTGTTTTCCTCCTTATGTCAACATTACCAACTCCAGCCATCAAGAATCCAACTACGGTATCCTGTACACAAAATTACAGACAAGTTAGAGACACTGGAGTAAGCAAACAATTCTGGCACCATTTGGTTGAAAATTGTCGCCAGTAACAGTCGTATAAGGAAAGGAAGAACTTACAAGTTAGGCATAAACAAGAGACTAGACATAGTTTTCTAGTAACTCGATAGACTAGCCATCAAGTAAATGTAATTTTTAAGCCAGAACAGTTAAAAGCAACACAGAAAACCGAAATCTCTTGATCCGCAATGATAATAAAGTTTCTAGGAAGAGTTTAAAGAAAATTACAACTCCTTAGTTTCGTGATTAGTGCATCAGGTGGAATCAACATTCAGTAATAGCAGATTAAATCATCTACAGATTTGGTCGGATCCAAAATCGAGAAAAACAGAGAAAATACGACAATGTAACCTAGGGCGTAAAAACGAGTATCAAAAGATTATAAATTTCAAAAACAAATCAAAAGTCAAGAAATTTACAGATGAACAGATTTCTATCCACAACGCATAGATTTAGTTCAGATCACATCTCACAGAGATTCAGAACTCAATCATAAGATCAAATTGAAAAACCAACACTTTCTAAGGGATCATACACAAAGACGAGTTTTTCTGTAGTGATATTACCTCATCGGCGATCATTGCAATAAGGGCAGAGTTTCGAGCAGGGATCTGAGTTCTCCCAGCCATATTTGATTCAACTACACACAAAAAACAAATACCCAGACGCAAAATCAATCGATACCTCCAATACAGTTATTATTGCTATTGGGTATAAGAAACACTTAAATCAAATCCTAGATTTTAGATCGGATAATATCCTTTGAAGATTGGGGAAAAAAGCTCCTAGATTTTACTCATTACCTATTTTCTCTGTTTCTTCTTCTTCGTTCTTCGATTTGATTGATAGATTTGTAATCACTACCAAAGAGACACGCGCAAAAAAAAAACGGAAAAAAAAGTCAGAAGGTGCATAAATTGACTATAGTATCCTTAATATCTGGCTATAATAACGGTACTACCCTCCTTTCATAATTGCAGTTTAACAGTAACAGTGGCAAAAGTGAAAAATATTACTAAACTAATGATAAGGGCAAGTCCCATCAGCTTGCCTCTTCAAGGGTAATTTTGTCTTTTCATACCTCTTCCTTGTCTCTTCTTCTACAGAAAAAATCTCTGTGATGATTTTATATGTGAAACAGAACAAAGCCAAAATTAAGGAGAAAGGAAGAAGAAGAAGAGTGAGCTGCTATGGCGGATTCTCACTCACTGCTCTCAAAACGTACTTTTATTTTCGGTTCACGTTTATGGGTTGTTCTCGGTGTTTGCGTTGGAGCTGCAATTGTGATTTTACTTTTTCTCATCTCTCTCTGGTTCATTTACAAACGAAGCAACAACAAATCTTTCAATTCTTCATCTAAATCGAATCATACGATTGTTCCTGTTGTTTCGAAGGAGATTCAAGAGATTCGGGTTGATCCATCTCGACCTCCGGTTCAACCCGACCCAACACCAGAAACACACCAACAACAACAGCAAGCTCGAGATGATGATAACAAAATTCACATCGAGATTGGGAAAGATCATCGGATTTTGTATCCGGAACGAGGAGGTTGGACTGGTTCCGGGTCCGGGTCGGGTGATCAGGGTTTACAATTGTCGGCAGGTCCTGAGGTTTCTCATTTAGGTTGGGGGCATTGGTATACGTTGAGAGAGCTTGAGCTTGCTACAAATGGATTTACTGATGAGAATATGATTGGACAAGGAGGATATGGGATTGTTTATAGAGGTGTTTTTGAAGATAAATCAATGGTGGCTGTAAAGAATCTGCTTAACAACAGAGGACAAGCTGAGAAAGAATTCAAAGTTGAAGTTGAAGCAATTGGAAGAGTGAGACACAAGAATTTGGCGAGATTGCTTGGTTATTGTGTTGAAGGAGCTCATAGGATGTTAGTTTATGAATATGTTGATAATGGGAATTTAGAACAATGGCTTCATGGTGGTGGATTAGTATTTAAGAGTCCTCTTACTTGGGAAATTAGAATGAATATTGTTCTTGGAACAGCTAAAGGTTTAATGTATTTACACGACGGTCTTGAGCCTAAAGTTGTTCACAGAGATATTAAATCGAGTAATATCTTGCTTGACAAGCAATGGAACTCGAAAGTTTCTGACTTTGGACTAGCTAAGCTCTTGGGTTCAGAGATGAGTTATGTGACTACTCGTGTGATGGGTACATTTGGTTATGTGGCTCCTGAATACGCGAGTACCGGGATGTTGAATGAGAGGAGTGATGTTTATAGTTTTGGTGTGCTTGTTATGGAGGTGATTTCAGGAAGGTCTCCTGTGGATTATAGCAGGCCTCCAGGAGAAGTGAATCTTGTGGAATGGTTAAAGAGAATGGTGACGAATCGAGATGCAGAAGGAGTTTTGGATCCGAGGATGGTTGAGAAACCGTCGTTAAGGTCGTTGAAGCGTACCCTTTTGGTGGCTTTAAGATGTGTTGATCCTAATGCTCAAAAGAGACCAAAGATGGGTCATATCATTCACATGCTTGAAGCTGAGGACTTAGTCTCTAGAGATGACCGGAGAAACTCCGGTGGAGGAGGAGGAGTAGAACCGGGAAGATCACCGCGGAAGAAATCAAATGTGAATGAAACAGAGGATGAGAGTGGTGATTCTGTTCTGATCAACAATGACCAATTAGCTTTGGAGAAGGAGAATCAGTAAAAGAGATAAGCTTTGGTAATATAATTTTGTTAACTAAAGTTAGAAGTTTTATTTTTTCTTGTGTGTATGTGTGTAGATTTTTGTAATTTTTGCAATGTTCGGAAAATATCTATATGTTTTTTGTTTATTTTAGGTTCGGTTTATTGTAATATAGCCTAAATAGTGAGATGTATTATTGGTGACATATATGTTAAGGTCTTCTGATTTATGTCTATAATCTATATATAGAAATGGTGAGTGAATTCCATAAATTTGGTGTTTTTAATGCTCTTTTAATTATGTGTATGTTAATCTTTTCTGTCATCAATAATATTGACAATATACTCGATAGATAACTTTATTTTTGTCAACATTGTTAAAATTTGATTTATTTTTGTCAACTCAGTTATTATTAGAAATCTTACCGACACCAAAAAAATGTTTACAATATTAAATTAGAAGTTGACTCTCTAATACTACGAGAGAATATTAGCCTTATGATTTGAGATTATAGTAAGAGATATGAAATGGAAGAAAAACTTTAACCTATTATAATCTTTTTGATATGGTTGAAAAGTCGACCATTCATTTGGTGCAACATAATCTTTACAATATATGCGCAATCCGTAATGAAACTCCATTTATGAATGCAACACGGGAAATATGAACTTTTCTATGAACCATCGTTAAAATCTGATTCATAATCTAAATTTTAATAATATCACAAAGATGTATGATTATTTAAAATCAGATCTTAGTGTCTTTTTAGTTGAAACTTTTAGTTGGCGGTAAAATATTTGGTTGTATTTAGTCATTTATATTTTTCCAATAAAAATTAGTTAAAACACTAATTTGCAGAATTAAAATTTGACTTTTTTGTAACGAAATATATAATGTTGCCTTTTAATTTATGGAAAATTAATTGATAATATTATAAAAATTTATATAAATCAGAATAAGAAAAAAAAAGATTGAATGGAGACGAAGTTGTGTTTTTATTTTATTTTTGGACGTATTTAAAATAAATAAGAGAATATTCTTATGTGGGTGGACCAGATGCAAATAGGCAAGAGCCAACTAAAGAATCAAAAAGAAAGTGAAGAAGAAGAAAACGAGAGAGATGAACAGTATCTTCTCCATTGACGATTTCTCCGATCCCTTTTGGGAATCACCTCCACCTCTTAATCCTGATTCAGCCAAGCTTGTTACGGCGGAGGAAGTTAGCCAGAGTCAACCTGAATGGACTTTCGAGATGTTTTTCGAAGAGATTTCTTCGTCTGCTGTGAGCTCAGAGCCACTTGGAGGAAACAACGCGATCATCGGAGTTTCATCAGTTCAATCTATTCCTTCTGTTTCTGGACAAAATGATTTCGAGGATGATAGTCGATTTCGTCGCGATCACGATCGGGATTCGGGAAATTTGGATTCCGCTGCTCTGCCAACGACGGTGATTGATTCCAATGATTACCATCATCATGTTCTCAAAAATAAGCTTGAGACTGAGTGCGCTACTGTTGTAGCTCTTAGGGTTTATCTTCTATTTCCCTCTTTTTTTATAATTTTGGATTGCAGTAAGAAGATCTAAATCTCAAGCTCTGATGTTGTTTTCTTTGTGTTGCGCAGGCTGGGTCTGTGAAGCCTGAAGATACGACTAGTTCTCTGGAAACTCAATTTGAACCAGCTCAATCCAGTCCTCTTCCTCAAGGTGAATTCTTTGTTATCAGCTTTTAGTTCGTCTCTTAGTTTTTCACTATGTGGATGAGAGAAGATGAACCTGCAGATTCGTTTCTCTATTCTCGTCTGTGTATCTGTGAAATTCTGATGCCAAGTTAAGAAATTGTGCTGTAGAAATGGAACATAGTTATCTAGAACCGCTTCAAATCTCCTGATCATGCGAGTAATTTGTATCTATTAAGTTTAAAACTTTTAGGATTGAGATAGATTCTGGTGGTTAGTTCGAGATTCCTTTGAAACATGAGTGGGTTAACGTGGCATATCATTATATCAGTGCTACTAATTCTCTTTCAGATGTCTATTTGAGTCTTACGCGTAGTAAGTCTAAATCCTGGTAGGTTCTTTGATGGCCCGAGGAGAACTTGGTGTTACTTCTTCCTTACCAGCTGAGCTGAAAAAAACTGGTGTACTAATGAAGCAGGTTATTAGTGGATCATCGAGAGAGTATTCTGACGATGAAGACCTTGATGAAGAGAATGAAACCACTGGTTCCTTGAATCCAGAGGATGTAAAAAAATCTAGAAGGTAATGATCCATTATCTCCAATTTCTTTTCTTTTGAAGGTTACCTTTATTGTGAAACAGTTTTGGAGCTGTTCTCGTCCTTTAATATTTGTAGGATGCTGTCAAATCGAGAGTCAGCTAGACGATCTAGAAGGAGAAAGCAGGAGCAAACAAGTGATCTTGAAACACAGGTTTCATATCATAATCTCTCAACACCTTGTGACAAAAAAAATTCTCTCAACACCTTATTACTTTTTGAGATCTATTTTCTCTCTTTTGTAGGTTAATGAGCTAAAGGGTGAACATTCAACACTGCTTAAGCAACTGAGCAACATGAATCGCAAGTATGATGAAGCTGCTGTTGGCAATAGAATACTTAAAGCTGACATTGAGACATTGAGAGCTAAGGTAAGAAGACTTAAGTATTCTCCTTCTCTCTTTTTTCTGAACTACCCTTAAGTATTTTAGATATACTTATAGTACTTTCCATGTTATGTGAAGGTGAAAATGGCGGAAGAAACCGTTAAGAGAGTAACAGGAATGAATCCGATGCTTCTCGGGAGATCAAATGGACATAACAACAACAACAGAATGCCATTAACTGGTAACAACAGGATCAATTCTTCTAGTATTATTCCACCATTTCAACCACAGTCAAACCTAAACCATATGCCAAATCCCAACATCGGAATCCCAACCATTCTACCTTCAAGACTCGGAAACAATTATGTTCCTCCTCTGTCCATAAACTCCCAATCCAACACTCAGTTGCAGAGAATAAGAAATGGGCACAATCACCATATTGCTCCAAGCACCAACCCATATAGCTGGACTAATGAACCTCGGAACGATTCAGCTTGATAAGCTAAAAAATTGTGTCCTTTGTAAGACCACTAAACAATTTTAAAGGATATTCAATGCTTGGATCCCTGTTTATGCATATAAGATCCTTGTTTCTCCTTCTTTTTTTGGCTCATTTTATAGGCTGAAAAAATGTGTAGACTGATGAAACAAGAAGCTGGTTTTGTACTATATATATGTCTATTAATGTCTCTGCATCTGTCATTGTAAGTGTTATAAGTTATTACAGTCTCATGGCTAATGATACAGAGTCTTGTCTTATAATGTTACAAGATTCTTAATGGAAACATCGTCTTTCTATTTATAGCTAATAACAGAGTGGAGATCTGTTTTTGTCCAATTGAAAAAAGAAAGGTCAAATCAAATCCCACATTCTCTATCATCAAATTCCGACTACTTCGGCGATTTCCATGGTAGATCAATCAAGCGACCTCATTTTCTGTTTCAGAGGAGACAAAGAAGAAGACAACGACGTCAAAGGAAAGAAAAGAAGTCGTCGTTCTTCCTCTCTCTCTTTCTCTATCTCCCGGCGTACGTAAATTAAAATGGGTTCGAGTAAGCTAAAACGTGCCATTGGAGCTGTGAAAGATCAGACAAGCGTAGGATTACCCAAAGTTGGAGGTCGAAGTAGCCATTGTTAAAGCAACACGACATGAGAACATCGGGCAGAAGAGAAATACATAAGAGGGATCTTAGGCTTAACTTCTTACTCGCACAATTATGTTTGTGCTTGTGTGACAACTCTCTCGAGACGACTCAACAAGACGAAGAACTGGTCGGTTGCCTCAAAGTTTTGATTTTGATCCAACGGTTGCTAACAGAAGGTGATAGAGCTTACGAAGAAGAGATCTTTTTCGCAACAAGACGAGGAACAAGATTGCTTAACATGTCTGATTTCAGAGATGCTAATCGGTCTGATTGTTGGGATTACTCTGCTTTTGTTCGGATTTATGCTTTGTATTTGGACGAGCAGCTTGATTTTCGGATGCAGGGAAAGAGAGGGAAACATGGTGGTGGTGGTGATGAAGGTGATGATTCCAGCGAGGAAGATGATGATCATGGAGAGATTGGAAATGATAATCGGTCAAGGGTCAAGTCTAAACCTGTCACAGAGATGAAAACAGAGAAAATATTCACCAGAACACAACAATTACAACAGCTTCTTGATCGGTTTTTGGCTTGTCTTCCAACAGGTAATAATCACTAAACAACTTTCTGTTATAAATGTTATAAAGAGCTTTAAGGTTTGTTGCGAGCCAGTAGGCCTCGGCATTCGGCACATGTTCGGGTTTTCGATTCAAAACTCACTCGAATATTTAAATGTTTTGGGTAAAAATATAAGTACCTATTCGGTTCTAATTCAGATTTGGGTTTGATTTTTCGGGTAGATAGATTTAGGACCCGAATGGTACTTTGTCGGATTCATTTAGTTCAGTTTTTCTTAGTTCATGTCGGTTTTGGGTATGGAGATTTATTATGCCTAGGGCCTAAACCATCAGCTTGATATGATCCTTTTTCTTGGCTAACACGTTCCGTTTCTGTGACAGGTAATGCGAAAAACAACAGAGTGGTGATTGTGGCTCTATATCCAATAGTAAAAGAGAGTTTTCAGATATATTACAACATAACAGAGATAATGGGAGTATTAATAGATCGATTCATGGAGTTAGACAATCCTGATTCAATTAAAGTCTACGACATCTTCTGTCGAGGTTCTAAACAATTCGACGAGTTAGATCCGTTTTACAGATGGTGTAAGTATCCAGAACTAGAGAAGATTACACAGAAGAAACTTGATCTTATGGATGAGTTTATAAGAGATAAATCTGTTTTAGCTGCACAAATTACAAAGAAATCATCATCAATAAAGTCTAACAAATCCATACAGGAGATAAAAACAGAGGAGATTAAAGAGATTGTAGAAGATATAAACTCCATTAAAGCATTACCAGAACCTGAAGACAAAGAAGAAGAAACTGAAAAGAACATAGATTTTGAAGTAGTTTCAAAACATGATCAAGAAGGTGATTTGTTGGATTTAAGTGATGTTCATGAAGGTGAAACAGCAGGATCAGTTGGTGATAGTTTGGCAGTAGCGCTATTCGATGGACCGGTTGTGACTGAGAATGCATCAGGACCAGGTTGGGAAGCGTTTACATATGATTCTGCAGATTGGGAGACTGCTTTAGTAACATCAGGAACAAGATTATCACAACAAAAGAATGACCTTGGAGGAGGATTTGACCATTTCTTGCTCAATGGAATGTATCAATATGGTGGGTTAATGCGCCTACGCCTCATGGAAGTAGTGGAAGTTGATATGTATGCATTTTAACTCGTTTTAAGTGTCTCATTTAGTACAACATGTATACATTTCATAACATTTGCATCTGCTTTAGAGTCCACTTAGTTTCATTTGCACATTTTCCATTTGCATTGCACGCATATTGCATTGAGGTAGTTTTCAGGTACTATGAGAGCACAAATTGGAGCATTCTGGACGTTGTGGAGACTATGGGATGAATGATCAGTTTTGTTTATGGTTTTCGAATGAAATTTTTCCGTTTTCGTTTAATCTTGTTCACCATTTTGTTTCTAGTTCACTGCTGATGTTGTCTAGGGTGATTTCCATTGTTGTTGTTTATTTTATGATTTCTGAGTAGTCCACCTAGGGCTCTTGAGGATAGGTTAGATCAGTGTGAATCTTAGGTTTTCTAGGTTGTTTGAGGTTATAAAAGCTTAGATCTCGTCTGATTTGGTGCTGTTATTGCTTATTTCATTCTGATCAATTGAAATATGTTCTTAGACATTCTAGCACTCGATAGGTGTTTGGTAGAATGTCTGATCGAACCAACTTCACAGATTCACGCTCTTAGCTCGAGGGTTCGATTGTCTAAGGCTTGACTCGGCTCGAGTGAGTTGTTTCTTCATGCCGGTTAGGTTGTTAAACGCTTATGATGATAGGGTTTGTTGATAGCTTAGTTGAGATTGTTTGCCACGAGAGTGGATTCAATGTTCTATGAACTCATTGCCTAGATGTCTGCTCTATTGAGTTTTGTCAAGCGCCTAATAAAGCTAAGTGATCCATTAATCCATGATTCTCACTCCTCCGGAACCCATTTTCTCATCGTCCTGCGGTTGCTTTGTCTATTGTTCTATTTTTAACTGCTATGTTTTGCTTTCACTCTAATTTCTGCTGTTTGCTCTATTTTTCTTTTAGCTTATTTTCAAGTTTGATTTAGGTTGCTAGATACATATTACTCTGATTGGCTTGAATTAGAGAAATTGATTGTGTCCTGATTGTTAGTTACACTTCCAGTTGGTTTGACACTTTTTATGTTATTTCGACACACTAGTACAATATGATTTGAGAATCGACTTCGATTCTTGAATAATCCACATCACTTCTGCTTCTATTGTAACAAAAGATTCCCTTTTTATGTCTAAAATTAAATCATGTTATGTGCGAGTAGTTTGCCTTTTGGTTTTGCAAGAACACCATCAGGTAACGAAAAGATTTATTTTGTGCAAAATATCTTCCAACTCAAAATATTTTTTCCAGATCTATAACTCACAGTCAACTCCCTAAAACATTTTTAATACTCTAACTAGTTTTTTTTATCAAAAAATAGTTAATTTTTTTTACAATTATATTTTTATCTGTAGGAAATACAAATTAATTCCACATAACTAAAATATACCTAATATAATAATTTTTCTCCATTATCAAGATTTTAAAATTATGGTAAATAATATATCAAATTTAACACTTAATAATAACAATAACAAATATTTCAAATCTACTAATAAAATTTTGAAAATCTAATGTATTTCACTATAATTTTTTTTATATTATGTATTATATTTTGATTTTGTGAGATTATTTTTTAAAGAGAAAAAATAAAATTCCAAAAAAATGACGAGTTGAAACATATTTTAGAAAACTTTTGAAATCAATTTTCAATTTGTTTAACCCGAATTTGACAGGGAGTTTACGTTTGCCCCAGATAATATTGTTAGAGTTTTTGAGATTGACTATGAATTGAGTTTTATTGATCCAATTGTTACCAAAAAATAATTGGTTTAACTGAGCTAACTTTGATCTAAATGGTATTGCAGCCTCAATATTGGCACTGCCGGCCAACGAAAACATAATCGGAAAGAAAAGTCCGGTGATGATGGACCCATTTGCAGCATCACTAGAAGTGCCTCCACCCAAGGACGGATGCAAGAAGAGAAGTAATGGGGCATGTACCCATACTCATTTAAAAGAATAAAATCTTTTGTATAAATTTACTCATAACCCATTAAAAAATAAGAGTTTTATGTCCAATATTACTAAAAAAATATACCCCAACCCAAACTTTCATAAAAATTAATAAAAAAGAAACAACTAACTTAAGAAGAAGCTATATGTCTATACGTAATTATAAAACTAACTTTTAAATTATATACAAATACATAAATTAACTAAAAATAATTTTGTAAAATTTTCTTTTTGTTATAAACCTTACTTAAGTTTAATTATTATACTTTGAGAAATGTTTTTAATACAATGTGCCCCAGATTAAATACAGTTATAGATGCACCACTGCCTCCAATATAGGGAACAAACAAAGATTGTTAATGGAAGAACAAATATGGGATCAATACAACATAAATGGAAGACAAGGTCACATGAATTTTGGACAAAACCAACCACAACTTTATCAATTTCCATATTCTATGGGACCTTATTCTTACACACATGGCTATTGATATATTACAAACCAAATCTTTTTGTTTATACCATTCCTCATGAGAAGATAGAAAAACAAAATGCCATTAACCAATATGTCTCTAATCAAATAGTTGAGTATCTTTCCCATCCTATCTGAATTCAACTTTAGAGAGTAGTGTTTATTTTCTCGATCGAATTACTAAAAAAAAATATTTCCATTGTTTTACTTAATTTTTATACAGAATATACTTTTTAATTCAACACTAAATTTTTTTAACTCATTTCCTAAATTTGTAAATATACCATTTAAATGAAAAATTATTCTATTTACAGTATCATCAAATTTACCATAGAGTATTGGAACTTTATGATATTTTAGCCAAGTCAAAAAAGTTGAAACTCTAGAAATACATGTGTTTTTGACTTATCAGTTGAATGTATATTTCTATAATTTTTTTTACCGGAATTTGACGTCAGTTACTTGCATAGTCCGACGTAATAGATTTTAAGATTTACATTTAGTGTTTTATTATGAATAAAATCTTGTTAATTGAAAGAAATGTGTGTTTAATTATTTTCTAAAAATATTTATGAGTGTCTATATGCCAAGCACAGCAAAGAAAAGGGAATTCTATGCATATATTTATGTAATGAATAGTTATTATACATTCTATATGTAATCAACAGTTTCCAATCAAAAGAAATTGTATAGAATGGGGACTATATAGATAAGAGCTCGTAAAAACATAAAAGGAGATTAAAATTGATGCCATTAACAATGTTCTTTTCGACCTTTAGTGGTCTCATGGCATGTTATTTGTTGGGGTTAAAGTGTTCGCATGTTCATGCGTGTCCTCTTCAATAACCCCTTTGACCTAATTTATTTTATCTTTTAAACTTTGTATATGATTCCTCGTAGTTTTCTCTATCTTTTTTATTTGATTCCTTCTCACCCTTTTTCTTTAGATGTCAATAATTCATTTTTATTCAATACTTTCTTTGATAAACCAAAAGAAATTAATTCAGATCTTTAATCTATAATCTACTCCCATACGTAATCTAGCCATCAATAATAATACTACATCTAAAACGTAAATCACCTCTTCGAAACGAATTTGGATTCAAGACCTTCTTATAATCATTGTGATAATATATATTCTTACTAATTCACTACAAAGAAAAGAAAACTTTTTTTTTTTTATGACAATTCTAACTATTAGATAAACTATCAGAACTTCTGACGGTTTATTGACAAATCTATAAACATATTGGTCTTCATTGTTAATGCCATAACAACAGAAATGACCATCAATAATATAAATGTAATATCAGAATCTATGTTCAATCCGATTGTGTCACTTGTGGGTGTCGAGTACCATAATCTTTCGGTTTCAGATATCTAGTTGTTAACGTAAAAAAAAATGTGTTAAAAATATTACACATCAATTAAGTTTACTATATGATAATTTTTTTTATATTTGAATTATCTTTTTCGACAATAGTTAAACTCTTACTAATAGTCTTTGTTTATGAATAATGATTACAGTAAGAACTTGACATATCACTCAGAAAAACCATATCTACTTTGTTTAGAAATAATTACAATTAAGTTATTGCCACATTTAACTTAACAATGAATTTAGACACATAGCAACAAAAACATATTTTCCAATGTTTGTAAGATTACTTTCTTGCAGCTAGTCCCGGGCATAATAACCGAAACCAAACTTAACTGAATCGAAATAAGAAGAATCAAACCGAATTTGAACCAATTAAATAACTGAACAGTTTCAAAATTTGAGAATTGGAAGGAATCGAAACCGAACCAAAAATCGAATAGTTACGTGAAAGAACCAAAATACAATTGTATATTTAAAAATAATTATTTATATAGAATTTTATAATCTAAATATCTAAAATTGTAATTCTAAATCTAAATTTTTTAATTAATTTGAATCAAAATTACTAAAAAATAAAATATTTAATTTGTTATAATTAATTTATGATTTTTAATAATTTTTTTATAAAATTAAATAGAAGTATCCCAACTGAAATCGATCCGAAATTTAACCAAATTTTAGTAAATATTTATTAGTTATCAAATTTTCAAAACTGAAATAACGAAACACGGACCGAAAGAACCGAATACCAGAGCTACTTGTAGCCATATTATCATACAATATACGATTACTTTCTTGTATACTATGGCCTAGTGTATACATGTACGTCAATATGGAGTTGTACATTATCTATCACAATCAAAGAAGCTGGCTTCGAAAGGACACATTCGTCAATCCCTAGATGGTGCGGACTTTACCTATTCAATTGTTTTTTTCTGGTAAAATGTAATAATTTATGTAAAACTTTTTTTTTTTAAGACGTAATTTTGAAAAAGGAAAATTATAAATCTTACAAGAATATCAAGAGAAACTATTCCAAGTTATAATAATTAAAAGATTAATAGAAAAATCTCTGAAAAAAGTAACCAAAAAAATGTTATTTGTCATTGTCTTCATCTTCATCTTCTTGTTCTCGAGGGCATTTGTGTCTTTTTACATATTGTGCGGCCCAGAGAATCCCAGACCGTAAGCCTTCTGAAACGAAGACAACTCGTGATTATGTGATTCACTATCGTACGCCGAAACAGGAAACGTCATTCGACCGGCGTATTCTAGCATATCACTGGGTCTCACACTAACGTGTATTCCATGATCCGTGAGTCCAAGAAAATCTCTAGTCAAACGGTCAGCTTTTTGCCACGTGGACGTCAACTGGTCGTACTCAGAAGATGACGTCATCATGACTCGGTCAAACTCGTTGACCGTCGTACAATGTCGGTGATGACCAACTGATTGCGTCTGTTCTCTGCTGCTGAAAGTGGCCGAGCTGAGAGCTGTTGCTTTTTGGAGAAGAGCCGTCGCAGAAAGAGCCGCCGTAGAAGACGAAGAAACGGCGGTGGAATCAACGTTAAGAGGTGACGTGAAGAGCAAGGAATCATAATTAGGGTTAGGGTTTGTGAAGATTCTTGCACTTTCTTCTGCTAATGCATCACAAAACGCTCTATGCGTTATGAAACTATCTTTCCTGTTTAGAAAACAATAAATTCCCAACAGAAAAACAAGAAATTAGATTTCTGAATATATATGAACAAATTTTATATAAAATAAGTAAATTTATACGTTTGACGATGTAATAATTGTACGATTTGAAATCATCTCAATTGGACCACAGAGAGAAGAAGTTTCAAATTTCCAAGAAAAGATTTTGAATCCTATTTATGTAAGAGAGTGGACAAATGCAATTGACACATGCCAAATCAAATTATGGACTACAAAATCTTCTTCTAATAAAATTATGGAGAAAATTTCATCTGCATGCTTCTTTCACAGTTCATTAATATGCAACACATATTAAAAATATAAAATAATATGCAACACAAAATTTGCATCCAATAAGAAAATAACGCCATTTTATTGTAGAATTTGATGTGTATATATATATATATCCATGGAATGTAATTAATTTAAGTTTAAATTATAAGTGCAATGGCAAAGTTTATGAATTAATAACCAAAATTATGTATACATATTTCCCATTAATCCTTATATATAAGGATGAAAAATATTAAAGTATTATTTAAAAACAAAAGAGAAAAAAATCATTTTAAAATTTGCAAAGCAACATAATTTAAAGATTGGATCACATAAATCAATTTACAGGTTTAAAAGAGGGTTACCTGTAAGAAAAGAAGACAATTGCAACTATTCGCAAGAAAACACTATAATATACAACTACAATACTAAATTATAGATTCATTTATGTCACATGGACTCCTATCTCTCTAATTAGAAAGACAATAAACAAGGAACAAAGAAAGATCTTCACATAAGAACAAATAATAAATAAGAATAATAAAGGTTTAAAAGAGGGTTACCTCGAGAAAAGAGTACCACAGTCACATCTATACTCTCTTGTACCACAGATCTTACTGTGAGCTTTCCAATCAGATTGAACTGCATATACCTTTGAACACTTTTCACATTTCCATTTCTTCTCTCCATGTTTCCTACAAAAGTGTTTCTTAATCCCTGTTAGATCACCAAGAGCTCTAGATGGATGATGATGAACACAGTTTGTCTCTGGACACACATAAACTTTCTTCCTTTGTTGTTCTTTGCTGTTCTTCTGCTTTAGCTTCCATGGAAGATTGTGTCCTCTCCTATGAAGTTGTAGATTCTGATCTCTTTGAAACCCTTTGTTACATATCTCACAAATGAATCTGTTTGTTGCAAGCAGTGTCTTTGGTGATAATGCAATCACCTCTGCATCTGGATCTGCCAAACAAACTAATTAGACATGAATACAAAACAAAACAAAAACTAGCAAACACATTATTGGTAACAAAATATGATTTTGATACAAACCCTAATTGTAAAAATAGGGTTTTTACAAGACCCATATGGAAGAAAGTTCTCAGATAAAAAAAGTTCCAAGATTCTTCTACTAAGAATCAAAAACCCAGATGAAATCAAACAGTTTTGACTTGTATTCAAAAACTCAAAAGATTACCTGGATTTCCTGGAAGACCCCTCCTCTTCTTAGATGTCTTGTGAGTCTCTCTGTAACTTGAAGTTACATTGTTGAAGCCACTAAACTCTTGTATAGTAGTACTCAGTGTGTTACCAGAAGAAGCACTTGCTTCAGTAGACAAAGAGCTTAGTTTATAAGACAAGTTATGAGATGAAAACATATCCATAGCTATAAGAAAGAAGAAAACTCCAATCAAAGAAAAAACAAAAACGAAAAACTCCAAACTTTGATCTCTTAAAATAAGGACCTAGAGAGTAATAAGTGTACACAGAAAGACATCATTCTTTGGCTATATATGCAACAACAAAAAACCAAAACAAATATGAATTTTTTTTTAGTTTTTTGAGTGTTTATATATTGACAAGTATATGTATAGTTTTCAAAAGCTAGAGGACGAGTCTGATGGATTATTCTTCAAGGTCACTATCAATATACATATTTGTGTGTTTACAATAAATGCAAAGACTGTTTGATTCCCATTTTTGTGTTGGTTTTTTCTATGTGCAGATAAATATCACAGAAGAAAGAGAGTAATTTGAAAGTGAGACTTTGACTTTATTTTATTTTTATTGTTTTTTAAATATAATTATATATGTTGTTTTTGAGAGCTTCTAAGTATTCTGCATTACACAGAAGAGTGATGATTATTAGGACCAGACTATGACCAGTTTACTTACAATTGGCTACTTAAAAAGAAGAGTAGACCAGAAAGAAAAGAAAAGAAATATATTAATTTGTGTAATTAATGGAATATATTGTGAGATAAGACTTAGCAGGCTTAATTACCTTAAATAGAAGTAATAATTATTGGGTATATAAATATCAATAAAAACGAATCTTTTTTGTATTTATTGGGTATATATCGATTTTGTTTTATTTTAGTTTGTAAGAAAATCTAAAACTCAATTTCTAGCCAAAAAAATAAAACATTTTCTAGGTTTGAAGACTATAATTAGTAATAGAACTGTTGACGATTGCATGTGGTCTTTAGTCCAGTAGCAGTTGGTAAGTCCACTAAAATAGCAAGGCGCACCTGCACCTGGGATCGAGTCCCACCGCCTGTATTATGCAGGAATTTGGTTAATGAACCGGCCAATTATGACCCATCTTATTATCTGCCGTTGACAAAAAAAAAAAAAAAAACTGTTGACGATTAATACTCTAAATATTATTCTATACTTATGAAATAGTTTTCTTAGAAATTTACTTTTTAATATATATATATATATATATATGTTTATATATTTTTTGTGGTTTTGAGTGATGTTACTTTCTACTAAGGTTTCTCAAACTTTATCTACTTTTTTCTCATAGTTTATCTCATAAGATGCCCGAAATTTTATAAAAGGACACACTGATTTTTATGAAACTTACCACAAGCTATAAAATACATTTAAAACAACCGAAAGAAAACTCACTGAAAAAGGGTTCAATGTCAAACCAGGTTAAATGTCTATGTATCCTTTCTTACCCGGAGAAAATCATATAATTTACATAATATAATTTAAAATTGAAAGTTTCGATTTTTTTTGTCAATAATTAGATCAACAAATTTTTATTCTTAAATTTAACTCTAAATCTTTATTACATGTATTTATTTGGAGTCGAACTCCGATAGAAAAAAACTTAAAATATAAGTATTAACCAATTCACTAAACTTCTTAAATTTATGGGTTAGATTTGTCGATACAATTTGTCACATATATATATAACTAATATTAAAGAAGGTGGACTAAGATAGGGATACCAACCGAGCCAGTTCATAGGAGGAATTAAACAACTTTCATGTCTATAATTCTCAGTTTTGAGTTATTCAATTCACAAAACACAAATTCAACACTCTCCACCAGTAACTCTTAATCTAACTTGAGTTTGAATTACACACACAAAGTTGATAAAAAGCAACTAATGCCCTAAAAGCGATTTTGGCTGTGAATATTAAAATGGAATATTTTACTTTGTTGAATTTTCTTCCTATGATTTACTCTTGACAATGACTTTGTGCAATATATACATCTATATATATATTTTTCTAATTTACCTTTAAAAGTTTTTAATAATATTCTTATATATCACATTGAAAAGTGATCCTCCTCAAAAATAAAAAATACTTACCCCACCAACAAGAATTTTTGGCATTCTCTAATCCATTCTTTAAACTTTTATCTTTTGAGGTTTTCTGTAAATCATATTCCAATCCAAACATAGTTTGTTTAAGTCGATTTTAGCCTTATATGTGTCTTGTGTACATCAATTAGATCAACTTGGATATAATAGGAGTGTCTATTGTCGTAATTTCTCAATATATTATAGAATCCTTTTTGTGCAAAGCTCACCATGAGCCAAGAGCTTAACTCAACCCATGCAACACCGAATATTCTTCTTCTTTTTAATTTTTCGTAAAGGTTTTTTTGAATTGTCACAATTACTTTTATATATTCTATCTTTTGAAGATAAATGTACATGAATATTCTAGTTTTCGGCCACAAATAAAGGGAAGAAATTAGCTCACTTGATAACAAAGTACACTGCAAAAGATTTACCCAAGAAACTTACTGGACAAAAGTTTTTAAGGATCACATTATGCTTTTTTTTTAATAACTAAATCTACAGTAAACCTTATAAATTTTCAACCATATTATGTGAGACAATTACAACTTTTTGTAATCAAATTCGGGTAAAAAAATAGTAGTAATTTTTGAAATCGAATTAATGTGAAACAAACATTAGAGGTGACGTAGACCAAAATCAATTTCCCATGCTTATTTTTCTAAATTGTAATGTGCTAATAAATTGAAAGAAATTCTACAGAAGATCAAATTATTTTACCTTGTGCTAAGTTTTTTATGAAAGAAATTTGAAGTTTCTCATGCAAAGCTTGAGTTATTACCGATTTTACAAACCTTATGATTTTAAGTTTATATGAAGTTTAATGTTAGGCCAGATAAATTTTAGATTTACGATGAAACGGATAAAATATAAAATAGATTTTAAGGAAAAACAACAAAGAATTGAAGAGTAACATGAGATTACAAGTTTATAACTCTTTGACTTTTACAAATTTTCATACTTTACTTTCATTTCCAAGCTTTGTTCTGCTTTTAAGGTTCATGGCTATTAACACGGCTATGGAGTTCGAGCATCTCTTGATGGTTAGGATCGACCGAGAGCGCTGCACGACAGTCCCTCAAGGCACTACTAACATCCCCAATGTGCTCGTGGAAAGCTGCTCGTAAGTGAAGAAGATGAAGATCTGCTTTGAAGGCAATGGCTCGGGACAACTCTGCGATTGCTTCTCTTTCCTTCCGACTATCCATCAACACTATCAACGCAAAAAGATTTGAGTTTTTGGATAGGCTGATTAGTTTCCAGAAATGATGAAAGAGGCAAGAGCATTAGAATTGTACCTGCTGCGCGATATCGATAAGGATAAACTCGGAGAGGGTCTAACCGAGTGACCATTTCGAGATCAGACTTGGCGAGTTCACGATCACAATACTCTGATCTTTTTTCGTAGGCTGATGCATTGTTTTGAGCCTTTTCGATGAGTCTGGTCATTTCTTCGTAGGCTGCAGCTTTGTCATTTCTAAGGAAATGGACACGAGCTAGGCCTTGGTGTGCACGCGTGTGTCTCACCTTGAGAGCATTTATATAGCAATCTGCGGCTAAGTCTAGCTTCTCACAATCCACATAGACGCTCCCGAGATTGTTCAGAGCCTAAAACCAAAAAAAAATTAGCACTTTCATAGACTTAATCGGATGCGTCTAATAGCTAGGGAACTAACACCAAACCAAATCGACTCAAGCCAAAACTGTCTAAAGCAAAACCAAAGTGGAAGTTTTTCAAGAACCTGGCAGTAACATAATTAGTATACCTGGCCTTTGCGCAACCTATCAGAAGGGCATTTAAGAGCATCTTCAAGAAGTGAAACAACAGTTGAAGAACTCGATGGATCGAGGCTAGATTCCGCTAAGGCATAAGCTTGGAGGAAATAAGCTTCAAATGATCTCTTTATCCTAATGGATTCCTTAGCCTTTTGAAGCCCTTCTTCGCAGTGTCCAGTATCATACAAGATCCATCCTTCGTAAACCAGACGTTCATGGTCACTCGAGGCATGCTCCCGAGCTAATTGTAAACTTCGCATTGCTGCTTCAGGGCAGTTTAACCTGCCCCAAACAAAAAAAGATACGAGAATGAGATGCTCGGTTAAGGATGTTCAGTTAGGACAACCAATATGCAATAGAGCTGATATAATTTAACTATGTGAATCCTCTGCTTTTCAGTATTGATTATCTATCTTATTAAGAAAATTAAACGCTACCCAAAACCGTACCAAACAGATTTCACTTTAGACACTATTTATCAAAAGCTGAAAACATGAAACAACTGGAATGAACACCACTACAGCTTGGTAACCAAATTACATGATGAAACTGAAAGTGCTAAATTGAAGAATTTTACCTTAGGAGAAGCAGAGATTGCCTGAAGTAAAGAACACCTTTGCAAGCATCAGATTCGAGCATCTGGTAGATCACAGAAAGAGAACCTATATCATCAACATTCGACCATTTCTCATATAGCTGCATCCAACAATCGGCGGTTGTCCAATTCTCGACATGCTCATACACAAGCGTCCGAAGCTGCCTTGCAGCTACTTTCCCATCAAACATTCGATAATCCGGACACAAAGTAAGAGCAGCCTGAATATCACGAAGCGCTGCTTCATAGTCATCCATACCAAGGTAAAGACAAAACCGGATTTCCAAGCATTCTAACGCGAGTTTAAACCCCAATGTCCGATTGATTTCTTCAAGTGCAGCCTTAGCATTTTGTTTTGACATTAGAGTGACAGCTCTATACATATAAGGATATGTCAAAGTCGGGTCCAATTCAGTTGCCTTCCCAAGATCTTCCAGTTTCTTCTCACCCTCACAATAGAAAGACCTTTCCTGATACATCCAACCGAGAGGTGGAGAAATAGAGGTGATAACCGAGCTTAGCTTCTCGTAAGCCCAAAGCCGATGCCCTTGGATGTATCCTAGTCTTGCTAAACCAGTAGCCGAATACATATGGCCTAAATTAAAAGCAGTTTCGAAAGTTTCTTCAGCCTCACGGTATTCTTTCCTCAATAGCCTCACACACCCTAGGCGATGAAACCCCACTACTTGTTGCCGGTCATTTTCCGCAAAGTCCACTAGTTTCTTCAAGAATCCCAAAGTTCTGTCAGATCGAGGATCTATGCGCATTGAAACTTCGCTTAGAAAAGAATATAAAGGGAATGAAGCTTTTCCTGCCATGGTTGAGACGTGAGATCTAGTAGCCTGAGTCAAAACATCAACAACATGCTCATCAGTCAAACTATTGGGCATCTCATAAAGAAAAACTTGCAGACACGATGCAGCTAGGATTGGGGAGTTTTCTTCTAGTGCAAAGTCAATAAGCTCAATGGCACATTCCATAGAAGAAATTAAAGATGCCAATTCCCTATCACATGCATCTTTGAGGCCCTCGCAACAAAACTTATTTGCAAAAACTAAAACTTCCGAAAGAAGGTTCTTCGAAACTCCAGTTAATACACTCATAACGCTGAAATCTCTGACAACCCGCATAGCTGATGAGGATACATGATTTTCTGACATATCTATCTCATCAAGAAGGGATTCCGTGAAGTTCCCATAAAGCATTGCTCGAAATGGAGCCGAAAGACTCGCAATTTTCCGCCTTTGGCAAGCTATTTTTTCTTCTCCTATTCTAAACACAACACTTCTCGATACACTGCAGTTCGTCTTTACGGATGCTGCCTCCGAGGAAGAAGCAGCAATAGCTGAAAAATAGGATGCAATATCTAGCGGCACGAATTCTTCAGAATATTTACCACAAGAGGAAAGCAAATCGGTAATAACTTCTTCTCCTTGTTTCTCATACCTCAACCAAGACCCAAACACAAATTTCTCATGGACAGTTGTAGCCTCTTGCCAAGCTGATTGAAGGCTTCTTCGCCTAAGTTTGGTCTCTCCAAGACCTCTAAACACTTGATACTGCAACAAATACAGCATCGATCTCTCTTGCAAAGGACATGTTTCGAGTTCTTCGTGAATCTGAGCTAGAACTTCTACGTAGTCGAGAGGTTTATAATGCGGCAGTATCTGCGGCTCGGGAACTTTGATAAATGATTCTCTGCACAGTGGACTGGAAAAAAACAAAGATTACTCCAACACATCTCAAGCTCAATAAGGATTTGGAACAAGCAGGAAAGAAAGAAAAACTTACGCAGATGAAAAAGTAGAGGAAGACAATTTCCCTCTCTCAACTTGAAGCCATGACTGTGGATTCAACGAATTGAGCTGTGATTCTTTACAAGAATCAGATGGGTAAAAAGTCCTCATCTGACATAACAGATGAAACAAATCCCAGATCTCCAGGATAGCCAGAGGATAATCAACACACTATTTTCTTCTTGACTTCAAAGTACACACTCCAGGAACTAAGTGAAGATGCGTTAACCTAATGGATTTCTATACAAAAAAATCTGAACTTTGTATTAAGAGATCTTACATCACCTAAAGCTATGGCATTTATCTATGAAACCATCTATGTGCAGCAAATAGAACAAACCTAAATACATAGAGAGGAGCCCCAAAACTCACTCAAAGTCACCATAGAACAGATACCCTTTAAATGAAATTAAGGGGACAAATCACCAAATTAGAGCTTTCTCGAGAAAACCCTAAACTGCTACAGTACTAACACAATCTAGTGGCTCACGGAAAATCGAGCTAAACCCAGAAAAATCAAAGAGAATCCAACAAATCTAGGATGTCTTAGACATCGAAAAGTAAGAATCTTTGAACCAGAGAGACGACAACAGAGTAAAAGAAGAAACCCTCCCAAGTTGCGTTAGCTTCTGCAATCTCTTACGGAAGAGAGAACCCTAAAAAGAGACAGGGAGGAATGGAGAATTTCAGATGAGTTCAAGTTTGAGCAAAGTGAATCTAAGTGAGATATAGAGCAAAGAGTGGGAAATATTTTCCAAAATCACACTTTTCTAATTGTCTGAGCTCTTTTGTTTCATTGGTAAAAGGGAAAGTTTTTCTTCTTTTCTCATGTTTTTACTCATATCTTCTTCTTTCTTTTTCTCTTTTTTCCTTTTTTTTGAAGATCTCCACACACAAACAGTAGCATCCACTCTCGATTCTTCGACCTCTCTTATTTTTCCAAAGATGGCGAATTTTTTATAAATTGTTAAATTTAATTAATTATTACTCATATATTAATATTAATAAGCATTCTATGTGATTGATTGTCTAATCTGGCAGATCTACAGAAATATATTTTAGCTTCTTATTAAACTTCAGTCAACCATCTCAAACTCAATAAAATTTTGCCATACTTCTAATTAATGTTTTTGATTAACAATAAATTATTGTTCTTTATATACTTAAAAAAAAAATTATTCATTTTACGTACTTTTAAATAGTCTTATGGAAAACAAAAGAATTAATATGCAATTGTAGTGTAGTGATTGTACGATAATAATGTGTTGTTTTAGTTCAAGCATCTCCGTAAACAAATCACATTCACGGATAATACCAGAAATATTTGTATAATTTTCTCTTATCTCAAGATTAGTTACATCTCATGATATATTCACCCATAAACTTGTTAAATAGACTAGAGGGTCAAGAATTCTCAATACTTACTATATTTTTTGGAATCGGATTACTAAAATTATAAAAAAAAATTTTAGAAATTAATATCTAAATGAAATTTTTTGGTTGAAGAGGTAATTTTTTTAAAATAGTTTTCTTTATTGATTTTTTCTGTGGTTTTCTCATAAATTTTTGTATACTTCATTATTAAAAAAACAAAAAATAATTAAAAATTAATAATAATGTTTAAAGTTATAATTATGATAATTTTAGGGGAAGATAATATTAGATCTAAACCATTAATTAAGAACACATTCAGTTCGGAGTTCGGACACATCAAAGAAGCCTAACTATCCTTGTCACCGGTATGTGTCATTTATAGTTGCCACGTGTCATCTCCACAGCTATTCTCCTTCCTCTTTCGCACAACCGCTTCTATGACAATCCAAAATACTCTTCCTTCTTCTTCTTCTTCTGCTCGATCCAAACACGAGAACTTCACAGCTTAACAGTAGTCAAACAAAGAACCGGACCGATTTAAACGTGGTGTTTCGTAATGTATCAGTGGAACTTACCGTACCGGAAAGATGACGTGGAATCAGGAGGTAGCACAAGACCTTTATACCCATCAATGCTGGAGAATCCTCAACTCCGGTGGGGATTTATACGCAAAGTTTACTCTATCATCGCATTTCAGCTCCTAGCCACCGTTGCCGTTGCCGCCACGGTGGTCACCGTCCATCCAATCTCTCGGTTCTTCGCCACCACCGGCCTTGGATTAGGGCTTTACATAGTCATCATCATCACACCCTTCATAGGTCTTGTTTGATAAAATTTCAAACTTTTTATGATTGTCGAAAAATCATCGGATAGACACGAAAAATAATCAAAAATTCAGTCACGATTTTTCTACCAACAATCATATGGTAACAGCTACGGAAAAATCCCTTAGCATACGGTTGTTGCTAAAAATATATATATAAATCCTGATTTTTTTTTAATTATTTTTCGTGACTATTTGATGATTTTCGTTGCTATTTGAATATTTTACTAAACATTCCAAGCTAAAAGTTTGATATTGTTTATCTTTTTATTATATATGTAGTGTTGTGTCCATTATACTATTACCATCAGAAACATCCGGTGAATTACTTGCTCTTGGGGATTTTTACTTTGGCTCTTTCTTTTGTTGTTGGATTGTCATGTGCATTCACTAATGGTAAGACTTCATTAGCCCACTTTGGTTTTGGATTTTTGATATTTTTTCTTAATGTTTCTGGTTCCACTGTGTATATGTTCGAATCTTAATATGTGTTGAATCACAGGGAAAGTGATTCTGGAATCAGCGATCTTGACAAGTGTCGTGGTGCTTTCTCTCACATTATACACTTTTTGGGCTGCTAAGAAAGGATATGACTTTAGTTTCCTTGGACCCTTCTTGTTTGGAGCTCTCATTGTCCTTATAGTCTTCGCTATAATACAAGTAAGCCCATTTAGTCATAATTGGCCAATAAGCATTATAGAGAGAGTTGTGTGTTCATAGGCTTGGCCTATGAAGTATGGTCGTTTTGGTAGCATTCTCTTTAGGCCAAGAAGTTAAGAGTCTTGATTACACATAAGATATAACAGAGAATGATGGTTTTAAGCCAATCGAATGTTGTAGCTTATGGAAGTTAGAATCTTGTGTTAGAAGCTTACTGAAACCGATAGCTTTAACCTACTGGATACGGTACTTTTGGTAACATTCTTATGACTACAAGTTAGAAACTTGACATTTTTTGTGACTATAAGCATTTTCATAGCATTGGGTTACAAAACCGGGTTATCGATCCAGGTTTGCTTATTGAATTTGAATGTGGTAGCTTTGGATTGCATAACTAGGTTTTGTATTAATATTCGTGGTTATGTTCTGCAGATTTTGTTCCCGTTAGGACGGATATCGGTGATGATCTACGGGTGTTTGGCATCGATAATATTCTGCGGATACATAGTCTATGATACCGACAATTTGATCAAACGATATACATATGATGAGTACATTTGGGCAGCGGTTTCACTCTATCTAGACATCATCAACCTCTTCTTGTCTCTTCTGACCATATTTAGAGTCTTACAGAGAGGATGATTTGAAGGATGAAGTAAATAGTTTCTTTATCTCTAAAACAATGTTAAATTAAGGAAAATAAAATTGTGTATTTTCGTAGTTGTAGTTCACATGGTCATGTGATTGGTTGTAGAAGGAACACATATACTGTAGATCAAGATATGATTATAACGAGAATACCAAGTATGTGTAGTGTAGCTAGAGTTGTTGTTTTTCTCGTAATTAAGGAAAAAATAAAAAATAAAATTGTAACTTTCTTTAGAAAAATGTTTATATTAAAAAGTTATTTAGGCTGGATGATTTGAATTTAGGGGAACATACTATAATGTTTAGATTTTAGAGTTGGGGAATTTAGCCTTAGCTAGTTAAAAGGTTTAATGTTAGGATTTTTTTTGTCAAAGTCTAATCTATAATTCATGCTTTTAAACTCTAAATAAAATCACATGGAGCTATAGAGTTTCTTGGATTTTTACAGAGATAACATGGTTATTGTGATTCTGTTTTCATCGAATTTTTAAAAAGAATTCACCATATAGTAGTAGGTATATAAATTATTTTGTTATAAAACATGTATTTAGTCAAGTGGTTAGAATATCATATCTGTCTGTTTTTATTTTATTCGAATTCATATTTGTCCAATTTAACATTGTTAAAGGTTCTGCTATTTGCCCAATTTAACATGGTTAAAGGTTCTGGTAGTTTGTGTATAGATTTTGTTAATAAAAAATCAGATAGGAATCTATATTTCAAATTATCATGATTATGGTAAGAAGTTGGAGTTTTGGGATCTAAGCTTAGGCCATTTATTAGTGAATAACAAGTAGAAGTTTCAAAAAGTCTTTGATTTAAATTGTTTGGATATGGAAATGAAAAAGGCAAAACATGGGAAGCCTCGAGGTGTGTGTTGTGTTGAGGAGAAGGAAAACGAATGTGTATAATTGAGTAATGCTCCAAATGCAAATCGACAAAAGAAAAACAACAATGTGTAACGAAAGAGTAATCGATCCAAATTAGGAAGTCTTGTAAGTTGTAACAGCTCATATTGCTGGTTCATTTCTAATCATGTCTATTAATTATTTTGGTTTTAGCATAAGTCTAAATATTTCTTTCATTGCCTCCTTTGTCGAAATTTTAGCCCATTGTTGGAAATAATAAAAGATCATTCTTATTTGTAGAATACATTATCTTTCATCAAATATTTAAATATCTTTTTTCTACTGGATTTCACGATTCCAGTAATCGCGTCATATATGATTTGAACTATGAATCAGATTTTGACTTAGACGGTTTAATTATTGATAAAAAAAACTAAATTGGATTTCTAGAAGTTGTGGTTAGAATGCATATATAATGATGATTATTAGGGTCAAATGAATATGTAACTGATAAGCGAAGAGTATACGATGGGCATGTGGTCTATGCGATATGGGTTCGATGAACCCATATTCTTTGCTATGATGAACTCTAAGATGACAAAGGCTTAGGCCTAAACAAAAAGGGCTAGAATAAAAGAAAAAAAAAGGTTTTATCATAAATCTTTAATATTGTGAAAAAAAAGTATTTTTGATCAAATAATTAAATATTCACTTATGAAATTTTTATTGGAGTTTAGCGTAATCTTTTATATTTTATATGAAATTTTGTATTCATCGGAAATTTAGACAAAAATTTTACTGATTTACATTTTTGATTTTTATATTTTTTATTGTGGTCTAAAAATAAATATACTGTATCTCTGTATCTTATGAAAATAGATATTTATATGCGAATTATTTACTTTTCTTTTACCATCTTGGAAATTATACATAAAAGTAATTAAACACACATAGCACAGTTTTTCGTATAGTATTCACAAAATCACTATGATTTTCTTCTCTTTTAACAAAAAAAAATGTAGTTAAGATAGGTGGGCTAGTGGTAATGTTCGCTTTACAAATACTCTATACACGAAAGATCGAACCTTTTTTATAGAGTAAGAAAATGAGATAAAAGATTATTAGGCTACTTGAAAAATAAAAGAATAAAAAATGTGTTTTTTCTTCTATTTACAAATCAACAAAATAAAAACCAATTAATAATGATATCGAGTTTTTTTCAGTATGGTGGTTAGGATAATATAGTTGATGACTCATGTATTAAGGGTTCGATCACTCTCCACTACATATAGTAGATTAAAAAGGGATTTTAGGAAATAAGTTTTAAACTATAAATCGGGCATTGTAAATCAAATTGTTGACAAAAATAAAAACAATAATAATTGTAGCTGCCATTAAAAATTCAATTCACCTAGATTCCCTTTCTATAAATGAACCCCATCTTCCTCACTCTCTTCACCACTCTCAAATGCAAATGAGACCTTACCTTTCAATCTTTCACATTGTATAAACAATACTTATAAAAAAAACCAAAATCTAATATTTTCCTCTCAAGCATCAAAACAGTTGCAAGATGGCCGACGAAAAGACAACAAAATATCACCAAGTAGAAATTCCTCCACCACAACCATTCTTAAGATCACTAAAGAACACTCTCAATGAGATTCTTTTTGCTGATGATCCATTCAGGAAAATTAAGAAAGAGGCAAAAACATCGAGAAAGATAGAGTTAGGATTGCAATATGTGTTTCCAATATTGGAATGGGCTCGTTCTTATAATTTGGAGTATTTGAAATCAGATGTTATCTCAGGTATCACAATTGCAAGTCTTGCTATTCCTCAAGGGATTAGTTATGCTCAGCTTGCTAATCTTCCTCCAATCCTTGGTCTTTGTAAGTTTTCTTACTCTTCTAATTATTTTCTAATAATATTACAGAAAAATAATAATAATTTGCATTATGTATATAAAAACTCTAAATTGTTAAATTTCTCCCGCAAACATTTCTTCACAAAAAATGTTGTTCAAAACTTCAACTAGTTAAATGTTTACTTTTACAATTTTTTCTATTGAAATTTAATTTCAGATTATTCGTATAATTTTGTGTAATACAATTTGAATTACGAATCAAATTTTGTCAATCAAATTATTGAATTTTTCAACTGTAACTTTCCAAATTCAAAATAATATTAACTTAGTTTATCAAAAAAATCTAGAAACAATAATATAGGTACATGTATGTTTAGGAGAATGTTTTGTCAAATGATTAAATGTCTAAATATATAATTTTTTCCATTAGAATTTGATTCCAAAGAGTCGTGTAACTTCATATGATATTGTTTACTGTGTGAGGGTTTGAATTATGTATCAGATATTGTCGATCCAAGAATTCTAATATAATATGTATATCTGTCTCTTAACAAAATAAATTTAACTTTTTTTTGTTAAAATATATATATATATATATATATATATATATTGTAATTAACTATAGAATAATGTGTAATATGGACAACAAATGTAGACTCGAGCTTAGTGCCACCACTGGTATATGCAATAATGGGAAGTTCAAGAGATTTGGCAGTGGGGACGGTGGCGGTCGCGTCACTATTGACGGCAACGATGTTGGGGAAAGAGGTAAATCCGGTGGAGAATCCGAAGCTTTACCTTCACTTAGCTTTCACTGCCACTTTCTTCGCCGGACTCATGCAAACTTGCCTTGGCCTCTTACGGTATATATAACACTACTCACAACACTCCTAAATTTTAAGTAACATATTTTACTATATATATATATATATATATATATATATATATATATAAATGAAAATGTCGAGGGGACAAGAAATTACTCCTAACGTCTATACATTCACCGAGCTCTTCCTAATTTCACGATTTAGATGATCTATATAATAATTCTAGTATCAGAAGTTCGATACATTCCCACTATATTTAAAATACTAAAAGGGTTCAAGAGAATATATTTTAGGCTATAGATCATGTTTTGTCGATCCAGTTATTAATAAAAAAAATATTTTTATTATATCCAAATGGCTATAAATTTGTGCAAATCCGTTAGAAATTGGTTGTTCTATATGGATTTTATACAGTTTTTTCCATCTCGAATATAAAAAACATAGTAAATTATATATATGATGCATGCAATCAACATATACTTAATTAAAAATAATCATGGCAGAAATCACCGATCGAATGTTTGTCTATAGTAATAATTTCATAATCTGGATCAAATTCTGATATTTTATTATCTAATACAAGTGGTCTGACATAATTAAAAGAATTTATAGAAAGTGAGAACAGAACATTTAGCACTTTGTCCGCTGAAGGTTTTTTGCCTCGTGCATCTTGTTTTTCTAGCAGAATTAAAGAATACTCTTTATCAGAAAATAATAATATAACAATGGCCGAGAATCATATATGATCCTTTTTTTTTGAGGTTATTATATATATGTCAGAAGATAACAATAATTAATGACAATATTGAAATCATTTTAACATTTATATTTTAACATTCACGTAACGAAAATAAAAATTATATTTTTATATATAAAATTCTAGCTAAATGTCTATTTCTACATTTTCTATCGAAATTTGATTTTATTAGTCGTGTAACTTTATATAATAAAATTTAAGAGTTTGAAACTATTGATAAGATTTTGTCGATTTAATTGATGATTGATAAATGTAAAGGTTAGGGTTTGTGGTGGAGATATTGTCGCACGCGGCCATAGTAGGGTTCATGGGAGGAGCAGCGACTGTTGTTTGTTTGCAGCAACTTAAAGGATTACTTGGCCTCCGTCATTTCACCCATTTCACCGATGTGGTCTCAGTTCTTAGTTCCATCTTTTCTCAGTCTCATTTGGTTCGTTTCTTTTTTTTCTTTCTCTATTCATATATTATACAACTTATGTATAGAATAGTTCATAGCATGCATTACATAATAAATGTTAAAAATGGTACTAATTAAATTCATATTATTGTTTCTTTTTCGTGATGAGAAAATAATACTTTTTCATATATTTATAGAGGCACTTGTTTTGATTAGATTGGCAAATTGTTGATTAGTGTCTATAAGGTCTGTGATATGCTCAATTATTTTTCATAAATTAATGATTTTATTATATTTAATAAAAGAATTAAATTGTGTTTTTATGAGTTTATAAATTGCAAGTACCGTGATGCAAAATTGTTGTTATTATTCACGGGGCGTCTCATGCCAATATTGTACCGACCGATTCACATTCCTTTCATTTTTGCATATCATTTCATTTTATCAATAAAAATATTAAATAAATTTGTTTACTTTATTCATTTAAGCAGGAAAAAAAAATCATTTTACTTTTGTATATGTATTATTATACTATTTTTAAATAATGCAGTGGAGATGGGAAAGTGGAGTACTAGGGTGTTGCTTCCTCTTTTTCCTACTTACAACCAAATACATTGTAAGTTTAATTAATTAATTTATATAAACATAATATGTATCAATTAATAAGTTTTGATTAATGTAACATATTGATTAATAATTGTAACTAATCTCAGAGCAAGAAGAGACCAAAGTTGTTTTGGATATCTGCAATGGCTCCACTTGTTTCTGTCATTTTTGGAACTCTCTTCGTTTACTTCCTTCATTCCCACTTTCATGGCCTCCAAACTGTATGTCTTTTTCCTCTCTCTTTTGTTAGCTTCTTATGTGACTAAGAACTCACAACTAGACTTATTATTTATCTCAATTAGATCATTATAGATTAGTAAACAATTATACATTTAACATTATAAATTCGTAAAAGTATTACTACAAATCACAATGTGTCAGATAAGCATATTTGATTAAGTGGTTAAATATTTATGTATGCGGTTTTCTCCTTTCAAAAAGTTATATTATACTATGTAGTATTGTTTAGGGTTTTGGAAAATATTTAGACTATAGACCGATAAGACCAATCTACAATATTATCCTTTGAATGTGCCAATTGATTTGGTTGTGAGTAGATTGGAGAATTAAAGAAAGGAATAAATCCACCGTCAATAACACATTTGGTTTTCAAGTCACCTTATGTCACGTTGGCTCTCAAAACTGGCATCATCACTGGAGTCATTGCCCTTGCTGTAAGTATTCATCAATCACTCAATTTTAATCAAAATTAAGATTAATTTCTACTTAATGAATCCTTAATTGCTTTGTAATTAATTTATATTTTTGTAAAATAGGAAGGGATTGCAGTGGGAAGAAGCTTTGCAATGTATAAGAATTACAATATAGATGGGAATAAAGAAATGATTGCTTTTGGGATGATGAACATTTTTGGTTCCTTCTCCTCTTGCTATCTCACTACCGGTACCAACTCTACATTTTTTTGTGTGTATAGTAATTACTAATTAGTATTTGAATTCTTGGTCTAACTAATCATGTAAGCTTAACACCATTTAAAAAGTAAATATCAACATAATTTGTTGATAAAAATAATCAACAGTACCATCAAACCATGGTTGTTCTAACATCATCTCTATATAACTATCATGCTTAGAAGCAAGAAAAAAAGTTTCGAAAATGATCACATGTTTTCTTGTATCCGCAAATTATACTACAAGAAAACAATGTGATCCAATGGACAAAAAAAATCCATCAGAATCTTTAGAACTTTTACGGAATTAAACATATTGTTGAATGAGTTTGTGAGAAAAGTCTCTGGTTGGTTTAGAACTCTTGGTGCTTATGTTGAATCGGATTATCAGAGTTATCAAAAAGAAAAGAAAAAAAACGTAAAGTTGATTGGTCAACACAAATAAAACAGTTTTTCTACCAGAATTTGATTCTGACCAAAGAAAAAAGTAAATGTATGGTTAATACAAATACAATAAGTTTCAAAAGTACCAAATTCGTAATTACTTTTCTTTCTTAAGTTATCTTAATAACGAAACACTGAACTACCAAATAGAAACATTTCGCTATAATTTTTCTTATTTTTAATGATTGACAAAAAAAAAATGAAAAGCCTTTAACAAAAATAATGATTGACAAAAAAGTAAATGACATTAATCTCAATGTTTAGGACCATTCTCGCGTTCGGCGGTGAACTACAACGCGGGTTGCAAAACGGCGTTATCAAACGTGGTAATGGCTATAGCTGTGGCGGTGACGTTATTGTTCTTGACACCGTTATTCTTCTACACACCATTAGTAGTTTTGTCATCGATCATAATAGCAGCAATGCTTGGTCTTGTCGACTACGAAGCAGCCATTCATCTTTGGAAACTTGACAAGTTCGATTTCTTCGTGTGTCTCTCTGCTTACTTCGGTGTCATTTTTGGTACCATTGAGATCGGTCTCATCCTCTCGGTACATCTTCTTCTTTTATATATATCTACGAACTAAACTCATCATGATCATAACAATGCAATATTGAGGAAATATAACCATTGTTTGGTGGTGGGTAGTGGTTTAAGCGCAGAAGTTGGTTATGTTATGCTTCTAGTGGGATCATTAATGGGAGAAATGTTTTACACCATTTATTCGGTATTAATAATGGTTGGTTCCAAGCTTAGGGAAAAAGATTATATATGACCTGTGGTTTGAACCTCTAAAATGTTAGAAATATTATTTTTTCCACTAAAATTTAATTTTACGTAATTAACCAGACATTATAGAATTTAGGTTATGGATTTTGGAGTGTATAAATCCAATTATTAACAAAAAGAACAATGCAATATATAATATAATAACACAGTATTGAGGAAATGAATAGTGATAGCTGATGGCCAAACCTTTACTTGGTTACAAAAGTATCGAGGAAATGTTTTGTTCAAGTGATTAAATGTCTAATGTTGTGGGTTTTTTTCCACCGAAATTCAACTTTTTGTAATTGCATAACCATCAATAATGGATTAGGGTTTATGGATGTTTGACAAAAATTAATACAATATATAATGTTAATATAAATATGAATCCAGGTTGGAATATCAATGATGAGGTTAGTGTTGTTTGTGGGAAGACCAAAGATTTATGCAATGGGAAATATAAAAAACACAGAAATATATAGGAACATTGAACATTATCCTCAAGCTATCACTCCCTCTTCTCTCCTCATTCTCCACATTGATGGTCCTATTTACTTCGCCAACTCTGGTTACTTGCGAGACAGGTCTTGCTTTATTTATCAATTTATACACTTATAATTATTGAATCTTAGCTCATATCTATACCTGAGTTATTAATCTTTTTATTTTATGTATAACATTTTGATAGAATTGGAAGGTGGATCGATGAAGAAGAAGATAAATTAAGAACCAATGGAGAAATCAGTCTACAATACATTGTCCTTGATATGAGTGGTAAGTGACTTTATGACATGAGTTTTTAATTTTTTCTTTGTTAAGAATCATTCTCGACAAAACATAATCCACAACTTTAATCTTAAATCCTATTATACGGGATGATATAATTACTTGAAACCGAACTCATGAACATTTAATCACTTAACTATAATAACAATCTATATCATAAAACATTGGTCCCGATTGACAATTAGTTTCGACGATTTGAAAAGTAAATTTTTTTTTGTAAGAGATTGAAATTAAACTAGTCTGATTGGTTTAATTCCAATATATTACAAAGATTTTTGCTTTTCAAATCAACGAATGCAATTGCCAATCAGTGTCATTATCTTACAAATTTAGATATATGTAACTTTTTTTAATGAGTGATTTATATATTATCTATAAATGTTACATTGCTAAATGTGTGAAACATCCAATTTTGATGTAATATGAAACATCATACTATATGAATTAGCTGTGGGGAACATTGACACGAGTGGAATAAGCATGCTTGAGGAACTCAACAAAATCTTGGGACGAAGAGAGTTTAAGGTATGCATAAACTATTACATTTTGTGAATTAAGTCCCCAAACAATTAGTAATTTTATAATTTGGCCCTTTAACTTTTTTAGCTAGTGGTAGCGAATCCAGGAGCAGAGGTGATGAAGAAGCTAAGCAAATCCAACTTTATAGACAGCATTGGTAAAGAACGGATTTATCTCACGGTGGCTGAAGCCGTGGCCGCCTGCGATTTCATGCTCCACACCACCGAACCTAAACTAGAACCCGAATCCAACTCACCGGAATTTAACAACGTTTAAGATTTCATATTGAAAATCACATATCTAAAAGGTTTTATTCTCATCAAGAACAAAAGTCTGTTATTTAAACGCACTACTACTGCGTTTGCGCTCAAAAACATTTGGCAAATGCAGTTAGATAAAAAAATTCACATAAATGTATTTGTTACTTGCGACTTAAGTTAAATAAGAGTTTTAATAAGTTCAAGGAGACCGAGACTGTTGAACGCAACCGCAAAACGCAGACCGCTTCATTGTCTTTGCCGGTTTCTTCATTGTTATGCTTCTGGATCCACCATAGATATAGTCTCGTAGAAGAACTTTCGAATTGGTACCTGAAATCTTTGACCTAGCTCGATTCTCTCTCTCACCTTCAAGCTTAATCAACAGTAACTGAATCCTCTGAATCTCCAGCTGTAACCTCCCAATCTTCTCTGATCCTCTTCTCGCATTTTCTGAGATTCTTCTTCTTCTATTACTCTCCTTCTCTGATTCAGATTTTGCACTCAACTTTCGATTGACGTTCAACAGTTTCTCTATTGCTTCCTCTGCTTCTTCGAGCTGTCCTTTGATTGTTTCATACTCGTCTTCTCCTCCTTTAGTCTTGTCTTTCTCCACTGTTTCGACTTTGCTTTTCAAATCTTCTACAGTGATCTGAAGATTCTCCAGCTTCTGTAAATCGGAGTCAAGTCTTTCTAGAACTTTTCTCTTGTTGAATTCTCTGCTAGGATCCATTTGTCCATCGAAAATCTCTAATTTATCGACAATTAGTGACTCTTCAGACAAGGATTTACCTTTTGCGACTTTAGCTGCAGTTTCTGTCTTGCGAGTCTTCGCTGGCTTTAGCTCAACAAAACCGTGATGATATAACTCCGAAGTGCTTTTCTTGCTCTTAATCTCATATGATGATCCATCAGACGTTGGATCAAGCACAATATCTTTCATTACCATCTCGATTTCATGACTCTGCTTCCGCATTTTGCCACTTCCTCCTTCTTGCTTCCTCATGCTTCTTCCATTTCCTCCGGTTTTTGATTCTTTGATTTGTTTCAATGATTCCTCAAGCATAGAGTAGGCATTCGACTTCTCAAGCATCAAAACCTTCTCCTTTTCCATTGTTATCTCTGCAATAGTTTTGATTCTCAAACACATATCTTCCAACTTAGAGGATTCATCCATGGAATCCGCACCCTGGTAAACGAGATAAGAACATCAGTTCAAACAATTTTTTTCAAAACAGTTTCAATATTACCAAAGAATCAACCTTAGAAGTGAAGATTGAGGAGAGAAATGGCTAAGATTAGCTACCTTTGAAATTTCATCCCCGGAATTACGGCGCACAAACACATAATCCTCCAAAGATCTAATGCTTTCATTCAACAAGAATATAGCTTGGCTTCTTTTAAGCTGTTCACTATCTGCGTCTTTACCGTCAAGGTTCTTCTTCTCTGCTGCTGTACCTACCGAGTCTAACTTAAGTTGCCGAAGCCATTCAGTAAGGATAATGTTCTCAATGGCAGTGTGTTGGTTTTCAGAAATTAGATCTAATTTCTCTTCCAAGAGTGACTCACAAGCTTCCTCCAACGTCTTCAGCTTCCTTTTGATTGATTTCAACTCAAAATTCAAATCTGATATATATTTTTCCAGCATGACGTTTTCCTGAACAAGTTTCTCCATGATTTCCATTTTCTCTTGTAGGGCTGTATTTTCTCCATTATTACTCTCACTGCAATCTTTTAAGGTCGAGGTTTTCTCCTGCAACTCTTTGACTGATGACCCAATCAACTCTACCTGTTTTACCATGGATTGCTTTTTCTTCCCTACCTGACTTAGTTCCTCTTTAAGACTGTATACTTTTTTCTGTAAAGCATTTCTCTGGTCCACTCTTACCTCAACCTCTGCTTCAAGTTTTTGTATTGTTTCCTTTAAGCTTGAGACATCCTCTTGCAAATTTTTAGCTGACGCAACTGAAGAGATATTGAGCTCACTGAGACCTCTGTTCTCAACCTTGGCTCGCTGAATTTCCTCATGCAACTCAATGTTTCGGATCTCCATGTCTTTCATGATTTGAGACCTGTTTTGAAGTTCCCCAGCCAAAGTTTTTAGCTCCTCTTGAGACTGACCGTGCAATTGTTGTAGGGTTTGAAACGCGGTCTCAGCTTCCTGGAAACGCAAATGCTCTTCTTGTACACAACTCCACAATTTGACCATCTCTGTTTGCTTCTCCGTGAGCTTCAGATTTTGATTCCCCAGTTTCTCCAAGAGACCATCGAGCTCAGAGTGGAGATTCTGATTTGATCTCTCAAGCACATCACATTTCTCTTCTGAAAATTTCAATTTAGCAACTCCATCCTCTATTTCATGTTTAAGCCTTTGTGTTTCTTCCTGAGCATGGTATAGTTTGAGTTTTAGATCCGCGATTATATTCAAGCACTGTTGGTACTGAAGTTCAGAAGCTTCCTTATCCTCAGTCAATTTCGAGATTGTTTGCTTCAAATATTCAACTTCTACCCCAGCTTCTTCATCCCGCTCATTGATAAGCCTTGAATCTTCCTCAGCCTTCCTTAGTCTCTCTTCTAGGTTAGATATTGTTTTCAAGCATTGATTGTATTGGACAAGAGCAGCTTCCTTGTCAGTCTCGGCTTTAGCAAGGCTATGCTTCAAAGCAAGAGTTTCAGCTTCAGCTTTGCTGGCTCGCTCATTGATCTCTCCAGCATCCTTACTGGCTACAGATATCCCATCTTCCATATCAGCTATTTTTTGCAGGCACTTCTGATACTGAAGAAGTGTGGATTCCTTTTCAGACTCCAGATTGTTGAGGGTTTCTCTGAGTGTTTGGATCTCAGCTTCTGCACTTGCGGCTCTGTCCTTGAGTCCCCTTGACTCTTCTTGTGCAAGATATACTTCAGATTCTAGAATTGACAGTCTCTCCAAATCTTTCTGAAACTGTGCTAAGCTAGCTTCTTTCTCAACCTGCATTTTAGAAATGGAATCTTTTAAAGCCACAATTTCAGCCTCAACTTTGCTAGCTCGTTCAGATTCTGAAAGAATTTGAGCCTTGAGATCATTTCTTCCTTTTGCATCCTCATCATTAAAATTAAGTCCCTTTCTTGCTTTCCCATTTCTCACAAACGGAGGTTCTTCATTAAAATCTGCATCCGGTATTTGTGGATCAACATCATCTGTTAATGCACCATCATGTGACTCATCCTCAAATATCAAGGGAACTTCGTTTGGAAACGCTTCTGCTATAGTCTGATGAGCCTGATGGATTACGCCAGTTGCATGATTATATCTTTCAGCTAATGCCCGATATGCACGATAAAACTCTTCAACCAATTTCATAAGCTCAGGACGTTTGCGGTAATACATTTCTGCTCGCTTGGCAAAGGAATCTGCATCTTCTTCAAGAAACTTGATCATTTGCTTCACATTATTGTCCATATCTGTCAAAAAAAAGAGAAATTTTGTCATGATTTATAGAATCTAGAGAATAGATCATAATGCAAATCATCAGCCATAAAACATCTGATTAAGGCCTTAAACGTCTCACTGAACACTAATGATGCTATTTCAAAGGCTAAAACAAAATGCAAGGTAACAGAACAGAGAAAGAAATCACATTTAGATTTTTCTCTTTCAAAATCTGGTAATTTACATTTAAAACATTGCAATAAAGAAACACTACAAGTAGCTAAGCATTAACAACAAACAAACCTGCTAGATTCTCTTGAAGCCATTTAGAATTCTTGGGGGTATTGTGACTATCCCACCACCATGAATACATACGTTTCGAGTTACACTTTGCCGCAATCTCCATTTTTTTTTCCAGTAAATACGAATATACCACAACGATCTATAGACCTGACTCCTTCGTCTCAAGCTCTCACAAACCAATTTAACAAATCACCTGATGAAAAAAGAAAAATAAAACAAAGAGATTGAGCTTTCATAAAGATAAAAAAAAAACTGAAAAATAATATCGGAAAAAGAAAAAAGTAAATGCAATACCAAGTCTACGACACAGTATCGGAGAAAAAATCTTTACCCAAAATAAAAAGCAATCTAAATCGCAACATGTACACGATTATGATTAGCTAATGATATGATTACACGTAATTAATCTAATCTTCTCAAACCCAGAGAATTTAACAAAAGTTCGAGTCAGAAAATTAGACGATCACACTAACAAAATC